>JARBWK010000008.1:41047479-41405683 GCA_030556195.1 Anolis apletophallus | reverse complement strand
CGGTATTTTGAAAGGGGCCCTGTCATTGAGTCAAGTGAAGTAGATGAGACAGTTGTGATTATTCCCTGTAACATCTCGCCATCTAGGAAGGGACGTTAATGTTACTCAGTAATACATTCCATTCATTTTACAGGGTCAGACCTGTCATGTTTTGATGCCCAATGTTTCCCCAATTCATTGTAATGACTATGTGACTAATGACTCTGTCCTTGAGCAAGTAGGAATCACCAGCATTGTGGCCATGCTACTGAAAACACAGCTGCGCTGGGTACGGCACGTCTCCAGGATAGAGGAACACCAGTTCCCAATAGATACTCCTCTATGGTGAATTTGCCCCAGGTCAGCTCTATAACAACATCTCTCTATAACAACATCTCTGGCTGGGTCAGATTGATCACAAGCAATGGTCCACTGACCACACATCTCCAGGAGGCGTGGAGATGCACTATCCACAATGCTGTGGCGTCTTTGAAGACATGTCGAGTAGGTCTCGAAGACAACAATGCAGAAAGGAACGCAACTTGGAAACAACTTCACTCATGGAGATTTTCTGCTGTGCTTTCTGCAAGCGAACTTGTTTTCCTCAGGTTGGCCTTTTAGTCATCAATGTGCTTGTTAAAAACGTGTGATTGTCACGATGCACGGACTGACCGGCCCCTTAATCACACACACAGAGACGGACTGAAGGCTTAACTACTTTATTGTATATAAAAACAGTTCAAAAGGTATAAAGTCCATAAGAATAGCAAGGTAATCCAAAAGGCTTGAAGCAATTAATGTCCAAAACAGCTTGGCAAGGCAATCCAAAAGGCTTAAGCAGGGCTCCGCGCAGCAATGCGGATTCAGGAACAAGGCAAGGTAAATGCAAGGCAAGACTTGGTGGCCACTAGCCAACTTAGCTCCGTAGACCCACTTCGCTACACATCTGCTCAGAGGAGACGTGGCCGAAGCACTGGGGATTAGTTCCCACGGATGCTATACTTAATCTTTCGGCCGAGGTCCCCGACTCTCTAGGCCTTGTCTTCTCCAATCTTTGCTGACGGACCTCGGCCTGTCTAGGCTGCGGTGCCATCCCCTTCTCCTGGACTCAATGCTACTTCTCCTATCAAAGGTTCGACCTTGCCTCTCAGCAGCTGGGTCCCTATCTCCATGAGAGCTCTCCTCCCTAGAATCTTCCCAGCTGCTTTCTTCCATGTTTTCACTTAGAAACTCCTGCGATCCTCTCCCCCCCCGGGTGTTCATAACTTCCGCTATCACTAGATTCCATTTGCACCTGGTTATCTATGTCTTCATAGGGGTCAGGCCAACCTTCATCCCAAGCCAAACTTTCGATGGGAGAAGGGGGCCCAGTGAGGGGAAACGCATCTTCAGGTAACCCTTCCAAATCCTCTCCAGAATCTATCTCTGCTGGTGCAGGCCCTAATGCTAATGGAACTCCCGGTGCTGTTCCCTGGTCCCCAGGCACAAACGAGAACTGCTGTGCTACACTATCCCCCCCCTCAGGGCCCCTCCGAGGCCGCCCTCGAGGCTTGGGTTTGTCAGGGTACTTGCGGTGAAACCGAGCAACAATGTCCGGGGCGTGAACATCTCGAGCCGGCGTCCAGGAACGCTCTTCCGGCCCAAAGCCTTTCCAGTCAATCAAATACTGCAGCTTCCTGTATCTGATGCGCGCATCCAGGATGTCCTGCACCTCGAACTCCTCCTCGCCGTCACGCATCACAGGGGGAGGGGGCGGCTGCGTCACATCAGGCCGCACCCCCTTCGCCGGGCGGAGCAAAGAACGGTGAAACACAGGGTGGAGCTTCATGTCCACTGGGAGTTGAAGTTTGAAAGCAACAGGCCCCACCTTCTCCAACACTTTGTAAGGGCCTAAAAACCGTGCATCCAACTTGCGGCTGGGCCTCTGCGTAGGCAGGTTCTTGGTAGACAGCCAAACTGTGTCTCCCACAAGGATCTCCGGGCCCTCCTGGCACCGCCGATCAGCCATCCGCTTGTACTCCGCTTTAGCCTGGTCCAATTGAGTACGTAGCAAGTCTTGGAGCGCAGTGAGCTCCCGAAGCCAATCTTCTGCCGCCGGCACTTCCCCAGACGGGTCTACCGGAGGGTAGAACCGAGGATGGTGTCCATAGTTAGCAAAGAAAGGAGTCTCCTTGATGGATTCCTGCGTCGCATTGTTGTAGGCAAACTCCGCCAACGACAACAAGGACGCCCAGTTGTTTTGCTGATAGTTGACATAGCAGCGTAGATACTGTTCCAAGGTGGCGTTAACCCTTTCGGTTTGCCCGTCAGACTGGGGGTGATGAGCCGTGGACATCCGCACATCGACCCCCAGCAGCTTCTGGACAGCCTTCCAGAACTGGGAAGTGAATTGGGTGCCGCGGTCCGTCACCAAACTCTGTGGAAGTCCATGGAGCCGAAACACATGTTGCACAAACATATCAGCAGTCTCCTTGGCAGTAGGTACCCCCACACAGGGAATGAAGTGTCCCATCTTGGTGAAACAGTCCACCACAACCAGAATCGTG
The DNA here is from genome assembly GCA_030556195.1 of Anolis apletophallus. Taxonomy (NCBI): domain Eukaryota; kingdom Metazoa; phylum Chordata; class Lepidosauria; order Squamata; family Anolidae; genus Anolis; species Anolis apletophallus. The sequence goes on along the minus strand of JARBWK010000008.1, from coordinate 41,403,158 downwards.
GTGAACCCCTTGGACTTGGGCAGGTCGGTGATGAAATCGGCCGAAATCATCTTCCAGGGAGCGGAAGGGGTCGGAAGCGGCTGGAGCAAACCGGCCGGCTTGCCCCCCTGGTTCTTGGCCCGCTGGCACACAGGGCAAGAGCCCACATAGTCCTCCACATCCCTCCGCACTTTAAGCCACCAGAAATCCCGTAACACCAGCTGAAGGGTCTTGAATAGCCCAAAATGCCCTGCGGCCCGGCTATCATGGCAAAGTTTGAGAATGTCCGCCCGCTCGGGCCAAGGGGAAACATAGACAGAGTCGCGGTGGTAGAGCACCCCGTTCTTTACCTGGAAAGGGGCCTGCACCCCTTGGTCAGCTGCTCTTGCACCCAAGGGTCAGTCCGTTGGCGTGCCTGGACCTGGTCACTCAGAGGTCTCTTGTCCCCAGGGGCCGGAGGGGCCACTGGAGGGTTCACAGGGGCCGCCCGAGCAGCCGCAAAGTTCTCCGCTTTAAGCAAACGGGCCTCGGAAAGCCCCTCTCCGCCACGAACATACTCCGGCTTCCGAGACAGAGCATCAGCTTGCTTGGTCTGCTTGGGTGTCACATAGTGGATCCGGAAATTGAATCGCTCAAAGAACAGGGACCATCTCTGTTGCCTCCGGAACGGCGCCTTTCCCCGCAGGCACTGGGTGATAGGATCAGCCCACTTGGCAAAGTCAGGAATGAACTTTCTGTAGTAGTTGGCAAAGCCCAGGAATCTTTGAATGTCTTTTTTGCTGGCCGGAGCCGTCCAGTCAGCCACAGCTTGGACCTTGGTGTCATCCATGGCAATGCCCGTAGGTGAGATACGATAGCCCAGAAAGTCCACCTCACGCAGGTCAAAAGCACATTTCTCCAGCTTGGCATAGAGCCCGTGGGCCCTCAGTCTCTGGAGCACTTCCTTGACATGGAGGTCATGGGTTGCCTGATCCGGAGAGAAAATCAGCAGATCGTCAAGATAGACTGCCAGATAGCGGTCCAACAGGTCTCGGAAAATGTCATTCATGAAATGTTGGAAACATGCTGGGGCGTTGCACAAACCGAATCCCATCACCAGGTATTCGAAACTTCCCCACTTGGTCTGGAACGCAATCTTCCATTCGTCGCCCTGACGAATCCGCACCAGATTATAAGCACCCCTCAAATCCAGTTTAGTGAAGACCTTGGCTCCCCGCATCCGCTCCAACAGCTCAGGGATCAGGGGTAGGGGGTAGCGGTTCCGAATCGTGATCTTGTTGAGCTCCCGATAGTCATTACAGAGCCGCAGTTCCCCCGATTTCTTCTTGACAAAAAGAATGGGCGCCCCGGCCGGGGACTGAGAAGGCCGAATGAAGCCCTTCCGCAGATTCTCATCCAGGAAGTCTCGGAGAGCCTGTTGCTCCGGTTCCGAGAGCGGGTAGAGTCTCCCCCGCGGAATAGGGGCTCCCGGTTCCAATTCAATGGCACAATCATAGGGCCGGTGCGGAGGCAAGCGCTCCGCCTCCTTTTCACTGAATACATCCCAAAAACCGGCATACTTTTTGGGCAACGTGGCAACGTTTTCCACCTCCTGAGCCTGGCAAGCCCGGGCCGTCATGCAGTGGCTCTGGCAATGGTCAGAAGAAAAAATTAACTGTCTCTTGGCCCAGGAGATCTGTGGATCATGGAGTGAGAGCCACACAATGCCCAGGACGATAGGGAAATCCGGTAACTTGGTCAAAAGGAAGGAAATGTCCTCTTTGTGGGAACTGGTCCACATCTTGGTAGGGGCTGTATAGTGAGTCACAGCCCCAGTTTTCAACGTTCTCCCATCAATGGTCTGCACACCCTTTGGCTCTTGGAGTTCAAGAAATTGTAATCCAGCAGACTTGGCATAGTCTGCATCGATGAAGTTATTGGTAGCCCCTGAGTCGATCATGGCATGGACCATTCTCGGCCCCTTCTCCGGCGACCACAGGGTAACCATGACTAAGAACAATTGTCCAGTTTTGGGTTCAGGGGGAAGATGAGCGATGTCGGCCGAGTGAGCGAACCCTCTTACACCCGGCCGGGCCCTTCCCCCGTCGCCTGGATTGCTTCTTCGGCCTCTGGGGCCCCTCCAAGGGCGGCCGAAGCCCGAGGAGTCTTCCCCCGCGGCTTCTGGGGGCATTCTCTAGCAAAATGTCCAGCTCCTCCGCAATACCAACATAGATGTAGACGTTGACGGCGTGCTTTTTCCGCCGAATCCACCTTAGGCCGCACCGTCCCAAGCTGCATAGGTTCCGGCTCATCCATGGGTTAGGGAGTCGGGGCAAACTGTCGGGGCAAGAACTGGCCGGCCCCCGACTCCTTCCGCGCCACCGGTTTGTCCCAACGCCTCCGGGTCTGTAATCCCGCTTCCACTCGTAAGCTCAAGGTGATTGCCGCCTCCAGATCCGCGGGACGGCCATGCCCTCTCAACATCTCCTGTTGCATCTCGGATGACAACCCTTTGATGTACTGGTACCAGAGGGCAGAGGGGTTCCAATCCACCTGGCCAGCCAGCACACGGAAACGGGAAATATACTGGGACAGGGACAGGTCCCTCATCGATAGCCGGTCCAAATCCCGCTCGGCTAACTCCGCATTCACTGGGGCTCCCCAAGTCGCCTTGATGGCGTTGAGAAAGTCTCTCAACGTGGCCACCTGGGGAGATCTGGCCCGAAGCAATGTAGTCGGCCACACTGCCGCCGTTCCTTCCAACAAGTTGTAGACAAAGCCCACCTGGGCCCGATCGTTGGCAAACTCATTGGGCCGCAGCTCCAGGTACATTTCCACTTGGCCGATGAACACCTCAACTTGAGCCGGATTGCCTCTGAAGCGTGCAGGCGTGGATACTCCGGGGTGCCGTCTGGCCCTGGTCCTTAGCTCCCCCAGTTCCTGCTGCATCTCAGCCACTTGGGCATCCGTCAGCTGAGCCATGGCGGCAACGTTCTTTGCGCGTTTCCTGCGGCGTCCCGTGGTGTGAAAAAGGGGTTCTTGGAGTGCTTCGGCCAACTGTCACGATGCACGGACTGGACCGGCCCCTTAATCACACACACAGAGACGGACTGAAGGCTAACTACTTTATTGTATATAAAAACAGTTCAAAAGGTATAAAGTCCAAAAGGCTTGAAGCAATTAATGTCCAAAACAGCTTGGCAAGGCAATCCAAAAGGCTTAAGCAGGGCTCCGCGCAGCAATGCGGATTCAGGAACAAGGCAAGGTGGCCACTAGCCAACTTAGCTCCGTAGACCCACTTCGCTACACATCTGCTCAGAGGAGACGTGGCCGAAGCACTGGGGATTAGTTCCCACGGATGCTATACTTAATCTTTCGGCCGAGGTCCCCGACGCTCTAGGCCTTGTCTTCTCCAATCTTTGCTGACGGACCTCGGCCTGTCTAGGCTGCGGTGCCATCCCCTTCTCCTGGACTCAATGCTACTTCTCCTATCAAAGGTTCGACCTTGCCTCTCAGCAGCTGGGTCCCTATCTCCATGAGAGCTCTCCTCCCTAGAATCTTCCCAGCCGCTTTCTTCCATGTTTTCATTTAGAAACTCCTGCGATCTTCTCCCCCCCAGGTGTTCATAACTTCCGCTATCACTAGATTCCATTTGCACCTGGTTATCTATGTCTTCATAGGGGTCAGGCCAACCTTCATCCCAAGCCAAACTTTCGGTGGGAGAAGGGGGCCCAGTGAGGGGAAACGCATCTTCAGGTAACCCTTCCAAATCCTCTTCAGAATCTATCTCTGCTGGTGCAGGCCCTAATGCTAATGGAACTCCCGGTGCTGTTCCCTGGTCCCCAGGCACAAACGAGAACTGCTGTGCTACAGTGATAAGTCCTCCTAAGAAGCAATGCCGAGAGTCCCATAAGTAAAGGTGATGATGACACCTGTTGTGGTCTCGAGGAGGGTATGAGGAATGTTCTCTTGATGAACTAAAACATGCTCTTAGGTTTACAGTTGGAGCTCTGCCAATTTTACAGTATCTCAATCCATGCCTGCTATCAATTATTTACGTCCACAAGCACTCCAGTGCCCTCAAGAACCAATAAACATACTTATGAAAGGCCCAAATAATTATTTTATTTATTATTATCATTATTAAGTTTATTTTCTTCTTATTATTACTTTGTTGGGTGTCTCCAATTTATTTTGAGAGCCATAGTTGTCCTGAGACACCTTAAAGTCATATGGCTAACATGACTGCATGGATTGCTGTTACTTCACCAGAGCGGTACCTATTGACCTACTCATATTTACATGCTTCAGAATGATAGACTAAATTCCTAGCACCCCAATCCATGGCTGATATCCCTATATTTGGCACACTATACTTTTAGTGCCATCAATAACAAGTAGAAATGTCCTCAATAATGTCTTATGCTGAAGTAAGGGTTCCCTTAAATAAAGTGTGTGGAACTTTATTGCTCATCTCTATCTCCAAGTCAAAGCCCCGGTGTCGTCCACAGACACCTCCAAGGGCACACATCCAGCATGTACTCACAGTTACCTGCCTTGGGAGTGCTAGATTGGCAAATGGCAGGGTGATCTCTTGGGCATTCTACCCAACCGTCCCTACATCAGTTGCTGTGGCAGAGTATCTTATAAATGCCACTGCGGAATAAACTTCCTGGAACAAATTTTCGCTCCCGGCTAAGGGACACGTCCTCCGATGGCGCCCCCATACCGATGGAGGATCCAGTCGCGCCTCTACCTGTGTCGACATCGAAGCGCAGGGACCAGGCACTCCAGGGTCGGCCCTCTGCGCTCTCTCTCCCAGCCAACAAGGAAGGGCAATATGGCGCGCGCGCGTGAGTGCGCTCTGCATCCAAAGCCGGAGCTCGTCCAGCGCCTCACTTCCTGTTTTGGCGTTCAAAGAGCCCTGATTGGCCTGCCATGCGGAGCTCATCCAAGCCCCGCCCCAGGAGTTCTTGGCCACGTGGAGCCGGATTTGAAGCCGTGGGCAGGGAGAAAGACAGCTGATCGCCCTCTCTTGTTCGCATCAGCATCTCCTCCATGGATAGCCCCGACTCCGAGAGCTGCGCCTGAGTTCCTGGCCATGCGGAACTCATCCAGGCCCCGCTTCTGGAGTCCCTGGCCTTGCCGATATCGGCAGCAACGCGCAAGTCCTGGAGCCCCAGCCACGCTCTGTCATTCAAGCTCAGCGGATGTGTGTGCATGCGTGCGCGCACGCCCTTCCTCCTGAGTTCGAGCAAGAGGCTGCAAGTTCGAGAGGCTGCTGGACGGTACGGCCGTACCGGAGGGGTGGTTTCCGGCGCCAAAGCCATGTCCGAGAGCAAGGCTTGTGGACAGTACGCCCGTATTGGAGAAGCGATTTCTGGCGTCGAAGCCATAGCTGCAGGCATATCTATAGGCTCTTTAGTGGGTTAGAGCTCAACGGAGGCATTCGATTCTTCTGTTTGCCCCGCTTTGTGGAAGCCCTTTCTCCTGAGAGCAAGCCCTCTCTCTTGAGAGCTGCTGTGCGGTACGCCCGTACCGGGGGGAGTGGTTTCTGGTGTGTATGGCTCCCGAAGGATCAGCTGCGCCTCTCGATAGGCTGAACAGACTGGGCTCACTGGAGGGCCATTGAGTCTTCTGTTTGGCCCGCTTTCAAGGGACTGCAGTCCCAGCCGTCCTGCGCATGATCCCAGTGGGTCAGAGGCGCCAATTGGGGAACTCCTGCCCCGACGGCCTCGCGCATGCTGCACACCAGTGGTGGAGCAGAGGCGCTCTCCTCCATAGCGACAGGCTCAATTATGGTTGGCGGCCATTTTGTTGGCAGTTATCCCAGCCTTTCATTTTTCCGTTAGAGCTGCCAACGGACACTCAGATGTATCCCATTGCCTTGTAGTATTTGACACCCACAGCTTCAAGATCACATCAATAGTTCAGTCTGGCTCCAGACAATAAATCTCAATAAGTGATAACATTAATTAATATAATTAATATAAACAATAGCAATAAATAGTAATGATATGAACTTATAATTTGACTTAATCCAATCTTATGCTAGTCAAATTCCACGAGAAACCCTCACAATTAATTTAACTTTGAAATGGAGACAACGAATAGCTACCAATAATAATATTAATAATATTAATTGATAACAATATGTCTTCTAATAATATCTTCTAATCAAAAGGTTTTGTAGTTATTATACGCTAGTCAAAGAAATAATAGGTAAGAAATATTAGATAAGAAATATTAGATAAGATTCCTAGCTGTCGCAACGGCAATGGATAAAAGGATCTGAGGTGGCAGCCCCTCCCACTGGCTATATATGCTGGAGGGGATGTGGGCGGGGCTACCATTTAAAGAGATATTAGCTTTTAAAAGATTCCGAACTGTCCGCGCAGGCGCGGGAAATACCATAAGTACGATTCACAGTGACCACGACAGGGAATGTAGTAATTACTGTATTTACGAATTTAGCACCAAAACATCAGAATGTGTTGAAATAGCTGTGCATCCAGGCGGAAGGCAGACTGCGTTGGATAATACAGAATGTTGGATGAGCAAAGGTTGGATAAGCAAGACACTAATGTACGTGGAATCTTAGATAGACACAGTCTATATTCTTCTGTTTTCTTTCAATCACTGGAGCTCAAGAAACAATTTCATTGTGCAAGTCAGTACACCAATTTAAAATGGAAAATTCTGATTTTCTCATTTGCTATATGAATGAGGAGAGGGTAGTATGCAATCGTAAATCCCACTCTGAATGTTCATGTTTCTGAAATAGTTAGAAACTTCATTTCTTGGAAAAAGTTGAGACTATGAGGTTTCAAGTCAAAGCATAAAAGTGAGTTAAAATAGGAATCACTTCTTGATTCATCCAAATCAACACAGTCCTGCCTTGAACTGGAGCAGTGTTTCTCAACCCGGGGGTCGGAGCCCCTGGGGGAGGGTCGTGATGGGGGTTGCAGAGAGGTCGCCAAAGATCATCAGAAAACACATATTTCTGATGGTCTTAGGAACCTTTTTCGCAGAGAAGGCTGAAGATCTCTCCACCTGTCTTTCTCTTCCTTTTTGGTATTGGTGAACTATAACTCCCAGACTTCAAAAACAGTCCCTCCAACCCCACCAGTATTCAATGTTGGTCATGTAGGTAGTGTGCCAAGTTTGGTGTAAATTCATTGTGGGCTGGGTTCAAAGTGCTCTTTTATTTATTTATTTTTATTTATTTATTTTGGGATTTATTAATCGCCCATCCCAGTTGGCACTGGGCGATTAACAGTAAAACACAAGCTGAATGCCTGAACATCTAAAAACATCTAAATATCTAACATCTAAAAACATCTAAAACCAATTAGCATCTAAAACATATAAAAAACAGTTGACAATCTAACAGTTCTCAGCCGAACACCCTCTCAAGTAGCCACGTTTTGCAAGCCGTGCGGAAATCTTTTAGATCACGGATGGCTCTGTAAGGAGGGAGGGTGTTCCAAAGTGATGGAGTGATCACTGAAAAAGCTCTGTGCTGGGTTTATGTTAGATGGGCTTCCTTAGGGCCTGGGACCTGTAGTAGATTCTGATGGTCTGAGCGAGGTGATCTCCAGGGTCGAACGCTGGCATACCTAGGCGTTCCCATAGGTATGTCAGCCCTTGGCCATACAAGGTCTTTGATTGTAGATGAACTATAAATGCCAGCAACTACAACTCCCAATGTCAAAATCTATTTTCCCCAAACTCAACCAGTGTTCACATTTGGGCATATTGAGTATTTGATCTTTCATTGTTTGAGTCTACAGTGTTCTCTGGAGGTAGGTGAACTACGACTCCAAAACTCAAGGACCCACCAAACCCTTCCAGTATTTTCTGTTGGTCATGGGAGTTCTGTGTGCCAAATTTGGTTCAATGCTATCATTGGGAGAGTAGAGAATGCTCTTTGATTGTAGGTTTACTATAAATCCCTGCAACTACTCCAAAATGACAAAATCAATCACCCTCAACCCCACCAGTATTCAAATTTGGGTGTATTGGGTATCTGTGCCAAATTTGGTCCACTGAAAGAAAATCCTGCATATCGGATATTTACATTACGATTCATAATAGTAGCAAAATTACAGTTATGAAGTAGCAACAAAAAAAATATGCTCGGGGGTCACCACAATATGAGGCACTTTATTAAGGAATTGCGGCGTTAGGAAGGTTGAGAACTACTGCACTGGAGGAATAGTCTAATAATCCTTTATATCCATAACAGATTCAAAGCAAGGCCAACTATCACACCATCACACCAATCTACTTTGCATTATAAGGGAGTGCCTTAGCACTGCTAAAATATGTTTTCGGATAAACCATTTTTATTGAAGCAGTGCATACAAGTCTTTTACAACAGAGGACAAGGTGAAAACACTATAGGTGGGACTTAAGATGGCTTAGCTAGTTACGTAGCATTTGAAGATATTTGGCGAGCAAAGAGGCAACAGTGTCTGACAGTTATGTTATTCAAATCCATACGCTTAATCAGGTAGTCGCCAAATATGATACGTCATCTAATGGGATGCAAATAGAGGTCATAATGAGGTTTAGGATCTGATCAGTCAATAACTTGGAGAATCTTCTAAGCAAATACTTTGCATAAACAGACAGACAGACAGATTACTGTACAATGTTCATTAATGAAATGACTGAGCAAACCTGACAATTACATAAAATAAAAACATGGAAAAAATCCTGACAATTACATTTAGGTGACATTTCAAACACTTTACATTTGGGACTGATTGGCAAACTTTGAGGCGTTGTAATCATTCTGCATGGAACTTAATGCAAAATATATTATATTGGTCACAGATGTTACCTGTCAAACTTGCCTTCCATCCAAATCATAAGCAAATCACCTAAAACAAGCTAGATAATACTGAACAAAAATCTTATTTTATATCTATGTTGCTTAACATATTCGACTTTCACGGCAGACGATGGAAAGGATTCCCTTAGGTATTCTTATCCAGAGTCTTAGTTTATAGTGACCTGCCATGCAATCCAACCAAACCAATATAAGGGAACAGGTTACAATCACAGTGCTGAAAAAATAGTAACGTAAGAGCACATAATATAAAGAGAGAAAAGGCAAGGAAGAACGTAACTTTCTTTCTGGGAGAGGGTCAGACTTTATCAGACTTTATTTTTGTAGGCTTTACTTTTATTGAATGTTTTGGATTGAAACAAAAGGCAGGCCAAACAATAGTACCTAAATAAGAGCATTGAAGAGAACAAAGAATGGCTCTCTTTTGAACCTGACCTTGCGGAAAGGCCACAGCTTAGTGGCAGATATTTTTTTAGCATGCAGAGCTACCAGATTTAATCTGCAGCACCTCTATTTAAAGATCTACAGACATAAAAACTAAAAGACTTCACAGGCCTAAGAAACCAAGGCCTTGCTATAATTCTACGCTGTATCCCCCCCCAATTATAATGTCCGATTTTATTGAAAAATTCAGTGAGGGGAGAAGGCAAACATATTGCTAAAAATTCAAATCTTAACTTTAAAAGAATGATTTTACAGATTTAAACTAGTACAGATAACCTGTACACTCATGTTTGTCAGGAATTTTCAGATCTGAGAACAAATAAAATTATCAAATGGGTGTCAAGAAGACTATAGCTTTTCCACTTTGAATATTGGGCTCTAAGATAGAAGGCATGATGAGTACCTCTGTAATTTTAAATCAAGTGTAGACCTGTCAAGGAGTTTGGTCTTCCATGTCACAGAACCTTTGAAGAATCATTTATAGCTTAGTTAATAATTATAGTTATTTTAATTTTCTCTCCCTGGTCATTTCTCACTCACCCATCCAAATCCCTCCACACAAACTGAAAAATAAAATTATCAGTCTTGTATAATGCAGATGAACAGGTTGCTTACCTTTGATTCTTCATGTGCTCATTGGTGCAAAGTAACAGAAGCTCGTACAGAAAGTGCTCAAACTGGACTTCCATCTCCTTCCCAAGGCACATACTGTGTTCTCACATGTTAAAGCTACTCTTTACTTCCACAGTCCACCATGGTATTAATGCTATATCTGCAAAAGAGCGGGGAGGGAAGGCTATGAGGGTGAACAGGTGACCACTTAAAAAGACCAGTTATAGGTAAGGAACTCGTTCTTCTCATATTTTCCATTCCTCAAACAAATAGGTGACACGAAAGCTTAAGTTATAATAATGGGCATGTCGAACAATGGTTGATGACCATTGTCCCTTTTTTTTAACTTAGGTGATCCCTTGTAGCTCAAGGATGATGGTCCACCAAGTGTAGTGTCTTGGCGATGGGTCCATAGGTGGCTGTGGAGCCCTGTTTTTGATCCGCATGTTCTCCCGCAGTGAAGGCATAGGTTTCCAGGTGGAAGGCAGTTCCAGACAGGGTTGGCTTGACGTGGCCTTCCTCTTGGCATTGTCCCACCAATGGCTGGATTCAGATAATGCTTCATGGAAGCTGATGGCTGTGGCCATGTGGCTATTTTCCACAAACCAGGCAGCCATACTGAAATTCTTGTTGACTTCACTACCTTTTATCAAACTATATGCTACAATCCCTGTGCCAAACCATTGTGAAGATACTACCAAGCCCTTCTTCTTTCCACTACTCAAAACAAACTGTTTTGGCCTGCAACACAGACTATGGTGGATTTGGAGACATTGCTGAAGAATACAATTGTACCAGCTCTATCTCTTTATAGTTGTGTTTTTGAACAGTGATGTCACAATATACGTAGTGGTTATCCTAACATTGTGGCAGATAAATAAACCCTAGTAGAGGTTGAAGCTTTGCTCTTATTATTTATTTATTTAAAACTTTTGTACCCCGACCTTCTCACCTCTATCGAGGGACTCAGACCGGCTGCAGAAGCAATTATAAAACTATCTTCTTAGGTGCTGGTGAAGAATGTGCTCCAGATGAAGGCAGGAATTCACAACATTATTTCAAATTACAGTCATATGGATCTCTTTCTGGATGCTTTCAACATTTGTGTAGAATGATTGAATCCTCCAAGTTATCTGGTGTAGAGAATGTATGTTTGCCCTTGCCTTGGAATGAGTTTAAAATGCAGAAAGTTGTAAATGAACAAAGTATATTAGGGAAATATTAAAGGAGGTCCTCTGAATCTCGTCTTCCTAGCTCCTTTGTTATTTAGGGTTGTATAGCTGGCACTTCCTCTACTGGTTGATTCTCAGTACCAATAGGATCATAGTTAGTGAGCACCTTTAGAGTTGCCAAGTCAATGATGTTACAGCTAAGCAACAACATACTGTAGAAAACACAAAAAACAGTAGCTTCTCTGACTGCACAAGATCCTCTAAAGCAGTGTAACTACAGAATAGGGATATCTACAAAAACACTCTTATAATTTTTTTAAAATCCTCTCCCTTCTAACATGGCACAACAATTTAATATCCAATTTTTAAAAAATGATCGCATTAAATTAATAAAGGTCTACTCCAAAGGAAATTTCAGTGTTTTTTTTATTGTGTTGTATTTCCTCTTATGTCATATTTTTACAAAACACATTTCACAACAAGTAACACAATCCAAAGCTACAATCCAAAGAGCAACATAACAATTTATTCATTGTACACATTAATTTTACAGGAACCATCATATCATATACTATGAAACTTAGTCTTATTGATAACAGAAATTATAATAGAATGTTTTCTGTATGGGCGTTTATACTTGTTTATATTTGTGGGTGTGCATGTACATATGCAACAAAATAATTCTACAGCAATATCCATGGGTTAAAATTAGTAATAGTGCCGGTATCATTTTAAAGAGGCCAAACTATGATTGATTTCATGCTAAATCTAATTAATTTGAAAGAAAACACAGATAAAGAGGGATAGTGCTCCCCACTCGCCAGGAAATGCAGAATACGTTACACCTGCCTAATAATATTGTTTAGTTCCTTCCTTTGGGTAAATAAAAAAGTTATCCTACCATACCTTTTCCAGTTTTGCTGTTGATAGACTTGCATCATAAAACAGAATTTGTAACAAATAAGATTATTCAGGAGATATGTTTCATTTAATAAAAACAAATAATTTCTCATTTACTAATTTTATTATAGTCCTGTGACATGTTGTCAAATAAACATAGAAAGAAACTTTACATGTAAAGACACTATTATCCAAAGGATAAACACACTTAAACATATTATTTATTTATTTATTTATAGCTCCATGGAAGGACTCAGAACAGTGGAGGGACTCAAAACATAGCTTTTATAAAACACTCACTGCCACAAATGTAGGCTTCACACATGTCTTTTAATCTTAAGTTTTTACAACTGAAGTGAATATATATTTTCATCTATTGCATGTACCGCCATATTCTGAAACTAAAGAAAATTAATGTGAAAAAACACCATTCAAGCTTTTAAATACCCATGTTGCACATTTCCTCTAAGAGCCTTGTCTTTGGCACAGTACAAGTATATCCTTTCCTCATCTAACACCTTGGAAAAATAAAGAAATATTTCATATAACAAAGAATTATTCATATACTTCACAATAAATAGAAGTTCAACAGAGAATTAAATGAAATGAAGATATATGAAATTATTATGATCCTATCTAATCTAGTGGACATGAAACTATCTGATGTTTCCCAACAGTTAAATCCCAGATAGCTAAATCACTTTTTCCATCTTTCACTGAAAAATGAAGAGTGGTAATCAATACACCCACAGATTTGAATGTTTCTAGTAACTATGGAGGTTTGCAATGGAAAAATTAATTATGATAAACCAGAAACATATGCAGAAATGCGAGTAAGCAACAAATGTAAAACTGCATACGTTTCCATGAAACACTGTCTGAAACCCCAAGACTAGAGACAGTAATGTGGCTGCATCACGTGGATATATAAAATCAGTTGCATATGGAGTTGCGGAAAATTAGTTAAGTTTTAATTTTATTTACTGTTGATAGCATTTCAAGGCTGTTTCAACGAAACTGACTGATTTATTCACCATCACATGCACACTGTCCATTTATAAAATCAAAGTGCAAACTGATATAATATGTGACATCTCCCCTTCATAAAATATAAGCTGTAAACCAGGGTTTCTCAAGCAGGGTTCCTGGGAACTGGAGAATTCAATTGGGGGAGGGTGAAGGGAGGAAAATGCAGGTATTTTGTTTGGGGTTGCATCTTTGTAAATAGCCACACATGCATAAAACTGAAATGAATAGTTTCACAATGTCCATATTCACATAAAGGCTATTGTGGCATTACAATATTCAGGCAACAATTGCACAGTGATAGCCAGTGGAGACGACTGATGCATTATGATTTGATAGAGAATAAGCATTAATGTGCCTTGCAGTGCTCCACAGTGCACATTCAGATACCAGCTAGGGTCTGGAAGCGCCAAAGCACAATGAAAGTACTTGTTGTGCATCAGAAGTGCCAAATGTGCATTGAAGCACTCTTGCTAGTGCCCAGATATACATTTTCACATTTTTATTATTAGAATTTGATTCCACTCCGCAGGAGTGCTGTGGATTCATAAAACGGTATAAAGTAAACTATGCTGTAAACCTCAGACAAATATTGTTTTTAGCTGTAGATACGGTAATTCTGTGGAGGGATTACCTGAGACTAGGACATTATTTCATTGTTTCAAGAATTCCTCTTGGGCAAATAGGTTATGAAAGCCTACTCTAAACTAACGTTAATAATGGGATAGCCTTTTTAGATTGAAAGAAAAAGCCTGCTAGATTGCTTTAAAGGAGTTCAAATTATATTTATTATAGCAGAGCTGCCGGATTAGGTACTTTACAACATTGTAGGAACATCATAAAGGATGATAAATATTAATGTTTAATTAGACACTGTTCCGATGGCATGTCACAGAGAAACAGGACTACTTAACATGTTACACCTGCACATACTACTTCAATCAATCAAAGTGCATTTTTAAATTCAGTGACTCAACTACGACTCACACAACACTGAATTTTCTAGTGTAAAATCATACCAAAATCTTGTTAGATTGTCATTTACATCACAAGAGAGCAAATGTCTGGAGAAGTCATTGCAGGTATCTTGTACTGCCAAGACATGTGGTGCAAGAGTGAAAGGTATATCACTGAGAAGTTCCAATGTAGAAGAACTGCCTTCCACATTCTGATTTTTTTCTGAGTCCAACTTTGACTGAGCACCTGAATTTGTCTGAGGAAACAAAAAGGAGAAAAATAAATTGTGAATTTGATTTTTCGTACAATGTAGCGCAGAATTATAAATACATGCCATGTTAAAACAGTCAGTCCTCTACATTTTCTGGGGATTAAGGCACAAAACACATGTGAAAGTGAAAAAACACAAATAAAGATAGGCCTACTGCTATTTTTTTTTAAACCAAAGACAATACTTCTATTGGTATGTCTAATTCTTCCAACATTACTCTATGGTCAACTTTTGCTGGAAGCTGACCAAAGAATTGCACTGAAAGATCTAGAGATCCCTACAGGCAATCTGGTCCCACCCTTTGCTCAACACCATTGCCAAGAAAGTAAAAGGGAAGCAACTGTTTTGCCAAAAGTATTCTCCCGTGTAGGGATGGGTACAACCAATGGCAAGTTAAATATAAGAGAGAAGTTAAGATATGTGTGGTTTTCCTACTTTCATGAGGATCCAACACCCCTTACTCCCACAAAATTGACTCTACTGGGTCGAATCCAAAATTAGAATTGTCTAGGATAAACCCAATTAAATGAATGTGACTTATTAGTCACAACTAACTAAAGTTCCATTAAGTTCAACAGATCTGTACTAAATAAAACTAATGTTGAACTTAACTCAATAGGTTTTTAGTAATAATCTGAGTATCTTCTCTGAATACTGAACATATCTACATCTATATAGCCATTAACTAAATAGCTTTTTTATTTTTTAAAAAAACCCTCATTTACACAAAGTTAGTATTTTAAGCAGTCAGTGATACTAAAGGATATGAGATTTTATAGGTCCCAGTATTCATTTAAATGTCTCCCTCCTCTGTCATCAAATCTTAATTCAGTTTACAAGGGTCTTTCCTCACAAGCAATTCATTATGCTATGAGTGTGCATTCATTTGCATATACAGTACTCAGATTCCATTGAGAATGTTCTTCTATCACAGAAAATACTGCCTTTTCCAAGTTAAGAAAAACAACATTATTTCTGGAGATAGAAAATCTGATGCTTTGCCCAGATAATGCATCCCATACAGGGTTGCCCTTATTAAACATA
Source organism: Anolis apletophallus (assembly GCA_030556195.1). Classification (NCBI taxonomy): domain Eukaryota; kingdom Metazoa; phylum Chordata; class Lepidosauria; order Squamata; family Anolidae; genus Anolis; species Anolis apletophallus. The sequence goes on along the minus strand of JARBWK010000008.1, from coordinate 41,387,917 downwards.
GTGAGGCAGTCTGGATCATATCAACCAAACACCAACTCTTTGTCTTGTAACAGAAAATGTACTAAGTCATACTGCTCTTGTTTAACTGAATAATGTCAAATCAAAATCCCACAGTCCTGCTTATTTACTAATTTACACTCTTGGGAACACTCTAGCTTAGATGTGGCATAAATGTAAGACTTCAAAAATGATCCATATTAACAAAGAATCTCTTTCATATAACTGAAATGACTTCAGAAAATCTAAAGAAATGCCACAAGGACAATAACGGAGTTACACTTTCATGCAGTGGCACTGCGAGGACTAATGAACGATTTTCAGAAATGCTATTCTGAATCTTCACCAAACCAAGGAGGTTAAGCTTCTGTTTTTAAACAATAGCCACCCTAATTAACATCATTGGCAATGCATTGTTTCACTGAGTGTTGCTTTTCAGTACAGTGTGATTCTTTTAGTTGAAATGCCAGGAGAGATCTTCTGATGGGGAAGATGTTCTCTCCACTAAGATGCTGGGGGCTATACATATGTATTAATCTGAACAAGGTTGAACATGCCTGCCTTGAAACCATCATATGTATGTACTATAGTTCACATTTCATAAGTCATTATTATTTTTAAAAGAGAGAGAGCAGAACTCACTGATACAAGCAAAACAAATACACCACTACCCTTTGCGAAAATGTGTGCATAAAGACATAACTGGATAATAATAATAATTCATTCATTTCATTTATACATTTATTCAGTTTTGTATGCCGTCTTTCCCCATGGGCTCAGGATGGCTTACAGAGAGTATAAAAACACACTTTAAAACAACTGAAAAAACTAAACTCTTAGCTAAAAACTATAAAAACTATTTACAACTGGTTAAACAAATCAGACCCCGAAAGCCTGCTGGAATAAAAACGTCTTGCACACGCTGCGGAACTTTGTTAAATCTCTCAAAGCTCGCACATCTTCCGGCAGAGCATTCCAAAGAGTTGGAGCTATGATCGTAAAGGCCCGCCGCCTTGTCGATGTCAGCCGATATGAGTGGCAGCTAGGAATCATCAAAAGATTTTGGTCAATGGAGCGCAGTGGCCTCTGGGGTTGATATGGGGTGAGACGGTTCCTCAGGTACGATGGCCCCTGACCAGGTACGATGGTAGCCAGTGCAGCTACTGCAATATTGGCGTTATGTGAGCTCTCACCGGTGTACCAATGAGAAGCCTAGCAGCTGTATTTTACACCAGCTTGAGCCTCCGGATTGCCAACATAGGCAGGCCAATGTAGAAGGCATTGCAGTAGTCAATTCTCGAGGTGACCGTAGCCTGGATCACCATGGCCAGATCCTCCCTGGTCAGATAGGGAGCCAGTCACCTAGCCTGCTGGAGATGGAAAAAAGCTACTTTGCTGGCATTGGCGATCTGAGCCACCATTGATAGCCGAGGGTCCAGCAGTAATAATAATAATACACTTTATTTATACCCCACCACCATCTCCCCACGGGGACTCAGGGCGGCTAACATGAGGCCAAGCCCAACAATTACAATAAAGCAAAATAAAATACATACAACAGACAGGGGGCCGTAGCCAGGATTTTGATTTGGGGGGGCTGAGTTTGGTTCGGGGCTGAGACTGGGTGGAAGGGGGTCTACCCTAGCAAACCTTTTGTATTGTTATCCCAATAACCCCATTAATGTGGGATATAATGAGCATGGTGATCAGATCATGATATGAATAAACATAACAGTTTAAATACTGTACCAGTAAGGCCTTTTCGCGACCACCCTTGAGAATTTGAAGCCCCCTTAGCCCCCCCTGGCTACATGCCTGACAACAGATAATAACATCAAATAAAATGCAAACAATAACAACTAATATAATAGGGTGAACACAGAATATGAAATAAAATAAAGAATTTGAAAAAAGGTTGAACACAGTGGGCTGGGCCAAATATAATTAAATATCAAATCTACATTACTACACATTCAAATATGATTCTTTCCACAAATCAGCTTTACATTAAATAGGCGAATTTTCTTTTCTGAAAGCTGCCCTGCCCTCATGGAAATATCATTTCCATTCAAGACCTCCCTTCGTCTTGTTGGGTGCAATCAATACTCAAGACAAGACTCCAGTGGTCTTCAACCCTTCACCCAATTGCAAGCAGCTTTTGTGGCTTACTGTAAGGTTTAGATAAACATTTGTTCATGTACTATATATATGTATGCATGAGAACAAATTTGGTGTAAAATTTATTCATATATCAAGCTAATCCTGATACTGTCATGAAGACAGTATTGTATCCAGCCTGTTACTACCTATACTGCACTTTCTCTCCCATCTCTAATTTTCTTCTTTCTATGTGATCTTTTTGCTGCTTTTAAAAAAGTATCATATTCTGGCAGCAACACTTGATTCCTTTTTAATGTTGTGCCCTACTTTTCCCCCCTCCATTGCATACTTAAATTTCTTTGCTGCAATTCAAGGAAATGATGCAGCTATAACACAACACAATCACATGCATTTCCTTCTTCCCTAGCACGATTTCAGTTTGTAAAAATAGTTGAAAGCAAAGCTGAATGGAAAGTGAGGGAAAGAGAGAACAACTATAAGTACCAGTTCACCCCTATGGTTCTTAAACCATCAGATGTCTCTCATTAACTTTTTCTATTTCATCCTGTGCAGACCTTAAATATGCTAGAACGACAAACACTATTTTTCTATATTCCTTAAGCAGTATATCATGAACTGCAGTGTGCTTCACAAATTATTAGTAATAATTATGTCCTTTCCATATTAATCTTTTTTTTCTTCAGGAGAATGACTTGAAGAAATGCCACAAAAGAACATAATGTAGGAAAGTTATTCTTTGAGCTATGGAACTGAATTTTCAGATGGTGCCAGAGCCTCATTTTATCACAGCCTCGTAACAGAAATAGAAACTTCATGAAGTTAACATCTTATTATGCATCAAAGTTTATTCGTTTCTTTGCATTCAGGTTATATAATTATATTTAAGTTCTATCAACAGGCATGAACGATAGTTCAACATGCTAAAATATAGAACAAGACTGTTAAGTTATGCAAAAGTTACAATTATAGGAAAATGTTAGCATATATTTGGCACAAAACTCCGCAGAAATCAATGGACTTCTAACAAAATGGCTGGGACAGAAATAAGTGCTTTATGAGTTGTGAGCTCATAAGTGTTTGGGCATGTTTCTTGAAAAGGCACTTTTCCTCCTCCATCCAGTAATAGGAATACTAGAGTAGAGAATAAGTTACAAAATCAGTCTATGACAATAGCACAGAGGCAGCAATGAGCAAAGTTATTCTTTTTGATCCAAAATTAATCTGAAAAAAATCACCTAATTAAATATATGTCTGCTAGAATTGAAGGTCAATCTGGACTGAGTTCAAAGTTCTTAAGATTTAAAAATGCCAAAAAATTCTTCATTAAGTGGAGACTCAAGGCTTAATGGTTGAACTTTTTTTTAAAAAAAGAAGAAGCAGGTTCAAAAATGGGCATTTCCAGATTTCTGACAGCAAGTGCTGGGAAGACCTCCAAGTTCTTAGCACTCAAAATGTTTAGTACCAGGCACAATTAACCAACTAATAGATCCATTTTATATGATTACTGTGCCTTCTGAGTATGCCTGCAAATCTTCTGGGATGAATGAAAAATACCTATTCTGCAGTAATAATTCATTATGAATTATCAGTTTTGATAACTTGCTAAGCTGGTTCCAACATGCATTATCACAACAAAATGCCAAATACCCATTCGCTAAGATCTAGATATCCAGAAAACCTATAATCATTAGACTTTAGGTCACTTGTGGGCTTGTTTTGGATATTCAAATGCTCTTGTTAAAAATCAATTTTGACCATGGACAAATATTTCTCATTTTTATGTCAAATTCCTGTAAATAGAAAGAGGCATAACAAAAGAAATCCATATAAATTAAATTAGGAACAATGGGTTTAAAGCTAGTAATGATGAGGAAAAACAACAAGACATTTATTCATACATTCATACATACATGACTTGTGCACAGAAGATCTTACTGACTTAGATTAGCACTCATTTTTAATCTACAACAATTAAATAAGCTGTATCTTATTCTTCTTTGTACAAACCATATTTTGACAAGAGCAAGGACAGTATCAGTCAACCTCAAGACTGCCAATTCTAGTACTACTAAAAATGGAAGTACAGGGCAGCCTAACAGCACCTTATCAATTTTGATAACTTGCCAAGCTGGTTCCAACATGCATATCACAACAAAACTGTATTGCACAAAGTCAAGGTTATTAAAATTTTGCATGCTTTCAATACTTTTATCTCAAGCACATTATTTACATGACTATGTCTGGAGAATGTGATATTCTATATAAGGTATGCTGATTCGACTTCATCCTTTCCTTTATTCATCTACCTTGCACCACTGCTAAAATGCAGACCACACAAAATATTTTATTTAGACATTTCTCATGCAAACAAGTGCTACATCACAATTGGAGAATGTTAATTCAAATAATTCAGGACTAGGTATGGACATTTTACATTATAAACTCTGATTTATTTACAGTTTGTGACAAATATTTATCCACAAAAACAAGCATTTTTCACCTTCATTTTTAGAATTCAATAGTACAAATCTACAACAAGAAGCCTAAGGGTACAGACTGAACTAGAGAGACAAATGCTAATTAAATAGGAGGTCTGACTCTACAGTGCGGTCGTAAATCACATTTGCAGAGGATCTGACACAATAAAGGAGCTATAATATTGAATGTTGGTGGGGGAGGCAGGTTCAAATCCTTTCTGATCAACGAAACTACCTAAAGGTCTAGGTACAGTTTGAGTATTGCTTCTCCAAGTTCCTTGGAATCAGAGGTCTTTTGGATTTCAGGCTTCTCCAGGTTTTGGAATACCTGTGTTTGCATATATGTACACATACACTTTTCCCTAAGCCTGATATATCACAGAGTTATTGTTAGATAATAGTGGACAGGAGCATCATGTACACAAGCTTGAGTTCTTCAGCCAAGTATAACAATTGTCAGACTGTAAAGATTTAAAACAACTGTTTGAGTTATGTGTAACTGTTTCTCTGAGTTTATGTTAGGAGTAAGGCTTTTGTTTTAAGAATGAATAGATGCAGCTGAGTGTTTCTTGAATCAAGTAAGGTGTGGCAGCTGTGTTTGCATAAAAGCTTCTATGTTACAGTGGAGTGTGGGTGGCAGTGGCTGTGGTGCTGCTGTGAAGGAGAAGTACGTTGGGAGTATCATGGAGTGTGCATACTGTGTGTGTGTATGCTGAAGAAGGCTTTTGCAGATTCTAAATGTCTATGCTTGCTATTGTGCTAGCTGAAGGTTCCTGGCTGATATACTGCTGGTATGCTGGAATACTTTAGACTGAAGAAATGCATTTAAATGCTTGGAAGCTGAAGCCTGGAGTAAATGATATCCTGTATTTCTGAAATGCTGGAATGCTGTAATCTGAAGAAATGCATTCGTGAGCTGCAACAATGCTGATATGGTAACACAGATGTTTGTTGCTAAAGACTGTGTAGAAGAATATATTGAAGAAGAACTGCATTATTTGATTTGTTCTTTCAATCTCTACACGAAGCATGGTATTGCTTTTTTGTTTATTGAAAGCTATATTTTGGAAATAAAAGTTTGTGTTTTTTTTATATAAAGCCAAACTTTGTTCTTTTTGCTTCTATTTTGCCAATAACCCATCAGACACCTTTTGCTGTTTTTACTCTGCTAACTGTGGATATATGGGATTATATGTCCCATTATCCCTTCACAAACCGACAATAACAATAACTCCAGGATCCCTGGAAATATTTCCAAGAGCAAAATTTAAGGCACAAGCTGGAATGCAGGTATAATGATATATTATTTCATAGACAATTCAGACCACAATTGGAAGCTTTTCCATATCAAACTGAACATGAGCACAATACTTTACAGGCAAGATATTTGACCCAAACAGGATACCAACAGCACTCAAGAATTGATTGAACTAAAGAAACTAACTTTTTAATCTTCCTCTACTCTGTTTCCAAGTTTTTTTTGCAGAGGCCTGGGAAACAAAAGTCTTTCACTGGATTCAAGAAGGAGCAAAGAGTCCACCACACTGACCTCAAGACATATTTGTTCACTTTCTATTCCATGTTGTCTTCTCAACCACTATATACTGTCTTGAAACACATTTTATTACTTTACAGTGACTTTGCAGTCTTTCTGGCTGCAAAATATGTCATCAAAGTGTGTGAGTAATTTCTGAAACCAGAGAAAGACTTCAACAGGATTTCTACAGAGTAAAGGGGAAGAGTTCTTTCTTGAAAATATAGAAAATGCAAACATATGCAGTTTTTAAAGACCTTGATTTATATAGATCTTGGTTTTCTTTGGCAGCAACTTAGTGCAGAATATATCTTTAAATAGAAAGCCAATACCCTGTCATTGCTTTTCCAGGAGCAATCTCATTCCGAACTTTGGCATGTTCCATCTAACTAAGTAAGACTGATCTAGGAAACATACTTCCTCAAGCCAGGTGTTATTCTATAGTTTCTTTGCCTGGAGGAATATCACAGAATCCAATAGGACTTTGGCTAACAACTATGTCCTGGGGGAATGAAAGAATACACACACACACGTCCTGGGTGTGTGTGTATATAATATGACAGATAAGGAGGTCATACTATACTAAAATTAGGATTGCCCATGCCATCATATTTTCCATTTCTAGATTTGGTTGTTAAAACTGGACAGTAAGATAAGCTGATAGAAAATGAACTCATTTTGTGGACTACTAAAATGGCAAATGAATGGATCATTGAGCAAAACGTCTCGACTACCTCTAAAAGCAAGACTAAACTGAGACTGTTATACTTTGGAAATATCTTGAGAAGACATGACTCACTAGAAAATACAATAATACTAAGTAGTAGGAAAAGACTGCATTACAAATGGGTAGACTCAATCAAGAAAGAAATATCCCTATATCTGAGGGGCTGTTGATAACAGAATGACGGTGACCATCACTGCTCTAAGTTAACATTAAATTGACTTCACAGCATTTAATATTAAGGTCCAACAACTAAATATTTTCTGTGAAATTAATATAGACAGACAGGAACCTAAGAAAAATGACACCCTGAAAGGACAGATGAAGGAGAACATCAAACACAAACCAGTCACAAAAATACTCTAGCTTATAAATTAGTACAATATTAATAAAATATTACTACAAATTAGTATACATTAGTACAACATTGATAAACAAATAGAGATTAGTTAGACATCTGATGGGAGAACAACCTTTGGCCTGTAGATATTTTGGGGAAATTAGGGGGGACAAGAATGCATGTCGCAAGACAAATATATATTCTGGCCAAATATACAACCATAAGCTTATTTTACAAAGTGGCAGCAGAAAAATACAAACCATAGTTTCTACAGCTACCTTCTTTGTTTCTTGCAGCATATTGTCCCCAGAAACATTCATACAGACACAAGGGAAGTTTTATAAATCTTCATAAATAACTATACGATCTGCCTGTTTTTGCAGGCACTGAACCTGGGAGGCCCAGGTGTCGGTGATGGCCGAGAGGGCCTTTACACAATTAAAAAGTGTGTGCCAACTGTGCCTGGCCACATACCTTAGTTACATCCCTTCTGGATTACTGTAACATACTCTACACAGGGCTGCCTCTGAAGAGTACTCGGAAACTTTAGCTGGTCCAAAGAACTGCAGTCAGGTCACTGATGGGCGGACAACCCATCTTTTGCAGCAGCCCCACTGGTTGCTAGTCCGTTTCTGGGCATGATTTAAAGTGCTGGTTATGACTTTTAAAGCCCTAGACAATTCAAGTCTAGGCTATTTGGCTGGCTGCATCCTCTTGTATGTTGCCCAGCCCCGATAACTTCAGGAGTAGCCCTTCTTTCAGTCCCACCTCAAGCCCAGTTGATGGGAATGAGAGAGAGGGTCTTCTCAGTGGCTACCCCTTGATTCTGAAACTCCCTGCCCAGGGAAGCCAGAATGGTCCCCTCTCTCCTGCCCTTCTGGTGGGAGGCTCACAGTTTTTTTTATTCAGACAGGCTTTTAAAGAAGAAGGTTTTAAAGATCAGTTTAGGGGGTGTTGTGGTTTTTAATTCAGGGGGTGTGTGGGTGGGATTGGTGGAATTTGGGTTTTAAAGGCCATTTTAGTGTATTTACTGTATTTAATTTTGTTTTTACCACACTGTTACTATTTAATTGCACCTTTTAAACTTGTCTAGTGTAGAGTGACAGCTGCCTTGAGTCCCCACGGGGAGAAAGGCAGGGTATTAATATTAATAATAATACTTTCAGTCCTCTCTAAGCATTTCCTGGGACCCCCAACACAAATCTATGATATTCTTTCACCAAAAGTTGTTCACTTAATACATTTTGCTATTAAGTCCAGATCACATTTCCCATAGCAGAATTGTTGTTGATAATATCAACTAGATAATCTCATACCTAACAGTCTAGTAGCATTTGAAAATACATGTAATCACTACAACTAGTTATTATTAGTAGAGACTAACAACAGATTTCTATGTTACATAATCCTTTTAATTTTCTAGCAAAAATAGTGTGAAACAAAGATAGAAACAAAGTAATCCAATAAATTGCCCAATGCAACCCAATAAATCTCATGGCTGTGTAGGGCTTGGAGCCTGGGTTCATTATAACCATGGTTTGTATCCTATTTGATCCTCCTATTAGCATATTAGCCATCATAAAAACACTATATTTGCATCATTTAAGAAAAAAAGAGTAGTGGAAGAAGAACAGATGATTTCCTAACAATCTTCTCTCGTCTAAAAAAAAAATGTAACAGACCAATACTAAGAAAATAAATACTTTTCTTGTTTAATTTTGTTTTTGTTAAAGAAGGAAAATAGACCTGAAAGATAAAGACACTAATAAGCCATATTGTTCTTTCAGTCAGCTACTTGCAGAACATGTGACTTTTAATTCTATCTCCTTGTTATTGTCTTCTAGAAGTCTCCGTTCTCAGCAAACTGCTCTGAATTGCACATTACTGAAAAGTCAATATGTTTGTTCATTATTGTAGATTGCAACTTGAAGACCTTGCCCACATCAATGTGGGTGAGTTTAGACCCAAGATAATTACTATAGTCAAGGCTTCATTCACATGATGTCCACCCTCCTTATGAGCAGTTGAAAAAAGATTCAAGTCAGCATCTGAAAGCTGTGTATAAGTATGTTTGCAGGACAAATACACACACACCACACAGCAAGAGTGAAAGAAACAGAGAACACACCTCCCAGGAATGTATTTAACAAAATGCAATTGTATTGGGCAGGTTCCTACACATTAAACAAACATTGGGGTATTTGCAAAGGGACAAAGTTGAAAGTTCTTGGGTGCATAATCTTGTGCAACGTTTTGCAAAGAACTTATTGACATGCAAATACATGAAATATGACTCAGTAATAGTTGGGCTTCTTGTATATTCATAACCACACAGGCATTTTGCTTCTATTTCAGGGCACAGCTTATAACACAGACATTCATCAGTTTCACAGCTTGTTCTTTGTAACAGACAGGAAAACAAAGATTTAGTATCAGTCAATGTCTAATTTTTTCCCCAGCTAAAGTGATGCATTTCTTTTATCCTCTGCCCATTTGTTGTACCATGCTGACACTTTATTCTCCCACGGTTGCTAGCCTCAACAAAAAAATAATTCCACATCTTTTATTACTATGCTATCAATGACTATGAAAGTTATAGAAAAAATGTTCATGGTTCCACACAGAGGAAAAATGGTATACTTGATCATATCAATGCTTTAACCCTGTGAAAAAAAGTAAAGTCCGATGTCTGCTCACAAAGCCAAGTTCCCCTATTTAAATATCACATGCATCTTCTGGCACCCTATGTGAAATAACAGTGAAAAAATAGTGTCTAATAGCATAATTTTAATTTAGTTTTCTAATACTCTTTCCTTTCCTATCTCATTTAAAAAATATATTTTTGAAGTTTAAAGATTACCAAAAGACAAAAAATTTAATTACAATTGTCCCTTCACTTTCATGGTTTTCACACCTGTGGTTTGGATTTTTTTTCATGATCTTGTGTCACTTGGCAGCCCCTCCTGAGCAGGTGAGCAGAAAGGGATGTTTGTGAGGCAGGTGTGCTGTGTGTTTGTGTTTTTCTCAGTAGCTCCTCTTCCTTTTGTCTGGGTGAAATAGATACTTGTGGCATGCACAGAGAGAGAGAGAGAGAGAGAGAGAGAGAGAGAGAGAGAGAGAGAGAGAGAGAGAGAGAGAGAGAGCAGGATCCCACCCTGCATGCCACTTCACTTTCCCTACAGATCTGGCTTATATCTCTGTACGCTGCAAACATCTGTTTTGCCTGGGCAAAGGAGGTAAGGGGGAGGGGGGATAGACACAGACTGCACACACAAAGAGAAGAAACTGGATCTGCAGGGTAAGAGATGATGTGGGCGGTCATGAAGCCAGTCCCTCTTTTTCTTTTCATGTTTCTCTTCTGTCCAGTATCTCCCTTCCTTTACCCTTTGTTAAAAATGTAAAATGCTTTAAAAGATTGCCAAATCATATAGCTTTATGCACCTATTATTAGTAGGAATGCTAGGTCCTTCAGATGTCTTAGAATATAGTTTCCACCATTTTTTTACAACTGGCCCTCCTGACTATGTCTATGGGAGTTGACGTCCAAGGCCTATAGAGAGCCAAATATTTATAATTCTTGACCTAGTTTCATTAAATTCCAAAATGCTCAGTTTTCTATATACTATCCTAGCATCCCAACAACGTGACAAAAGTGTGTTTCTTTAACCAGATCTTGTTTCAGTAAAGAAAAATAACGTCTAAGTGTAAATTGTAGCTTGAGATCTCATTGATCTCCCAATTAACTATTTGACTGTTTCCTCTACTTGACGAAAGCAGAACCCATTTTCATATCTAACTCATATTCTCAGGAATACTGGGAATATCACAGCTCATTATTTTCAGGCTAGTGTTAGGGTGTAACCACAGTAATGCAGTTGAACAGGCCGGATCATGGCCTTTTGGTGCCCTAGGCCAAAGGCTCTGCACCTGCCCCCAAACCGCCCCTGCCCCCGGCTCTGCCCCCACCTCCTCGCCGGCACGAGGAGGAGGAAGGAAAGGGCGGGGCCTCCCCACGGCTCCTCCCCCTCCTAAAGCCACCATGCTGGCCTCAGAAGCGGCCGAAATCGCCCTTTTCAGGCTGGCATGACTGCTTTAGGAGGGAGGGAGGGAGGAGCCGTGGGGAGCCTCCCCGTGGCTCCTCCCTCCCTCCTAAAGCCACCATGCCGGCCTGAAAAGGGCGATTTCGGCCACTTCTGAGGCTGGCATGACGGCTCCCCGCGGGATCGGCTCCGGGGGTGGGGCTTTCCTTCCTCCTCCTCATGCGAACAAGGAGCCGGGGGTGGAGCCGGGGGTGGGGCGGAGCCAGGGGCAGAGCCTATTAGCCTAGGAGAGCAAAGGGGGGGCGGTAGGGCGGCCGTGGATGACGCTTCCACTGCCGCACGCATGCGCACTTTTTTTTGAATTAAAAAAAAACTTTTTTGGAGGGGTCCGGATCTGCTGCTTCCCCATGGCTGCCGCCCTAGGCCATGGCCTAGGGTGGCCTTATGGGTACTACGGGCCTGCAGTTGAATGGTATGTTACTATAATGTTGTTTTCTCCTTATTTGAACATCTGAGTGGATTGGAAACATCCTTTTCAAATTTGTGCAGCTAGTGTAAAAATACTCCTTTTATAGGGTATCATGAACAACTTAAGCCATTTAGAAGGTTAAATAGTTGAAAATTGTTTATTTATTGGAATTTGTGTATCTGTACAAACAAAGTACTGGTAACCTCCTGAATGAAATATGTTCCAAAATTAAAATAATTAAATACTATTTTTCCTCAAGTTATAGAAATATCCAGAATTTTCCCTGTTAATTGGTCACTGAATCTTATCATTGTCCTTTTTCTAGGGACTGAAACATCTACGGAGACAAAGTAACATAAAGAGTAGAAAATAATGAGCCTTCCTGGGATGCTTAATTGGGCAGTCACTAGCAGTTTCTGTTCATATGTGTTTGTAAAAAGCTACATGGATAACCAACCAATCCACTGTAATAGCTTTTCATCCACTTCCTTCCATGGGAATAATTTCAAGGACATATACATTGATGTAAACATAGTGAAACTGGTTTTCAGGGGACATCCATGGTCAACAAGTCCTCTATTATTGCTACCTGCCATTTTATATTATTTCATGAGATCACCAAATCCAAATTAAATTAGTGATAGATTTTGTGGCTGGGCAGCTGCCCATCTACATCCCATTTTAAAAAGAAATTGTAATAAAAAAGAAAAAGGAAAACGGCATGTTTTAGTCATCGTTTCAGCTCTTTCATCAAGTTATGTGCACAAACATAATTTCTATGATACCTAATTTCCTGTAATTTGGTTGTGGATTTTGCCTTCCTTATTTTTCTTGGCAATAGTCTTTCATGGACAGAGTCACTCTTCCTTGTTTCTAATGCCAATGGGCCCATGATCCCCCCCCATCAGTAACCAACTATTTGCAAGTTTTCATTTCCCTTGTTTATTTTACTTTGAATCCACAACACTGATAAACCTTTGGCATTTCCCCGACCCTCTAAAACCCTTTTAAAATTTATCAGCTTTTTTGGATCCCAGTCAATTTCAAAAGCTCTTACGGTCTAGTTGTAGGTACTAAATTAAGACCATTATCTTTGGTATACTATTTCCAATGTCACTCTTTTCTTGGAAACATGTCTAACATTTCTCTATGACTTTCTCCTTGGTTGTCTACTACACAAATGTTCTTAAATCCACCCCCTTATTAAAAGAACAGATCTAAAATAATAAGGCAGCGATAGTTCTTTTGTAAAACAATAAATAAAACAAAGTGACATATTACTGAAATACACAACTATCTTAATGTCACTTTTTTCAATGGAAAGCCTGATACATTTTTACTTTGTTTTGGCACAAGAACCAACTTCTCAGATGCTTTTGATATGTTCTATTTGACAGAGAGATTCACTTTTCACATATGAATAAAATTGAGATAGTTGCATTAGATTCTATATTGTTTTACTATGAATATGCAGCTGATATGTAAACATATCTCCTTTCAGATATTAAGGTATTAGTTCATTAGTTAATTTAATAAATAATAATAATAAAACTTTATTTATATACTGCCCTGTCTCCCCAAGGGGACTCAGGGCGGTTTCCAACATATAATTCAAAACATTCAATTGCCAAAAAGGAAAACAATACAGACAAATAAAATTAAAATAAACATCATAAAACACAAAATCCTACTAAAACATACATATAAATTTAAAAACCGATTTCATTATAGCTCCATCAAACAGGTTTAAAATACCAGTGACCAGAATAAAAAAGTACACACAACCAACTATAAAAGGGCTAGGCAAGGACTAGTGCAACAGTGTATAATAGAACTGGGGAAGTGGATAATGTGCTGAACAGAGTACTATCTATCCAACAGCCTAAGGAAAGGGCCTAGGGACTAATCAATCTCAAAAACCTGCTGGAACACCCAGGTTTTCAGGTCCCTACGAAAGGAAGAGAGTGAGGGGGCTTGCCTAATCTCCCTGAGGAGAGAGTTTCAAAGTCAGGGGGGCACCACCGAGAAGGCCCTCTGCCTTGTCTCCACCAACCATGCTTGTGACAGTAGGAAGACCTCCCCGGCCGATTGCAGAGTCTGCGCTGTTTCATAGGGGGAAGATGCGATCACAAATATCTTATTTCCTACTCTTCATAAGGTACATCTTATAGGAAAAGTAATGTTATAGTAATGTTGTGAGGTGAGGTAACCTTTACATAAGGCAGACTGGTAACAATGTTTTGTTCATAAGACACTACAACTTGTACATTGATTATTTCAATGTGTTTTACATTGATTATAATTTAATCTAAGGCACCATCAACAGTTCAAAGACAAAAACAATATAGATTATGTGTACAGGAGAATTATCCCTCATCCAAAATGCTTGGGATCAGAAGTGCTTTGGGTTTCATTTTTATTTATTTTGGAATACCTATATTTGCATGTATGTGCACAATAACATGTGTTGGAGATGGAACCCAAATATAACATGAAATTAATGTATGTTCTGCAATGTGTTTTACATTGGGCTACCTTTCTACCAAATTCAAAAACTCCAGTTGGTTCAAAATAAGGCAGCCAGATTGGTTACAGAAATATCCAGGAATGAACATATTATACCTATCATAAGGCCACCCCACTGGCTGCCAATAAGTTTCCGAGCAATGCACAAAGTGTTAATTTAGACCTTTAAAGCCCTACATTGTTTGGGTCCAGGTTACCTACAGGATCGCCTTCTCCTTTACAATCTGCCCTGCGAACCTAGGTCCTCTGGAGGGTGGCTACTCCAGCCTGCCAGAACCTGACAGGCAACCGTCACCAAGAGGACATTTTCACTGGCCACCCCAAGACTATGGAACAACCTACCAGAAGGGATCTGACAGCTAAATGAGCTGTCAGAATTTTAAAACCGTCTAAAAACCTAAGTCTTCTGGCAGGTTTGTCCAGGCAGTTTGAATCACAAACTTGTGTCTTTTGTTTAATCGTTGTTCTTTGTATTTTATTATGTATGTTGTAGAAATATGATTTAATATGTGAATTTTGTAGGATGTCTTTAGATGACTGTATATTCTTATCGATATTGCAACCTGCCTCAAGCTACGAGGAGAGTAAGAAATAAATTAATAATAATAATAATAATACAGAGTTTGCAGAATGGTATAGTATGGAGCATAATATTAGTTAGGTTTTTAATAGTAACTCTCAAGCAATCAGAAACTACATTTATGTGGTATCTACCAATCCTCATAGATGCCAATTAACTGAGCATATACTGAACCTTAGACACATAGTCTGAAGATGAATTTATATAATATTCATAATAATTTTGTACATGAAATGAATTATGTGTACACTGAACCACCAGAAAGCAAAGAAGTCACTATCTCAGCCACCCATGTGGACAATTTAGGATTTTGGAGTTTTTCTGAATTTTGGATAAGGGATCCATGACCTGTACTAAGAATTAAAATGTGCGATAATATTCAACCTGTACTACCAAAACTTAGTTTGATATTTTACTACAGGAGCTCCTAACAAAGAGACACACTATTTTTATATTAAAAAGCAGCTTGTCTCTTAAGTAGATATAGCTAAATCAACAAACTTTTAAAAACCACTTATTAAACATACACTTTTCTCCTGTTATTATTATTACATAAATTACAAGTAAGAATCTCAAAAATAAATTACTTTATAATTAAAAAGGTCAGACCCATATTAATTATAATCAAATGTTTGTTGATATATTATGCTTTAAAAGACTTATTAACTAATAGGGAGAAGGGAAAACCTAAATAAACATGATGGCATGCTCTACTATCCAAGTAAATGACCTTACAATTCTAGCCAACACAGCTCTCATGGCATAAGAATACCTGTCCAATCACAATACCATTCGGTATTAATATATTTATAAGCCTCTCTTCTGCCTGTCTTGAAAATAAAGGGTAGTTTAAAAGACTTCAAAGAAACTAGAAGCTTTCTTTATTTATGCCATTACAGATTCATTTTAAATGTTTAAAAAGTTTAACATCATATCATATTATTCAGAGTACTTTTATGCTTTAACATGACAAACATATGATTCCAATTTATCCTCATTTGAAACAGTGAAATAGTTCTTTCCATTAGAGAACTGAAAATAAGTGCATTTTATTTCTTACTCTAACAGTTTTCTTTTTCTCTAGATAACTCATGACAATTCGAAAGACAATACAATTTCTGAAGCCTTATCAAAATAGAAAATAGTTTACATTACTTAATATTACAGTTGCTAAAATCAGCTGTAATGTTTTTTCTAATCAGCTTTAAAGTTGGCATTCTGACCTGTGAAGTCTGATCACCCTCAGATCCAGTCATGTACAATGAAGTTTCATCTGTAGAGCCAGTCCTTTCTTCATTAATTGTATTGTCTATAAGAAATGATACAATGTTAACGTCTTAATAGCCTTGTTCATAATTACATTTTTCTGACAATGTGCAAGTCTGTTAAACTGCTACCATCGCCTTCCACAAATGTGTAATTCAAACTAATAGGCAGGATTAATTTCCTGAGTTGCTTTTCAGAAAACAATTATAATGTTCCATCAGCTTTAACAAACATTTTCTATCTTAAAATGCTATTAATGGTGCAGGTAAAAAGTTTTCACATTACAAAATGTTGCACTCTCGTCTTAATGGAAATATTATCAATCAAAAACTGTAATAAACCATGTTTATTCATGTACAAATATTATTTATGAAGAGGACATGGTTGTGTTAAGCTATATTTCATCATTAAACATCCAATTCCCAAGAGTTAATATAAGTAATCGTTTATATTATAATAAATGTGTGTGTGTGTGTATATATATATATGCTTTTATGTAAAGCTGTTTTGAGTTACCTTCTGGAGAGATAAAGCAGAAGTGCATTTCTAAGTGACTATCAGTACAGGCAGCTTGCTTTGGGATAAATTAATTCCCTGGAAATACTTATGCAAATGAGATCATATTTCACCTTTACTATAAAATCTCCTTTCTGTTCTTTGGTTTGAGATCTCAACAATGTTGCCAAAACAGATGCCATCTTTTGCCATTTTGCTTCAAAGCAAGACACAACACAAAGGTAGCTTGAAAAAGGAATACCACAGTGCGCATCAACAACTCTCTTTGAATGAAGTCAACCTTTGCATACTGCCAAAAATGCTAAGGGCAGAACACTTATTCACACTAATATGGAAAACATGTTTCTCTTACAATGTAGGCTATGAAATTGTGAAATCCAAGCTCACTGTTATGACAGGCTCATTTGAAGTTCATATTTTTTTAGTATATATAGTATGGTTATGTACTCCTCCAGCTAAATATAAATTCTGTCATTTTAACAGTATTTTGACCTTAGCATGATAAGGAGGAAGCCATCTGAGGAACTATACTAAACAAGACATTCTTAAATTATGTGTCTTAGTAAGCATTCAACTGTAGGAACTTCGAAATATCAGTCCACTGGAGGGGGCCACTGAGCTCGTGCCCTCCAATCAGCTCTCCCTCCTGGTTGCAAATGACATCTCATGACTAGGGAGGGTTACATACATCTACAACATACCTGACAACCTGTGTTCTTCCCAGTGTTCTGGACTTTAGCTCCCAGAATTCCAGACAGGCTTCTATTAGTTGGGAGTCCCCGATACCTAGAGGGCCACAGGTTTTTCAGGCCTGGTTTATAGTATTGATTAAATTGGGGAAAGCTGTAGTTTTGTCCTCTGATTTGTACTGCAATCAATCAGCTGACTAGGTGATTCCCCAAATTCCTGAGGATGTTTTGGTCTAATTACTGATTTAGAAAGCCAGTATAGTGAGAGGTCTTGGTATCTTCTGGGGTTTGCTTCCAGGAATCCCTCTGGATTCCAAAATTCATGGATGCTCAAGTTCCAATATACCATGCTGTAATAAAACCATGTACCATAGGCTATATAGAACAGTAAAAAAAGGTTTGTTTTGGGGATTTGGGGTGTGTGTGTGTTGTGTTCAAGTAGTGGATGGTGAATCTGTGAACATGGGGGGCAGATCTTACAAACAAGTTCAGTTTTACTCCTCCCCTCAACTATCATTTATATTGTCCTGTTTTGAAAGCTGCATGTCATTATTGTGATCACAGAGGTTTTTATGAAGCTCTCAAAGCAGTGTTTGGACCTACTTATCAGGTCCAAAGCCCCTTATACAGTACAGATGGTCAAACACTAATTACTGATAAAGCCTCCATCCTGAACCGATGGGCTGAACATTTTCAGAGTCTCTTCAATGCCAACCGAATAGTCCAAGGTTCAGCTATCCAACACATGATACAACAACCAATGAAAAATTAATTGGACACAGCTCCCACTCTGGAAGAGACCATTGAGGCCATACAGCAGATGAAAAATGGCAAAGCAGCTGGGATCGATGGAATCCCACCTGAAGCTTGGAAACAGGGAGGTCATGTACTGCATGCTAAATTCCACGAGCTCCTTGTGAGTTGCTGGGAAAAAGGTGAACTGCCATCAGATCTCAGAGATGCAGTTATCATCACCCTGTATAAGAAAAAGGGAACAAAATCCGATTGCTCAAACTATCGAGGTATAACACTGCTCTCCATTGCTGGAAAAATCCTTGCAAGATACTCCTGAACAGATTAGTTCCTGCCATTGCAGAGGAACTTCTCCCTGAAAGCCAATGCGGCTTCAGAGCTAATAGGAGCACCACTGATATGGTTTTTGCCCTTAGACAACTGCAAGAGAAATGTAGAGAGCAGAACAAAGGACTGTATGTAACATTTGTCGACCTCACCAAAGCCTTCAACACTGTGAGCAGAAAAGGTCTGTGGCAGATCCTGGAACGTCTAGGATGTCCCCCCAAATTCCTCAAAATGATTATCCTGTTACATGAGGGCCAACACGGTCAAGTCAGATATGGCGATGCTCTCTCGGAGCCTTTTCTAATAAATAATGGAGTGAAACAAGGTTGTGTTCTTGCACCAACCCTATTTACAATCTGCTTCAGCATGATGCTCCAAAGGCCTACGGCAGACCTACAAGAAGAAGACGGCATATATATACACTATCGTACTGATGGCAGCTTGTTCAACTTAAGCCGTCTGAGGGCTCGCACGAAGACTCTAAACTATCTAGTCCGTGAGCTGCTTTTTGCTGATGATGCTGCCCTTGTCGCCCATTCAGAAGCAGCCCTGCAGCGCCTCACATCCTGCTTTGCAACAGCTGCAGAGCTGTTTGGGCTGGAAGTCAGCCTGAAGAAAACGCATGTCCTCTACCAGCCCGCACCACAGGAAGAACACCATCATCCTCACGTCAGCATAGGCACATCTGTGCTTAAGTCCGTTCAGCAGTTCACCTACCTGGGAAGCATCATCTCTTCAGATGCCAAGATTGACAAAGAGATAGATTATCAAAGGCATATAGTGCATTCGGAAGGCTTCACAAAAGAGTCTGGAGCAACAAGCACCTGAGGCAAAGCACCAAAATCAGTGTGTACAGAGCTATCATACTGTCTATTCTCCTCTATGGGTGTGAAACATGGGTCACCTATCGCCAACACCTACGACTCCTCGAACGCTTTCATCAGCGCTGTCTTCGCACAATCCTAAAAATACACTGGACCGACTATGTGACGAATGTTGCTGTCCTTGAGCAACAGGAAAGGGGAGAGCAAAAATATATACACTCACAATGAGGATAATAGAGTATATTGTGTGAATAACACAGTAGTACTTAGGACATTGTTTCATGTACAATATATAACAAATATGAATTCAATCAGCAATGCGAATCAATCGTGCTGTAAATAGCAGTAGCAGGGGAATCAATCCCCAGGCGCGTACTCACGCGGCAAGAGTCCCGTGTGTTGGAAATCCTAATGCGGATAAAGTTTGAGTAAACTCAGTCCGAAACGGCGAACAGTTCGGCGAGACGGGGGACGATAAGCGTCCAAATCAAAATATTTGTAATCCAAATAAGGAATCCAACAGGTCGACGAATCTGGAAATCCAAGTGCTAAAATCGTTTCGCCTATGTAGGGCTTCCTCTGGACCCGGGACGTAAGCAGGTAGCAGGTACAATGCCCTTAAATCATGCAATGGAATATAATAGACATATATGTCTTCTGGTCAGATCATGGACCAGCTGTCCTTGAGCAAGCCGGGATCACCAGCATTGAGGCCATGCTGTTGAGAACACAGCTGCGCTGGGCAGGGCACGTCTCTAGAATGGAGGACCACCGCCTCCCAAAGATACTACTGTACGGTGAACTCGCCATGGGTCAGCGCAAGAGAGGTGCCCCCAAAAAGAGATATAAGGACTCCCTGAAACAACACCTCAGGCTCGGCCAGATTGATCAACAATGGTCCACCCTGGCCTCACATCGGGAGGCATGGAGATGCACTATCAACAATGCTGCGGCCTCTTTCAAGAAGACACGCCGAATGGGTCTCGAAGGGAAACGACAACGCAGAAAGAACCGCAACTTGTAAACAACATCACCCAAGGAGACTTTCTGCAACCGAACTTGCCTATCTCAGATTGGCCTTTTTAGTCATCAACGCGCTTGTAAAAAGCGTGGGATGAGTCCTTCCTGAATCTTCGTTTGCGAAGTAATGCCGAGAGAGATATTATAGACCATACATATTTCATTGCTTTAAAAAAGAAGTGCTGTGTTTGTGGGCTGTGTAAGTACAGTCAGTCCCCAAGTTATGAACAAGACAGATTCTGTAGGTTTGTTGTGAAGTTGAATTTGTATGTAAGTCGGAACAGGAAGATTTTTTAAGTGTAAATATATATATATTATATCGCTTTGGATAGCATAGAAAGGGTTAACACCTTGTGGTGTTTGTTTTGCTGTCTGTTCCCCTGTTCAGAAGATTTCACTTCACTTTCTGTCCCTGTAATAATTGGATTTTGAAAAAATAGGCTTGTTGTTGATTGAAACAAGGATTGGCAAGAAAGCTTCAGTGGAAACACTCCCCCCCCATAACTTTTCCAGTAGTGAATTTCCCTTCTACTACCTCATCACACTAGAGAATGAATCCACTTTAAATCCATTTTCTGCCTCCTGCAGAATTCTGGGGTTTGCAGTTTAGTGAGGTTGTTAAAGGCTCCTCCCTAAACTACAAACCCCAGAATTCTGCAAGTTAGCAACTGCATTTAAAATGGGATTCATTCTCTAGTGTGATGAAGTAGAGAGGGAAGATTTCTCTCATTTTCTATTGTTTCACTCCCGTTGTTAACTATGAGTTGTTTGTAAGTCGGATGTTTGTAACTCAGGGACTGCCTGTAGTATTGAAATCCATGCAAAATGTTACTGTGACAACCAAACTTCTCTGTCTAGAGGGTTAGCTAATATTTTTCCAAAAGTGAAGCCAAAGGTCTGCAACTTGCCTAAATAAAGTAGGTCATGCTTCTCATGTGGATACTATCGTTGAATAGAAGACATACAAGCACAATAGTTCAAACTGTTCTGCTAAATAGAATTGATCTTTCTCCTAATAGATCAACATCTTCAGCTAGATAATTGGGAGAAAAAAACAGATCAGGGTAAACCAATTTTATCTTCAGTTTCAATGCAAGAGTTCTCTACTGGAACAGCACTATGGTTACGAACAATGAAACAAAGTTTAATGTTACAAAGCATTTAAATATTCCAAGTGATTTGCCATACAAAGTAGACATTCAATATAAGTTTTCTTTTAAAGCTCAGTTTCCTTTGAAATGAAAATGAGTAATGCATGTAGCTGTACTGGAAAGAACCACATACAACGGAAATGTAATAGCAATGAAACTATGAAGCATATTGCGTTCAGCTGCTTCAGTATTAACAACACTTGCCACAGCAAACTAGAGGAGATTATCACAGGATTTCCAATAAAAACACAATTTTAATCTGAAACAAACTGAACTGAGAACACTGTCTTCATTTTACTGAACAGACACGTCTCCTACATTCAAAAGTCGGGAAGAATGGCATTTAATATAAATTGTCTTCTGCTGACAGGCTTTCTAGTAAAAACAAACTATATTACTATCAGTTTTCCAAAGATTTGAATAAAATGTTCTGTTTGGTTGATTCATGTTTAGTATGGGCCTTGAATTTCCCCATCTGCATGTGCAATCATGCCCCCACACACAGGAACAGGCATTAATTTGCCAGATGTAGTGAACAGGCAAATGCAATTTTATTTTCATGTAAAGACATGTCATTCAAGTTAGCAGTTTAAGATTTAGCCTTCCTATTCCCTTTAAGGCAACATACAAAACCCTCCAGTGTTCCCAAGTATTTAGCCCAGAGTAATTCTTCTTATTGCAACAATACTACTGCTGCCGCTACTTCTCCTCCCCTTCCTCTTCTATATATAAAAGTCAAATTATGTCTCTCTGTCTATCCAGTGGTCTGTCTGTACAAGGGGCTCTCTGTGATGTCACCGCATTGGCTGTTGCTGGAGTGGTCCTCTGTGTTGTCACTGGGAAAGAAAGGTGACATGTGTATGAGGGAAAGGGAGGGAGGAAGGAATGAAAGGGCCACAAAGAGAGCCATGTTGCTATGGAGCATTGTGAGGTAGATCTCAGAACTGGAGAAAGGAGAAAGGGAAGGGAAAAGGGAAGAAGCGAAGTAGGAGGGAAGGAAGAAAAAGGAAAGGGGAAAAGGTATGAAAGGTGGGAAAGAGAAGGGATAAGTCTCCTTCCGGGTAAGAAGGGGGGTATAAATGAAGTAAATTAAATAAATAAATAAATAAATAAAAGCGGGGGCACAGTGGCCCCTCTAAAATCTAGGTAACACCAGGAGTATACAATAGTTCCACTATAAATCCTCACTAAAATTATCTGTAAATGTAACAAGCACATGGCAACCCCTAATTCATTAGAAACATTTTCTGGATACTTGAGCTGGCAAAGCAGTGGCATCTGTGTGGTCAACACTGACACGAGAAATGCTGTCAAAGTTAGCAGAAGTACATGAGAAAAATGGATGTAAACAATTGCGGTAGTTTTCTGTTGATTCACAGCATCCTTCCCCTATCTTGCACGCAATATATTGGACAATAATTACCACTATCCAGCATTAATACTATCTAAAGCCTCTAGAAAGCACCAAATTAGAAAAGTCTGTGACAAAGAGTTGCAAATAAATCAGTAGGGTCAAATTATAAGATTAATATGATGAAAAAATATAGGAACAATTTCCTGACATGATTAGCCATTAAAAAGTAAGTCAGACTGCCTTGGAAGCTACTGGAATGATGTAAGTAAAGGGTGGATCTCACTTATCTTATGACTTCTATGAGATACCCTTACTTTTGTTTAGGTCCAGATTCAAATCACAGGTATTTTCTATAGGTGTTACTAAAACAATTTCTAGCATTTCAGTGGCAATTATATAATGAAAACACACGTTCAATACCTGGAAACGTCTTATGATTCAATCGGTATTTGATGTCTTTGTTCAACTAAATTTAGGAAGTCAAAGAAAACACATAATACTAAAGTTGAGTTGTGAATCAACATTTGTGAGAACTGCGAAGACACCCACAGAACGCATACATTGCTAGTGACAATAGGATGGGATGAGGAAATATTTTGCAATTTTAAAGATTAGTATGCTGATAGCAAGAAAGGACCTCAAATTACTACTAACTTTATTAGTAACTTTAATAACTAGGAATTTCCATGTATCCCTCTTCCCATTTCTATTCCCCAACATAACAAGTGAAACTAGCTCCCTCTTCACTAGGGAAACAGTTATTTAGTGATCCATTTGAGTGCTCTCAGCATGAAGCAATGGAATGCATGCAAACACTCATAATTCATCTCAAGGTCACTTGCATTACATAATAAGAAGAGAAAATTCAGCCACTAAAATAGATCTAAATCTTAAATGGTACATTCCAGAAATACCTGGAGGTAGAGAAGAGGAAACGAGTGTGTATCATGCACAGCACCACCAGAGCTCTTGTGGGTGGACTGGGTGATGGGAATAAACATTTGTAAACCAATTTTAATTGTTCCTCTTTTTCTGTTAATGGTGGTTTTTATAATAATTTTCAGCCCTCTTTATCATCACTTGTTTTACACGTAATCATACCCAGTAACAATGCCATTCTTCTTGCCAGATACATTGGCTGTGATCCAATGAACTACATCAGGCACACCCAAGGACTTGAACATGACCTGCGAGAATTGCTTTCGGATTGTTTTTATTAGGACAGGAGATTCGCCCATACCAGATGTAGCACCCATGGGCCCGTTCGTGCCACTGGGGGGGGGGTGACGCGCCGGGGGTCCCGTTGGCATTGGGACCCGCACAGGCTGGAAGGGACTCGGAGGATGAGTTGGAAGGCCCAGAGCAAGATTGGTCAGCCGTGCCTTTGCCCAGTTCACCTGTAGAGAGTTTAGCCTGGGATCTCGAGTGGGAGCATTCTCCCGGGAAGGAGCGGACCAGGTGGAGATGGGAGGCAGCGAAGCAGATAGCGGAGATAGTTATGAATTCCCAGATGGCCGAGGTTCCCAAGAGCTGGCCGGGCAGCAGNNGGAGGCTAGCGGCTGGGAAACTTCTGGGGAGGCTGCTTCTCAGGAAGATAGCGATACTAGGCTGGAAGAGCGGGGCCGTTCTCATAACAGGCGCGGGGACATAGAGGAGGGCAGGAGGAGCTGGCATCTGTCCCTAGACCGTCACCGTTCGGAAAGTAGAGACTGGAGACGCCGGGCCCTAGATCGTCGGGGTTCCAGGCCGAGGGATTAAGAACGGCCCCGTGGGAACTGATCGCCAGTTCTCCGCCACGCCTGATCTGAAGGGCGTTGAAGCGGAGTGAATCCTGAGCCTAGTTTGGCTCGCCTTAGACCAAGTCCTTGCCTTGTATCCGATTCGCATTGGTGCGGATCCCTTGCTTCGCCCGGATTGAATCTGGAGCCTTGCCAAGCTTTTTACTACATTCGCCTTTGATCTACCTTTGGAACTTTGCTTACTTTACTGAACTGCAGCTTCAGTGCTGATTGCTCGATTCTATGAACTTTTTAAGTGAATTGCCTTTTTGGATTTGTTTTATTCAATAAACATAGTTAGCCTTTACTACGTCTCCGTGTGTGTGTTAAAGGGGCAGTTCTAAGTCGGTGATTGTGACACCAGATCAGAAATGGTTTGTATAAAATCCCCTGGTGGTTTTTCATGTCATATTGAAGACTAAAGACAAATAATTTACCCCCTGCTATTATCTGTACTTCAGATCACAGACATTACCAGTTGCAAAATTCAAACTTTAGACCACACATTACTGTCCTTGTTTTGAGATAGGAAAGACACAAACAAATTAAGTGCCTATTGGCCCCAATTTTTTTAGGTCAAACAGAAGATTTGACAAGTATCCATGTTTGTATGCAGAATAACAATCACAGTTCATCTGATACCATCTCAAACAATGTCTCAAAGAGAG
This sequence comes from Anolis apletophallus, assembly GCA_030556195.1. Classification (NCBI taxonomy): domain Eukaryota; kingdom Metazoa; phylum Chordata; class Lepidosauria; order Squamata; family Anolidae; genus Anolis; species Anolis apletophallus. The sequence goes on along the minus strand of JARBWK010000008.1, from coordinate 41,362,763 downwards.
GCACCATGACTTCCCTGGACCTAGACACTATACTCCTTTTGATGCAGCCCAAAATACCATTAACCCTTTTAGCTGGTGCTTCATATTGTTGGCTCATGTTCAACTTCTTGTTCACCAAGACTCCAAGATCTTTTTCACATGTATTGTTGTCAAGCCAGCTATCACCCATCCTGTATATGTACATTTCACACACACACACACACACACCCCAGCCTAACTGCAATATTTCACATTTCTCGTAGTTGAAATTCATTTTTTTAGTTTTGGCCCAATGCTCTAATCTGTTAAGATCGTTTTGAATTCTGATCCTGTCTTCTGGAGTATTTGCTATCCCACCCAATTTGGTGTTATCTGCAAACTTGATAAGCATGCCCTCTAAACCTACATCCAAGTCATTAATAAAGATTTTGAACAAAACCGAGCCCAGGACTGAACCCTGTAGCATTCCACTAGTCACTTATTTCGAGGATGAAATAGAACTATTGGTGTTCAATGGCTTAACCAATTATAAATCCACCTAACAGTAGTATTGTCTTGCCCACATTTTACTAGTTTGTTTGAAAGAAGATTGTGGTGGACCTTGTCATAGGCCTTGGCGAAATCAAGATATGCTACATCCACAAGCACTCCCTGCATCTAACAAGCTTATAACTCTATCAAAAAAAGAGATAAAGTAAGTCTGGCATGATTTGCTTTTAAGAAATTCATGTTGACATTTACTGATCACAGGATTCTTTTCTAACTGCCTACAGACTGCCTCCTTACTGATCCACTCTAGAATCTTGGCTGGTATTGATGTCAGGCTGACTGGATATTAAGTATGTGGGTCCTCCTTCCTTCCTTCCCTTCTTGAAGATAGGGACAATATTTGTCCTTCTCCAGTCTGATGGGATTTCTCCTGTTCTCCAAGAATTTTCAAAGATTATTGCCAGTGGTTCTGAAATGACTTCTGCTAGTTCCTTCAATACTCTTGGATGTAGTTCATCTTGCCCTAAAGAGTTGAATTAATTTAGAGTAGCTAGGTATTCCTGGACTACTTCTTTACCTACTTTGGGCTGCATTTCCCCTATTACCTCGTCCGCTCCATATTACTCATGTTAAACACCTATCTGCTTTAGAAACTGCTAGCACAGGCCTTACAATTAAAATACTGCCTTTTTATTCTAATGGTCCTTCGACATTGTCCTTATATCCCAGGATCTGATCTCAGATTATCTGTTTATCTCAGATTATATGGCAGTGGAGACTGATATAATACAATTAAAATCAGATAAATTGGGATCTGATCCTGGGATATAAGGACCGTGTAGGAGGGTACCAAAGACACTCTTTTTAACTCATATAAACATCTCTAAAATGGGGTGCACCTTAGAATGATGGGTTTTAAAAATGTATATAAATAAAGCTTTTTTTCTGTTGATGCTACTGAAATGTGTGTATCTTATAATAGCATCTTAAAATCAAAGAAATATGGTAGCATTTGCAAAATCCAAATGGATTAAATGTTATTTCCCAAATGCTACACACAGAATTATCAAGTCTATAAGACACTGGACCTATAAAGAAAACTGCTGGGAGAAAAACAATTGTGCTACTGATCCTCAGACTAAATGTTATATAAAGCCCAGATAAAGTAGTGTTTAGCATGCTTTATTTGTAAGGGACACACCTGCTTACACAATGAACCATTAGATGAAGTCCTATTGTTCTGTAACCTAATTCTGTTAATCTGTATTGGATATGCTTTCAATCAACCAAAACAAGGAGATAGCCAACATGGACACTCTTCACGAATAATTACATAAAATTGAAAGTTATTTGTATTGTTGAAATGTATTTTTAAGAATATACAATTTTACTCTTTTATCTTATGTAGCTTTCATATGTCACTTTAGCATTCTAGTTTTGGGGGGAAATACTAATCAACTCTGGATTTTTTATTTCACTATTTCAAACTTACTAAACATTTGAAAGTGTCACTCCACTTGCTTTTTATATTAACCTTGGACATACAGATTTAAAAAAACTGAAATCTACAATGGGAGAAATGGGTTGTCTGCTAATTAATGGTGTATTCAGTTTAGTAGAGGAGCCCATGAGCATGAAGAAAGATGCCATCTAATGATACAAAAGCACACTGCACTTTGTTTTTGTGTAAAACCAGCACCCACGAGGATTACTTTGACTCAATTCTGAAGACAGAGTAGCAATTATCTCCCTATGCAACTAGAAATCTGACACTGGAGAGAGTTGTTCTGATCTTCCTTGCCCACTAAACTCAAACTAATCAGAAACATGGAAATTTTAACCCTTTTATTCACAGAACAGGTGACAACAAGAAATCCAAACAATCTTTCACTTCATAATCTTTCACTTCATAATTAATTTGTATTTGAAAAGTCCCGAACTGACTTTGTATAGATCAAGTAATCAAGTAGGATACTACACTGAATATACTTAAATAAAAGAGTACTTTTCAGGAAATACATGCTTAGCAGAACCGGTTATACGGCATGTTCTTTCACCAAAGAGGAAAATGTGGTAACTGGCAAACAAAAAAATAGTGTCCATGACTTAGATCACTTCATTCTTCAGAAATCACTATTATCTCTACACGACACTGTACTCAACGTGTCATATAATTTGTTAAAATTTTGAATGCAATGCATTCCACCTCTATTTATTTACTTCTCTACACAGCAATACTTCACTTTGCCTCTGGCTAGTGGGATTAGGATGAATGATGAGGATGTCTCCCTGAATCTTAAATCAGGATCTAGTCAGGAAACTTTATAAACATTGCTAGCTTGAATTCAACAGTGAAGACAGTCATGATATAAAAATATTGGTAATTAAGTTCCTTATTTGCTAGTTTGGTGGTCAGCCTCAAACTCTGGTTAAGAAGAAATCCTTGTAAGTGCTACTGTGACATTTTAAACATGACTAAAGTTAATGGTAGTAATTGATATACCATACAAAAGACAATGGTGGTCAAAGATATTCACAGTCCTATGACCATTATTGCAAAGACCTAGGTCCTAGTCAAACTCTTATTCAGGCAACAACCATCTTAACCCACATCCCAGATTGAATGAAGGTTGTGTGGACTGAATAAGAGTAAAGACCAAATCCATGTGTGCTTTTAAGTTCTGTACAGGAAGACGGGAAAATAATAAGCCTTTATTCAGTTTCAGGTTTGCATGCATGCTAATAAGATGAGAGCATCTTAGCATCTTGCCTAAATATCCTAAGTCCAGAAGATCCCACCTAATCTTGGGGGCCAATTAGGGTTAGCCCTGGTTAGCACTTCAATGGAGGACTTATCAACAAATAGGAGGTGCTGTAAGTGATATTTCAGAGGATGGAATGGCAAAACCACCTCTGAGTAATCCTTGCCTGAGAAAACCTAATGAAACCCATGGGATCTCCATAGGTCAAGGGAGCCCCCGGTGGCACAATGGGTTAAACCCTTGTGCCGGCAGGACTGCTGACCGAAAGGTTGGCGGTTCGAATCTGGGGAGCAGAGTGAGCTCCTGTCTGTCAGCTACAGCTTCTCATGCAGAGACACGAGAGAAGCCTCCCACAGGATGATAAAACATCCAGGCGTCTCCTGGGCAATGTCCTTGTCCTTACAGACGGCCAATTCTCTCACACCAAAAGCAACTTGCAGTTTCTCAAGTCGCTCCTGACACAAAAACAAAAGCAAACCATAGGTCAACAGGTGACTTGAAGGGAACTATAGACACACACATAGATCTACATTTTTAGGGTCATGATAAACTCTTGAAAAGAAATATTCTAAATAAAGTATTTACACAAATAAAAGGGATTTGCATTTTTGTTTCTATGATGCTTCATTCAATTTTAACACAAAAAGTTTCATCTAATATCCAGTTCTGCTATGTAGGATTTCTAAAGACTATTATCTCACTATGTCACTACACCATTCCAAACGAAAGCTATAGTATCTATCTGGTCTTGTCAGATAGCTCTTTCCAATCACTAATAGATGTCTCTGTAAGTAGCCAACACTGAAACCCCAAATAATTACCCTAGTAATCAGCCTAGTTGCTAAATAACGAAGTCTCAAAGTATCTATTCACATCTCTGGATGCTCAGAGAGATTTTTACAAAAAGCACTGCCATCAACCTTGAGAGAATTACCACACAATATGATCTATAATAGCTACAATTTATCATACAGTCGTGTTTTAATTCTGCTTGTTAATATTCTAATATCTATATTACATTCAAAATATTCCTTGGGAAAATAAAATGAGAAAAATTATTTAAGGTAATCTTTAATAAATAATTTAATTAAAGCATAAGCAGGGGAGACTGTGGTTTTAATTTGCTTACCCAGAAGAACAAAACCATCTGCTTCTTTACATGTCACTGGTATTTTCTTGGGATCCTGACTCTTTCGGAAGAAGCTTAACATCTTTTTAAAATATAAGTCTGGGAGGAAAAAGAAGAGGGACACATCATGTTGTATTGAATAATCTGTGCAATTCTGATAATTACCAAAATAAGCACGAGCAAACACTGAACTTGGTGAGGGGAAACAATGAATATGCAATACATTTACAAAATTGTTCAATATTGCCACTTGAAGAGGTTTACAGCTTTCTGTAACAGCAAGCATAGCTGGTTGATTCTAAAGGTTAAGCATCTGGAAAAGGTTATTGGAGCACGAGCAAAATTTACACAAGATGTTACCTTATTCCTCAACAAAGCATTCTAGTAAACACCACTTGACTACATGAAGATTTTTTTTCCTGATCAAGCTGGAAACTATATATATACTGTGTATATATATACAGTGTGTGTGTCTATTATATATATATATATATACATGCTGGCATTGTGAGTAAAATTAATCTATAATCAACTAGATTTGTTTCATTAATCTTTTACAATGAATTCAAATTTATATAAGACCTGAAAAGTTAGAATGTTTAAACAGTTTTGTTAGACTATCTAATAACCTATTTTTACAAGCTGCCACTCGGTCATGAAGTGACCCAGTTACTTGTTTCTCTACTTTAAAAATTGAGCCTACTTTATCAGGACAAGCCAATCATACATTTTATGTGTCTCACTTTATGCGTCCCCTCCAATCTTGTTTCCTATAGATTCTTTTATGCTTTTTCTATTCCTTTCTACCTTCTTTGTCTCCTGTGTTTCATCAATGCTACATATCTATCCCCCCCTCCCAAAAAAAGCCATGAAAGGAATGTATTCAAATCTTTAGCTGCAACGTGAACAAATAGATGAGATTAGTTGAAAAAATTACACTTTAATTTTATTGTGACAGTATTTGGATTGCTCTCAATTTATTTGTCTTCAAGGAAACAATTTAATCTGACACTCCCTATATTAAAGTATCTACATCTAGACATTACAGACTCCAACTATGGGAAAATTAGGAGAGATAATATTTGCTTTATTATCAGAGACTGTAAATACAGCAGATCAACATGAACTTCCTACATGTATGTGTGCATATATGTATATATGCGTGTATGTATATATATAAGTTTGTATGTATGTATGTATGCATGCATGCATGTTGGTTTGTTTGTTTACTGGTTTGATGGATGTGGACCAAACTTGGCACACATATCCTTTATTATCCAATTTAAAACAACTGAGGGCTTTTCAGGCCCAGAGCTGAGGGAAGGAAAAGAAACAAAGAGGAATGGCTTTTGCTAGATGACAATTATATGTTTTCAAAGACTTTCCATTTAGATTTCAATGTGTTATGTAGTGGGTTGAGTGCTAGGCAATGATCTCGAGACCAGGGTTCCAACTCCAGCTTTGCCATGGAAAACCACTTGAATCACATTCTCTTAACCTCAAGAAAAGCTTGTGACAGGTTCATATTAGGCTTGCTGTAAGCTGGAAATGACTCAAAGGAACACAATTAATGTCAAATAAAGGGGAGACAAAGAAGGTAGTTTTGGCTGTATTCACAACTGGGGAAAAAGAGATATTGTAAATTTGCGAGGAATTGTGGGAGTTGAAGTCCAAAACACCTGAAAGTCCCAAGGGCCTGAGGCTGCGAGGAATTGTGGGAGTTGAAGTCCAAAACACCTGAAAGTCCCAAGGGCCTGAGGCTGCGAGGAATTGTGGGAGTTGAAGTCCAAAACACCTGAAAGGCCCAAGGGCCTGAGGCTGCGAGGAATTGTGGGAGTTGAAGTCCAAAACACCTGAAAGGCCCAAGGGCCTGAGGCTGCGAGGAATTGTGGGAGTTGAAGTCCAAAACACCTGAAAGGCCCAAGTTTGAAGGGCCCTGAGGCTGCGAGGAATTGTGGGAGTTGAAGTCCAAAACACCTGAAAGGCCCAAGTTGGAAGGGCCCTGAGGCTGCGAGGAATTGTGGGAGTTGAAGTCCAAAACACCTGAAAGGGCCAAGGGCCTGAGGCTGCGAGGAATTGTGGGAGTTGAAGTCCAAAACACCTGAAAGGGCCAAGGGCCCGAGGCTGCGAGGAATTGTGGGAGTTGAAGTCCAAAACACCTGAAAGGGCCAAGTTTGCCTGCCAAAGGGCCTGAGGCTGCGAGGAATTGTGGGAGTTGAAGTCCAAAACACCTGAAAGGCCCAAGGGCCTGAGGCTGCGAGGAATTGTGGGAGTTGAAGTCCAAAACACCTGAAAGGCCCAAGTTTGAAGGGCCCTGAGGCTGCGAGGAATTGTGGGAGTTGAAGTCCAAAACACCTGAAAGGCCCAAGTTTGAAGGGCCCTGAGGCTGCGAGGAATTGTGGGAGTTGAAGTCCAAAACACCTGAAAGGCCCAAGTTTGAAGGGCCCTGAGGCTGCGAGGAATTGTGGGAGTTGAAGTCCAAAACACCTGAAAGGCCCAAGGGCCTGAGGCTGCGAGGAATTGTGGGAGTTGAAGTCCAAAACACCTGAAAGGCCCAAGTTTGCCCAGGCCTGGTTTGAGGCTGCTTTGGGAGTTGATCTTCCTGAAAGGCCCAGGGCCTGACAAGTACTGAAGTCCAAAACACCTGAAAGGCCCAAGTTTGCCCAGGCCTGGTTTAGGGCTTTGTATCTTCCTGGTCAGTACAAGTACTGAAGACATGACTCTGAGGGAAAGCTTCTCCCATTCAGAATGAGGAAAGAGTGTGACGTCACCGGCGAGGCAACAGACAGCCCCGCCCACTTGACCGAGCCACCTCAGAAAAGTAGGTGCGCATGCGCGGGTGCCAACAGCGCGAGGCAACAGATAGCCCCGCCTACTTGACCGAGCCACCTCAGAAACCTAGGTGCGCATGCGCGGGTGCCAACGGCGCGAGGCAACAGGTAGCCCCGCCCACTTGACCGAGCCACCTCAGAAAGATAGGTGCGCATGCGCGGGTGTCAACGGCGCTAACGTCCTCCGTCTCCAGGGGCGCCTCAACGAAGCTCCTCCTCGGCGCTGTTCATCAGCACGCCTCGCTCTCCGCTTCCCCTTCCCGCCTCGGTTAAACGCCTTCTTACCTTAATTCTACCAACCGAAGACCCACCTTCCCTTCCTCCACAGCAACAGCCGAACGCTTTCACATCCGGGGTTCGCTAGCCTGGAGACGGAACGGGAGTAACCGCTTCTCCCGCTGGGCGCATGCGCAACTCGCTCCCACCGCCGCACTTCGGAAATGACGTCACGGCGGAGGCTAGCCAGCGACGTTGAAGGTCGCGCGCGTCCCTGGTTGCCGTGGTAACTGGCTTGAAAGCGGAAAGAGATGTTTCCCGCCAAGTGGTCAAAGCTTCTGATAATGGCTGACGTGCTGGACGGGCCTCGAGTTCGCGCAGTCCATTGGGAAGCCCGTTTGTCTCGTGGGGCGGCTAGAGAAGGTAGAGAAGCCCAGTTCACCTGCCCGAACGGATTCTCCCCTACGAACCATCAAGGAGATTAAGATCCTCCGGAGAGGCCCTGCTCTCGGTCCCACCTTCTTCGCAGGCGCGGCTGGCGGGGACGAGGGGCAGGGCCTTCTCTGTGGTGGCCCCTCGGCTATGGAACTCTCTCCCAAGGGAGGTTAGATCTGGACCCTCTCTGTTGTCCTTTAGAAGGCTGGTGAAGACCTGGATGTGGAACCAAGCCTTCCCAGAATAGGCCTCAGAATGTATGGACAGATGCGTGTATACAGGTCTGTTGGTTTGTCTGAAGAAGGCTTCTACGTGCCTTGATGGATCTGGACCACACAGCCATGTAACCCACAATATCAAGGCAGAAAATCCCACAATATCTGCTTTGAACTGGGTTATCTGAGTCCACACTGCCATATATTCCAGTTCAAAGCAGAAAATGTGGGGTTTTATTCAGCTGTGTGGAAGGGGCCATACAAGGCATGGGCAAACTTGGCCCTCCCTCCAGGTGTTTTGGACTTCAACTCCCACAAGTCCTAACAGCCTCGGGCCCTTTCTTTTCCCCCTCAGCCGCTTAAGCAGAGGGAAAGAAAGAAGGGACGAAGGAAGAGACAAAAAAGGAGGGGAGAGAACGGAAAGAAAGAGATCAGGTGGGGGAAGGCGTGTGAGGGAAAGCAAGGGAAGAAGGAAGAAAACAAACATTAGAAAAGGTACATGTGGGAAATGGAGGAAGGAAGGAAGGAAGGAAGGAGGAGCCACAGAACCTGACCAACTTTGCCACGTGGTTGCCATGGAGACATTGTGATGCTTCTGACCCGAAGAAGGGAGAAAGCAGATGGACAGCAGCCTCTCCCACACCTGGCCAATGCCAGGTTTAGTAAAGGTTTTCCCTTGACATTAAGTCTAGCCATGTCCGATTCTAGGGGGTTGGTGCTCATTTCCATTTTTAAGCCAAAGAGCCAGCGTTGTCCATAGACACCTCCAAGGTCTTGTGGCCAACATGACTGCATGGAGCACCGTTACCTTCCCACTGGAGCGGTGTCTATTGAGCTACAGTTCTCGAACTGCTAAGTTGGCAGAAGCTGGGGCTAATAGCAAGAGCTTACTCTGCTCCCCAGTTTTGAACTGCCAACTTTTCGGTCAGTAAGTTCGGCGGCTCAGTGGTTTAACTCACTGCGCCACCAGGGGTATATATGCTGGCTATTTATAAAAGTACTTTCAGCCTGTAACAGCTATAGGAAAACTTCGGCCCTCCAGGCGTTTTGGACTTCAACCCTTAACAATTCCTAACAGCTGGTAGCCTGTTAGGAATTGGGGGAGTTGAAGCCCAAAACTTCTGGAGGGCCAAAGTTTGCCCATGCCTGGTCTATAAGGTGGGTACGAAACATGAATGAATTTTGTGTTTAGACCACAGTCTCATTTCCAAGATAGCTCATTACGTATGTATATACAAATAGAGGAATTGCAAAATCCAAAACATTTCTGGTCCCGAATATTTCAGATAAGGGATACTCAGCCTCTATTATTCATGTAGTGCTAACTTCTTAGGATCCTCTCCATTGGCGCCCCCTTGCACAGGCTTGAAGGACACATCCAACCTCTGTCATCAACGCGCTTGTAGAAAGCATGGGATGACTCCTTCCTAAGAATCTTCGCAAAGTAATGCCAGAACTCCTTAGGTGCTTAATGGTGAACTTCTTTTTAGATTTAGTAAACAGTGAGAAGTAAATGTGTAGAATGTCTGTGTCATGTTCAAGATTGATTAAAAAACCTTCTGTATGTTGAAGTAAGATTATCCTGAAAGTGAAATTTTAAAAAATCTTTGTAGATTCACCCATCAGGGAAATACTTCTTCCTAGCTGATGGAGAAGGGAAAACTGCAACCATAGAGATGAACACACCTGTAAGTCTGAGTTTCCTTTGGGATGTCTTCTATTCATAGCTCACAGGAATTGGGGTGTGTGTACTAATTGTATCTGGATGTTAATTATGGAAGTGGAATATAATGGCCAGTCTTTGTACTACTGGTCTAGCCGATTCATTCATGAGACGAAGTGTGCATCTACACTGTATAATGAGTGCATTTTGCACCACTTTCGCTGCCATTACTAAATTCTGTTGAATCCTTGGAGTTGTTCACCAAACTACAAATCCCAATATGCCATGGCAGCTCAACTGGTGCCAAACTGCCTTAAATTAATTGTTAATTTTGGCACTGACATAATATGCAGATTGGGACTTAACAAAAATGTATTCACCTACAAGCTCCACCAGAAGCATTTTATTGTTGCTGAACAATGCTTTGATTCTCATTGTTAATATCCATCTCATCATCCAAATAATGCAACCAGTATGATTTACCCTTAAGGGGATTTGCATTTAAATTGCCAGTTATTCCCTTCAAGGACTATGGATAAATTTGGTGCCACTCAAGTTAACTGCAATAGCACTATCAGGTTACATGAAATTTTAAGAGAAACAGAAGATGAGTAGTGCCACTAAACTGAGAACTGGATGGGTGAAATGGAAAGGTATAATTTAAGTATGTCTGAGATTAAGGTTCCTTGGGGAAGGGCTTCCTTTCAGTCCCACAGGCATATTTGGATAAAGTTACAAGAGAGAGCATTCTCAGTTGGGGCTTCTGGTCTTTGAACTTCCCTCCCATGAAAAGCTACATTGGCCCTTTCTCTACTCCAGTCTCATCAGTAGGCAAATACCTTTTGGTTTACTCAAGCCTTCAAATGTTAATTGGTTTTTTCCACAGGCTTTTATTGTTTTACATTTTTTAGTATTTTGTTTTAACCTGCATGTGAGCTGCCTTTGATCCCTTATTGGGAGAAAGTTAGAGGCATAAGTTTAATTTAAATAGAAATGAATGAAACCATGTAGAGGGGTTTGTCCAGATGCTTATCAAAAATGAGTTTTGATCTGGTATCTCAGGGAAGTTGTTTAGATTATCTGTAACTGTTTTTCAGCAAGACAGAATACATGTTTTCCATGGCATTGTGGCCAATTAGAAATCTTAAATCTGTTCTGCCTTCATCTTTAAAATAAGTCCTCTAACTTCTGAAAAATTAAGCAGATCTTAAGACTCAAGATCAGATTTAAGGTATCTGGGCTATTAGTTTTTACCAACTTACTGGATTTCACAAAATTAACACTTCAAAATACAAAACAGATTTTCTTCCTCCCAAATTCACACACTTATTTTGTCGCTAGCAACACCAAAATCTGGTTACTTTGAATAAACTTCACTTTTTCTAGTAATCTCCTGCTTTGATACCATCTCTTGTAAATGTATTCTTATGGAAATGAGTTTTGATTTTGCTGTGAAGAGATGTGTGAGCACATTGCATTAGAATTAAAATATGGATTTTCAAATTCAATGTAACGCCTTCATACACAAGAGATTTAATTATAGAAACAGAGTGGAAGATATAATCATAGCAGCAGCTTCATACTTGAATACCAGTTTCTCAAATCCGTTGGTTCAATAAAGACAATTCTTAAATATGTTGAGTGAGAAAAGATGTTTCTTCTAATGTACAAAATTAATTATAGGCCTCAGGACTAAGTTTTCCCAGTCACATTTTTTAAAATGTTGTGGAAATGCTATTGTAGGTACATTTTGAAATCTTGGTTAGTTGAGTTTCTGGTTATTGTCTTCCTGTAGAGACGTAGCCATATTATTGAAAGCAAATCCTTACCAGAGTTATGTAATTAGTATTGTCTCACCTATATGCAGTGTATTTCTATTTGCAGTAGTAAATTTCTTTTTCTGCTCCCTCTTTCAGATCTTGCGCTATATAATGAAGCTCTGAAAATTCATGACTTTCCTGAATACTATCCTTTTGATGCCTAACAAAATAAGAAATCGGACAATTCTATATTCAGTGAAGAAAAGTACCCAATAATCTCATTTGAAAACGAGTTGTCTTAAAATTCATATGATATGGTTCAATTTTTTTCTGGATTGGGATGTCTCTGCCACTGGATCTAAACAATGGTGCAGTAGTGATGGAGAAAAATGCACATCTCTGATAAAAGGCAAAACTTCTAAATAGATGTATATTTAATACCTGATTGACTCCACTGATACTGGGCTCTCAAGATTCTAATGATTCAAGGCAGCCGTTATCAGTTCACCGGACCTCTTCATATAGCAGCTATCATATTACCATCCTATGTTGTTTGAGGCATATGGAATAACAGTCATCAAAACTGTGAAGCAAACTGACTTTTTATTGTTTCAAGCACAGAACCGGGTGGTTTTAACAAGTGGTTTGAACCCTTTATACTACAGAAACATACAGCTGTCCAAATATTTGACTACCGGCTCAATTAGAAACAATATATTTGCAGTGCAGCTATTTAACCTTTCAATACTTGTGTAGAATATTAAACTGTTTGTACAGAATTTCTATGCACTTCATTTTTACCAAGGCCATTCCTCAAAAGACATTTGTATGTGCAGTTGTAGTCTGCTGAAGTAAGCGTAGGCATTGCTTGAGTCAAAACTGGCTTCTTTTATTTTACAAATACTTTTGTACACCTTAATAATTCATATATGCATATCACTATTTTTTACAGAAAGGAAGAAAACTAAATTAATATCCATGCTCTTAATACTCTGAAAGCAAGGATAGAAAAATAAAGTCTATATTGCTCTCAAAGGCTTAAATTCTAGAAATTAATTGGAACAGCTGATCTTTTGTCAACGTTACAAAAATTATAGTACATTGACTTCTGTGATATGCATCTCTATACAGATTAACAGTAAAAATATAATTCTGACTAGAAGTTGCCTTTAAGTGTGGCAATCAATAAACGCCAGCACACCTGAGTACAAAAAAATTAATGTTTTAATTATGCTTTCCCTTTAAAAAACAATGTCTGTGTAGAAACTGTGGCTTGGATCCAAAGTGTCCAGTGTACAAATATAAGTTGTTTGCATGTGGATATTTATATTATGAGTTTGATTATTTTCTTTCACCCTGTTCCCATGACTGCAGCATTTTAGAATAAGCTCTGGTTTTTCAAATGATGGGTATTCCCATCCCCCAAAAGTAACTTTCAAAGAAGCACCAGGGAAAAGGATTAGGAATGTCCAAGTATATATACAGATTGTTGCACATGGTTCTTTGGATCCAGGCCCTTACATTTAAAACTAAAAATACAAGATTGTCAGGTAAGCAGCCATAACACATCCCAAATGATTACTACATTGCACTGAAAAGGTTAAAAAGAAGTTCAAGTTTCTTGTAATCTATTGAAGCTTTCAATGTTTTGTTTGGTTTGTTGGTAAAGAAACAGCAGAAAATTAAATGAAAGCGTAACAAACAGTATAGCTCCTACACTAGTTCATATTTTGCCATCTAACTTGCTAATCAGCAGTTAATTCAACAGATCTATTCTAGTCAGGTTCTGTTTGATCACATGGATTAAATCAAATTTCCTTTTTGGTGCACATTATTGGAGCTAGCCTGTAGTATTTTATAGGCCAGTCCTAATTTTTTTTAAATTCCTGGGTATTTCTCGTCACTGAAATCCATTAACTTTTCATTTGGAACTTTTACTCATAACTGTATGACACCATTCAAATAGGAGCCTCACAATTCATACAAATTAACACAATGCCTTAATTCACTCATAGATTGTCTTAGGAATGTCACCCTGCCGGGCGAGCAAACTTTACACAAGAACTCTATTGTGTTATATATCTAAGCAAAAAAAAAGGCTGGCAAAAAATTGCCTGTAACAAATAGCCAGCACAACTTAAGACACTTCTAAAAAGTTCATAATGTCCACAGAACACTGCAAAACCTTTAAGTTTTCTTAGATGGAAGCTTTAAGATCTGGAACAGTGTGATGCTTGACATCTCCTTGTGAGTGTTTTCTATATCAATGAAGTCCTCTATAAATACTTCTTCATAATCCATTGAACACAGTCCACACAACACATTTGGAGACTCCATCCAGTAGGACATGCTCATGCAAACCACATCAGAACCATCCAAACTAAATTGCTGATATGTAAAAGAATTTATTTCTCAGTTCTAGGAAAATTGTGAGTGACTTGTTCCATGGTACCTGTTTCAGTTGTGACAGATATGGCTCTAAATAACTCCAGTTCTGAAATGCTCTGGCATTTTATGGTTGGACCATCTCAGCTGGGATGAGGTTCCCAGTGGTATCCAGTTGCATACATTTACATGAACATGCAGAAACAGGGCATTCAGTATGATCCCTAGAAAGGGAAGGAAAGTATTACTTAACTTGTTTGGAAGTTAAAAAAGAAAATCATATCTTTTCAAACCACTACAAAATTTTTTATCTAAACCGCATAAAGGAATTTTAATGTACCTTTTTATGTAAAAGAAGAATAAAACATTTTGACATGGGGAAGGATTAGCAGAACAAGATGCAAATCGTGAAACAGAAGAAATATCTCTCTTAAAGACAAAAATAGTTAGGCTCTACAACTAAAGTGGAAGTAAAGGAAAATATACAACTACAGGTAATGCAATGTGTTATTTTATGTAACATCCTGCATTCCCCTTTGAACCTGACCATATTACATGAAAATGTCAACTGATTTCAATGTTACATCCATTATGTACAGAGCATTTTTTCTCTGCTACAGCCAAAGTAAGACAGATTTTTAAAATGCTGCTTTTCGGAGATAAACTTTAAGCAAGCTTTATGCTTTAAGCTTCCACTGTGTGCTATTTGGCATTTGCTGTAAAAAGAAATTGTATCCTAGCAATCCTTGTCCTGCAGAGGTCGAAGCGCTGCTCTGTGGGTGTTCTCCTGGACTCTGCTGTGAGCCTGGATGTCCAAGTTTCAGCAATGGTCAGGAATCCATTTGCACAGTTGAAACTGGTGCACCAGGCCCAACTACTCCTCGGTGACCCAGCTGCCATCTGCACACCTTTTGCACTTTATGCGCCTCTTTTTCTGGGCTCCGGTCAGCAAAGAACTCCGCACTACAACTGCTTCCTGGATTTTCATCACGGCTTGTTTGCCAACCCGCTCTTCGGCAGCGACACGGCCCATTGGGCTTGTGCCTATCCTCCCCGCATTGTCTTTCCTGAAAATCCCATCTACTCTAGTGAACCCTTGAAATTTTGCCCTTAAACCTGAAATCTCCTGGACACTGAGCAACGCCATTGGGCGTATGGGGTAGGAGCCCTGAGCGGGCTTATCCATTTATCTGTATTTTGTATTTGTATATACCTCCATGTATGTGTATTAACACTTTGAAATTCTCTTAATGAATTATTGACTTCAATAACATTTTCTCACTCTGTGTATTGCATGCTTTGTAGCAACTCCCCCCTCTGTGTTTTTTCAGAACTGGCTATGGTGCCACATGCCACTATTACATTCCATTTGGACTATAATGCATGGTCACAAGGGCTAGCAACCTGAATGACACTGCCACAAAATGTAATCGCTAAAATACCAAAGTCAAAATATTATCCAAATTTAAACTATTTGCCCAGAAATGGGAAAAAAAATATTTTGACAAAATTGTAGATTTGCCTGAAGCCCAAAGGAGTGGATCAACAAGTCAGATTTTTAAAAAATTCAGTATGTGAGACTGTTTTTCAAAAGTGCTCGGAAACTACCAGGTTCACAAAGTTGTAGACAGAATACTAACAGGCCAGTTATAGGGAATTTCCTTGTTAAAACAGCTTCACTGGGCACAATTCAAAGAGCTGCTCATATCCTATACTGCTTGGGTCCATATCTCATGATATGAACATGCAAGAGCTTTCAGTTCCTTAGAGAAAGGTTTTCCCATCATCATAGGCTTCCTTGGTGAGGATATGACAGAGCCTTCTCAGTGTCTGCTCTCACCATCTGAAATGCCCTCCTATGGATGACCAGGCTGGGCCTGTTCCCCATTTTCTTGTGAATCGCAAAAGTCCTCCAGGAAATGTAATTTCAGATTTTAAGACTAATTTCACCCTTTCTAACACTATATTTTTCAGGTCCCCCCCCCTCAAAATTCCTGTCTTCCTAGGCATATGCAATACATACTAAAATCCAGGTGCTTTTGAACAACTGGAGCTGTGTTTTAGAGTTCTCCATGGTAAACAAAGGCACCCTATTGTGATACGGGACAGTAATCTGCTGCTCAAAAGAACAAAAGGTAGCTGTTCCCAAAGGTTTCATTTAAGATGTTGGAGATATGTAAGGGAGCTCTTTGGATTGTGGCCTTTGGATCTAATATAATTCATATCTGACATTCTGAGCTTGTAGAAAATTATGACTATTTGTAGAGGGACCATAAAGCATTACTTTGTTTTTCTCAACAGTGAACTCAAGAAAAATGATATCAGCTACATTTATTTTCTTGTTAAAATATGTCATTCTGTGGCCCATTCAATGCATTGGTGATGTAATTCAATCTATGTTTTTTCCCCTTTAAGGTAATGTCTTAGTTTTACAATGAAAATCATACAAGATTTTGAAAAGTAACAGTAAATTTTCATTTAATGTATCAAAATCATTATTATTACAATTAGCAATTCCTAACATATGGCCATCGAGATGAAATAATTTATGTAACAAATTGATCTTTGTTTCCTTACCTGAACCAGCTAAGCATGTGTCCAGCATGACCACCATGCCTACAGTTGTGACACCAAGTAAACCAGTTGTTGAATTGAGCTAATTTCTTATCCTTGCTGAGATCCACCTTTTCATCTGACTTAGATCCTCCTATGTAAAATAATATTTCAATTTATTTGCCTTCACAGTAATAAAAATAATGATGGTTTGGAGTTGGAAGCAACTATGAGGCTGGGAAGAAAGAGGCCTAATATTAAATAATTAAGACACAAAAAAGCATTCTAGTAGTCAAACTTTTCAGTTAAAAAGTATCTAGTTTCCACACTGAAGATTGCTTTTGTAGATTTTTGAAAAAACGAAGGAAACATTAGTGGCATGTTAACTATACTTCAAGTACTGTAATTCTAGTTTTTGGTAAATACGTTTAAAAGTAGTTTTTGCATTTCTATGCACACCGGTTTAAGGACAAAAAAGTCATACTATTTCCAAGGTAGACTAAATCCCTAGGACCACACGTGACAGAGCCCTTTGGATTTTAACTATTATCTACATGTTTTCTTTTCATGATCTTCAACTACAATTCAAAGTTGTTCTAAGAATCGCAATATCCTTGTTACTTCGTCAAGTGTTCACACTTAAAGCCCAAAGTACCTGCTCTGTGTGCCAGTTCAGTTTCATGCAAACATTACTACGAATAAGCAGATAGGTATAAAGGAAGTGGGTGGAAGAAAACACGCAAGAAACTTATGTGTTAAGAAGATGAATTTAATAAAATGTAAACCATACCTGGGCAACTAGAAATTGGGGTGCCCATATTTATTAGGCAAAGAGCACAGCGAGGAAGAGGTTTGCGGCAACCAGGACAGCTTGTGACTTTTGATTTTGTTGGGGATCCACTGACACCATATTGACTGAAGCCTCGGCCTTGATGAGGAATGCTTGAGCAGCTGTAGGAGATTGATTTTCCGCAAAAGTTGCAACTTACAAAAACCTTCAGGACAGAAATATATACATGAGGAGCTCCTTTGTAACTTATAAATAATGTAAAAATAATGTTCATACATGTGTGTGCATATATGTACATATACAGATCAGTAATTGATTCACAAACACTTTTCCTTGGCTACTGTATTAAAGACTTCCTATTCCCATTGACTGAGGAAAGGCTTTGAAAGTCTTCTAAAGCAGGGCTTATTAAACTCTTTCACTTGGGATCCCTTTTGGCCCGCAAAAAAATTGTGACTCCTGGATATATCATCTTTATTTGTATACTGCCCTAACTCCCTGAAGGGATTCAGGGCTGTTTCCAACATATAAGGCAAGCATTCATTTGCCAAAAACTAAAACAATACAACCAAATTACATCGAGACAAGTACATCAGACAGTATAAAACAATCTAATTTAACAAAAATAACAAAAAAATAAAACCATCATAAAATACAAAAATCCTGCTAAAACAAACAAAAATATTTTTCAAACCAATTGCACTGGAGCTACACCAGACAAGGTTCAACAAACCAATGGTCAGGATTACAAAATAGACGTGGCTAACTATAAAAGGGCTGGGCAAGGGATAGTGCAACTAGCGTATATAATATAGGTATAAAATCAAACATTTGCTGATAACAAGCCAGCATTTGCAAGGCTTGTTAAAGAGGTTGATTTTCCCTTTTTATGAAGTACTGCTGACACATCTTCTGCAGTGTCCACTGCAAAACAGATTAGTGTAAATGTCTAAGATAGCCATTAGATGTTCAGAAAGCTTTTACTGTTGTCATTTTTTGACCCACGGTTTAAGAAGCAGTGTTCTAAACAAAGACTTCTGCTTGACCAGTGATTTATTATGTCAGTGGATTTGGTAGTAGATATTTAGATCATACAATTTGTTGAACATCTCCTGCAAGAATGAGGAAAATGTGTACCCAAAAGGTTCCTACATTTTCGAGATGAAAGAACACCATCCAAGGCTCAGTTGTCATCTCTGGAAGTACTCAGACTCCTCCGCCTTGATACTGGCCTTACAGACTTTGAATGTGCAACTGGGAGTGTCAGCCAGAAATCATGAGTGTAATGGGCTCTTAAAGATAGTAAAAGAAGTGGCCGTATAAAGACATTCAAGGAGGCAATTCCACGCATAAGGGGTTAAAAAAAAATAACCAAAATAGGTGGCATCATATTAGGGAGCTGGAGACTGAAGCTCACAGAAAGCAGCAACAGAATCATGGCAAATATCTATCAGATCCACAAGCCTTGTATTTATTTCCAATCTGGACTTGCCTGACTGCAGCCTTCCAGATGTTGGTGTATCACAACTCCCATGTCTAATAAGAAATGCAGGAGTTGTAGTCTAGATCTGCCTCTTCTCTCCTGGTGTTTAGGAAAAACTTAAAACCTGGCTGTGTAAGCAGGCATTTGACGAGTGACAGTATGACATCTTATCACAATATAGACATAAATGAAGCAGCTAAATGATGACTATGAGATTGGTAAAATGTTCAGTATGTTTTTTGTTGTTTACATTTATAATGGTTTCATGGTTTTAATTCATATTTATATGTAAATTGATTTTAGTTAATTATGTATTGCTTTTTAATGTATGTTGTGGCATTGAATTTTGTCAAATTGTAAGTCGCTCTGAGTCCCCTTGAGGTGAGAGAGAGCGGGATAGAAGTATAATATGTAAATAAGTGTGTGTATATATATGTGTGTGTGTGTGTGTGTGTGTGTGTGGCAGGCTTTGAAAGCGAGGACAGTTTGCACAGGAGCTGATAGTCTGAGGATATAAGGAGTGAAGTAATATGGTAGAATGACACAACAGTGAATCATCTGGGACCAGAACATGAATGAATGGTGGACAAGAAAAGGCCAACATGAAGAATAGAGTCATCAGAGGAAAATATGACCAGGGAAAATGCCCTTTTTAAACTTTAGATTTTATGAAAAAGAAATAATAGACTATTTATTCAAACAAAAGCCCCCGCTTGATACAAGTATCAGTAGTGGCAAGGGGAAATATGCCACATATAATTGGATTTTATCTTTTTGTTACCAAATGCATGTTGCAAGACGTCCTAAGAATGGTATTTTGAGGTGACGGTTACTCAGCTTTGGATAATAATCAGTACTAGCAAGTGTGAACAAAATTGGGGGGAAAATCAATAAGATGTCCTTATTCTTACATTGAAGGTTAAGCAAACTGCTTTGAATTATGAAACCACTAATTGTTAAACAGATGTCTCTTTCTATGCATTGTCTGGAATTACTGATGACACATTAAGAGCAGATTAAAAAACCACTTACCTGTGCTAAAGGTTTTGAGCTGGGATCCAGCTTACTTCGGTGGATGTCGAATTCTGCCCGTTTATGCCAAAACCTCCATGCATCTAAGAGATTTCGGTAGTTTTCAATCCAATATTGAACCCGTTCATCTTTAAGTACATCAGAAGGAGAACCCTAAAAAGGCAGAAGTGCAGCAATCAAGAAAAGAGACACACAAGTAGAATAGAGTATTCTGATGAAGTGCTATGCTGGTTCCCATTTTTGTTCTTTTTGCCAAGAACAGAAATAAAATGGGAACTGGCATATAGTTTTTAGTGAGAAGAGCTTTACTTCTGAATTATTTTCTAGACCTATTCATCTGTAACTGCTCCCAGTGTGAATATTTTGGAAATATATGTTTTATGGGAGAAAAATCCCAAAATGATGTTGGAAATGCTTCATTATGTGCAGTAAGTAGAAATAGTGTATCATAAAAACAGAAGTGGTATGTTGTTAAGACTGATGGCTTCAAAGAAAGATACAAACCTGTAGCATACAGTAGCTTGCTGTCTGAACATCTCCTGTCCTGTCGACATAACTTTCCATTAAGTCCACTCCATCCTTTGTAAGTCCTGTCAGTAGGATCCCTTCAAGGTTTCCAGCCTCTTTCATTTCATTTGTTAACTTTTCAATGAATCTATTCAACTATAGAAAAAAAAGGATAAAGAACCACATTCTGGCTTTTCTCCCGGAATTCCATGCACCAAAACAACATATTGAGGAAAGGGACATTGTGACAGCAAAACCATAACAGCTACATCAACTTATCAGTGTTTGGAAACACATGAAATATTATCTGCTTAGTCTTCAAATGTTTTCAACAGGATACCAAACAAAATTAGATACTGATGCCATTTTGAAGTAATATGAAGTAATAACTTCATAAAAGTTGCTAACACAAGCCCACCCATGATGTCTCATTTGTATTGCTCTAGAACAGGGTTGTTCTCTGGCTCACAGTATATATAAGGGTGGACTTTCGGTATCCACTTTGGTTTGGTCCTCATGGATACTAAAATCCCCAGATACTAGTTCCCATCATATGCAGATATTTGAACTGGACTGAGATTGTGTAATACATGGTCTATTTTAATCTTCGTTTTAACTTTCGTTTTAACTTTTGTGGTATGAAGTTTTACCTTGGCATTGTAATGATATTTTTAATTACTTTTAACTTAATCAAGTCCTAATTGTGTTTTAATGTATGTTAGATCACAATTACAGGAGTTTTAGGATAGTGATTATTGTCTGTGTACTTTTTTGTTTTTGTCTTTTACTGTTGATATGGTCAGTGGACTAATCAATAAATTTTGGTAGGTCCCATTATATATAATGGCATAGTAAAATGGTGTCACATATTTAAACTCTGGGCATTAAAAATATTCAATATGTGGGCAGTGGCATGTGTGGATACCAAGGATTGACTAATTCCCACGACAGGTTCTGTTAGCTTGGGCTCATGGGAATCATAAACCGAATTTATCTGGGATCACAATTTGGCCACACCTGCCAAACAACAATTCTGATTTCTACATGAAAAGTACTGTAATTTGTATTTCTCACCGTAGCATTCCTTTTTACATGGCAAAAGATCTCAAAATAATGAAATTAGCTCTTGTACCAACAGCATATTCTGCTTAGGAGTGGTATCAAATTCCTTGGCATGGCAACATGCTCTGTTCCTCAACCAAAAAAGTGACAACCATGGCAGTTGTTACACTTAGTATATCCCAAACCAGTGTACATTCTTGCTGGCCCCCCCCCCCCCAAACAACCCCAAAGAGTAAAATGGCAAAATAATGTGACATCTGATTATCTCACCTGGGCATCAGTCAGAAATTTACAAGCAAATGCCACTCTGTCTCGGACAGCTACGTTACTTTCATACTGAAAGAATGTAAAATGTTAGCATTAGATTTATTTTAAAAGTATCATCACAATTCTGATTTGCATTCTGTTATAAAGTATGTGCAACTTTAAAAACTTTAAAAGTGATCTGTGAGAATCATTTTTCTTTCTAGCTTCTTGGTAAATTGTATCCGTTCAGTCTGGTTTTTCAGCATTTCTTCACAACTCTGGAATAACTTTCAGGACAAGATTGTCAAACTGAGGGGTAACATTTTTGTTTAAGGCAGAATAGGCAACTACACAGGGTCACTTTTCATTCCTACATCCCTTGGTGAGCTATGCTAGTGCACTTGTTGTGACCAGAAATTATATCTAGCAGCTTGGGTTTCAGTCATTTTCTTAAAATCTTCGGAAGGTATGTGGGAGGGCTTGAGGGGGGCAGCTGTTTTGTGGAGGGTGCTTTGGGGGAATCCTAAAGGCTCTATGCAAGCAGCAGACCCCACTTTGACCACCTTGATCCAAGGGTAAACACACCACCTTAGCAAACATAGCCTCAGTATCTCCATTGTGGTAGTCATCTTCTGGAATTCCCATCCACATGCCAATCTTAACAGTGTTTCATCTCTGTAAACATTTACTATCTCAGTCTAGCATTTGCTGACTTTATTACCTAGATTCCTGTGTCCTTTTATTAGCTTGTTTTGGCATACTGTAGGGTTTATGGGTTTTTTTGGGGGGGGGGGGGGATTCTAAATTTTAATTTCTATTGATTTTGTAAAATTACTTAAAATTCACCTTCATCATATTCTAAAAATCGAAGGCACAAATTGAACACGAGCCAACAATGTGATGCAGCAGCTAAAAAAGCCAATGGATCTTGAGCTGCATCAAAAGCAGTATAGTGTCTAGATCAGTGGTTCTCAACCTCTGGGTCTCCAGGTGTTTCAGCCTACAACTCCCAGAAATCCTGGCCAGTTTACCAGCTGTTAGGATTTCTGGGAGTTGAAGGCCAAAACTTCTGGGGACCCACAGGTTGAGAACCACTGGTCTAGATCAAGGGAAGTCAGAGTGCCTCTCTATTCTGCTTTCCGAGCCTGCCGGAAGGAGTGGTATACAAGATCAAATAAATAAATAAATAAATAAATAAATAAATAAATAAAATTTGGTCAGACCTCAACTGGAATACTGTGTCCAATGCTTTACATTACAATTCAAGAGAGATATTTACAAGCTGGAAGGTGTCCAGAGGAGGACAACTAAAACGATCAAAGATCTGATGACCATGCCCTATGAGAAGCATCTTAAAGAGTTGGGTATGTTTGGCTTGCAGAAGAGAAGGTGGAGAGGAGATATGACCACCATGTTTACATATATGAAAGGATGTCATAAGGAAGAGGGAGCAAGCTTGTTTTCTGTTGCCCTGGAGACTAGGACTCGAGGGAATCGATTAAAATTACAGAAAAGGAGAGTCCACCTGAACATTAGGAAGAACTTCCTGACTGTAAAAGCTGTTCAACAATGGAACTCTCTGCCTTGGGGTCTAGTGGAGGCTCTTTCAAATGGAGGCTTTTAAATAGAGGCTGGATGGCCATCAGTCAGGGGTGCTTTGATTGTGCTTTTCCTGCATAGCAGAGGGTTGGACTAGATGGCCCATGTGGTCTCTTCCAACTCTATGATTCTAAGATCAAGGAATACACATTTCATATGTTATAAAGATAAACTCTTTAGCTTTAAAGCACTGTTTGTAAGCCCAACTTTTTCCTTTCAGTTGCTAAAACATTACTACAATTTCTTATTGCTTCTTGAAGGCTACCTAAACCACAAAGATCTCTAACACATGAACTTTCAAATGAAGTTTCCAAGCTATGTAAGCCTCACAGATTTGCTATTACACATATTTTATCAAAGGAGATTATACCTAATTAAAAATAGCTTACCAAAACCCCATCATAAGAACCAGATTCACTTGTCAGAAAAGCAAACATGGCACACAGGTAGGGGTTGTTGAGCTGTAACCTTAGAGTGCTACACATCTCCCGCCACAAGGAGTTCTTTTCATCAGTATAGCCTGATAGCGCCATGGCCACGACATTGAGATTTAGATCACCTATATTGCAGAAACAACAACAGCGCAGTCATCAACTCTAAATTCCACCTGGCTACTTCTGAAATGCATTTTGGAAATACAGCTGGTCTTTTGTTTCCAATGACATTAGAATTCATCATATTCTCCAATTTAGCAGTCAAAGAATACTAGATAAAAGCAAACATCAATTCCGAACTCACTTTTATGAAGGAAAACAAACAAATAAAAAGGATAGTGGTACTACGTCAAATTCATAAGGAATCCTCTTGCCAAAACAAGTTCTTTGTTCACAGAAAACTAACAACACCTGCATGGGACATTTTATACACCAAGGCTTTGCTCATGTTAACCATTTGCTGATCAAAAGACTTGACAATACATGAAATAAATGGTTGTGTTACAGATTTTCTAGTCCTATTGATCACATTATTGTGATTCCTACAGCTGTGGAGCAACAGAATTGTGAGACCCATCTGTATGGTTCAGTTACTGACTAACTAGGTTTGGGATTTAGCCATTTTTCGTCAGCATCATGGGTTATGGTTTATTGCTCATGACATTTAACCATTACGCAAATACTTCTCTGAATCCAATTCACTATATGACAGTTGTAATCAAACCTTTCTTTGGCTCTGGACTACAGATAAGAGTAGAAAATGTCTGTAGGTCAGATAGGAAGACCACACAGAGCAGAGACATAAGGCAAAAAGACTCTAGTGCAGGCCTGGGCAAACTTTGGCTCTCAGGTGTTTTGGACTCCAACTCCCACAATTCCTAACAGCCAGCAGGCTGTTAGGAATTGTGGGAGTTGGAGTCCAAAACACCTGGAGGGCCGAAGTTTGCCCAGGTCTGTTCTAGTGCTTTCAGCTCTGCTGACAAAGTTGCATAGTGCCATAGTAGGTGGATTACATTTAATTCTTTTGTGTCTGGAAGAACTCCTTCGTGTTTGGTGCTACAGAAAAGCCATTCTGCGAACAGAAGGCACTGCTTGCATGTAGAAGGGTTTATTTCAATCTAATCCCTTCAAAAGCTTAAGCTAATATATGATTAGTCGAGAGATGAGCAGATATAAACAAAATTAAATAAGAATCAAATCCTTCAGAAGGAATATTGAATCAGAACAGATACCTTTCCCGGAAGAGGCTCCCTTGTTCAGTATCTGTATCGCTCGTCGGATGTCCAAATTGAACAGGGCTATAGCAGCAGCTCGCTCCCAGTCTCCTTCTTGTTCCAAGGAGTGTAGAAATGGTTCAACATCCAAAACTGTGCCTTTCTTTATCCACCCACAAAGCTGCAAAGCCAATGACCTTTCCTCACTCAGATACTGAATAATATCTGACTGCCTGTCAGATCCACTTCTGCTGTGTCTGAGGTTCTCTGTGGTCCCTAAAGAAAATAGTTCTGGTTATTTAAGCAAAATCTTTTTAACATACATAACCACAGGTACTACACCAGATCCTTGTGTTTATTTTACTAAAACACAACACTCTCTGCTCTTGCTTTTATCAAATACTGTAACTAAAAACAAAACAAACAAATACCGTATATACTTGAGTATAAGCTGACTCGTATATAAGCCGAGGCACCTAAATTTAAGACAAAAAATCTGGGAAAACTTATTGATTCTGAAAATAGTTACCAATAAAATTACATTAATTGAGGAAACAGTAGGTTGTTTTTTTAATGTTTACATAAAACTGTAATTTAAAATAAGACTGACGAACTTTCTAACCTTCTTCAATGTAAATATGCTTACATATCCTTCCAGTAATAATAGAGTGAAATAACAAATAATACTAATAACAGAGTACAATAATAAATAACTTTGACTCGAGTATAAGCCAAGGGGAGCTTTTTCAGCCTAAAAAGGGGTCTGAAAAACTAGGCCCATACTCGGGTATATACAGTAAATAAAGCAGCCAATGGAGACTCCAGCAAATGGTACAATTTTTACTTAAGAAGAGAACAAATGTTGCTAAAATTTGAGTTTTAAGTCACTAAAAAATTCTGAATGCTTTTTTGATTTCGGTCCACTAATGTGGGCTTCTTAAAAACACAGGGAATATCTTATTATTTCTTAGGCATAGATTTATAATGATGACACAAGGTATTATTTGATCAATCAGTGTGTGATACGAACTAAATAGTAGTTCAGAAAATGCACTTCAAATAGACAAGAGTTTGGTGGACAAAAAGGTTTTTAAAATAGTCCTATGAATACACATTTACACAATAATTGTTCTCATTCAATCCCCCCCCCCAAAAAACCCTCCAGGATTATTAATAATAATAACAATAACTTTATTTATATTCCGCCCTATCTCCCTGAGGAGACTCAGGGCGGATTTCAACAAACAAAAAAGGCAAACATTCAATACCTCAGTACAAATACAAACACAATAGCACAAAATAGCCCCATGTATAAAAACAATTTATAACATGACATCTATAGATTAAATAAAACATAAGCTATTAAAATTATATCTAACATAAAACCTAAACATAAAAACAAAATAATAAAAATAATTAGAGAGAGGATGGGCAAAGCCATTTAAAACAGCCTTGCCACATTTCAGAATACAGATCAATCAAGATGTACTTACCCATAGATGTTTTCACAATAGATTTGATGCCGGCATAAACTAAGGTTCCTTTATTGCCTGTGCATTTCTGATCCATATCATCATTATACTGCTTCATAAGTATTTCAGGTATAGGAACCATAGTATATTATTAACACACAGTGGTGCAATAATTGTGCAGATGGATTCACAGTTTTGGAGATTTCTATTTTGATGATTGATTTGGCCTGCCTGAGCTCCTGAAAAAACCAGTTATGGCTGGAATCCAGAGAGCTGCTTTTACCTACACAAATAAGGTTTGGGCTCGTTCTGTGGAATTTATAATTTCCCTCTCATTCTGAAATGCTGACATTCACAATATATCTCAAACTGGTTACAAGGCCTGATCGCTGCCAACAATCAGAGTTGTAGTCCAAAACATTTGAGGGCTAAATTAAATAATTCTGCTTTGTCCTGAAAACAGAAGTCTAATTTTTGCTAACAGGCTGGTTTTGTATAGACTTTATTAATATTGTTATTTCACAGGCCAATTTAAAACAGTCTGCATGACTTCACTGGAACACCAATTGTAGTGTGGTGTTGGTTTTTATTTTTTGGATATTTCATTGACTTGAATGATAAACTATACTGTTGCTACTGTCACAGTCATTCTAAGGGATAATAAAATGCACATGCCAACATTAATAAATCACAGTATCAATTTAGCGGAGTTTAATTACTAATCTGAAAAAGTATCTTGACATGATCCTATTCTGTACCAAATCCCTATGTCCTTGATGCTCTCCTCGCTCATTTCATTACTGTTGGCATTTAAACCTTCAGAGTTCCCCCTTTTGCCTTGTGTTTCAGTACCACAACTGTTAATATTAAAGGATCAACATAACCATGTGTTTTTGTGAATGCACAAATGCACTTTTCTTTTCTTGCTCACTCTTGGTGATAGCCCAGCTCCCTTTAACCAATTTGTAGCTTAGGGTAAACCAAATCTGCCACCTCTCCTTCACATCTGCTATCCTTGAGCAGCAACAAATAATGCACTGAAACACACAATTTCCCACCTCTACAAAATACTGCCTTTTTGCAGGTCACTTCTAGTATGCCATTGTAAAGGATATAGTGCAGAGTGTACCAAAGCGACTTCAGCTGTGGGTCTTCATTTCCAGCTAGAACATGGTTTCTCCAGACCTGTTCCGTGTCAAGACCATACCTGGATAAAGCTCTTAGGCGCATTTTGGTGGCAATGTCTTTTTCTGAGGAACTTCCCTCTCCTTCCTCTGTGCACTCATATAAATGCCTCCCACAGGCCCAAGTTAAAGAGGTAACTGGGCTCCATGCCAAAGAGATCCTTTCAAATACTGTGAAGTCAGACATTGTCCGGCTGGGGGTCACAACTACCATGCGATTTTGATTTGTAGGATGCCATGCAAAAGAAGCGATGTAGTGTTCACAAGGCTGCACGCTTCTTTCAATGATTGTAGGTTCAGTTTCGTCCCCAATTGGCGTGGGAGTGTGCTGCATATCATACAGCTTGATAATATTACTATCCCTGGTTAAAGTAGCCAGTAGTCCAGTCCTGGTAGGACACCATGCTACTTTGGTTAAAGGCTTGGGTTGTTCCATTAGGGTTAACACAGGCTTTTCAAATTTTCTCAGGTCCCATATGGCCACTTGACCTTCATAGAAGGAAGCTACACGATCATGGAAGAACGGATCTACAGTTACCCCCTGAACAGCCTTGGTATTCACAAACATTTTTTGACTTGTATTCCGAAGGTCAAAGATAGCCAGGTTTCGGTGCATTCCGGCTAAAAGGAGTTTTTGATCTCGTGGAAGCCAACAAAGAGAAAGGCAAGCATCGTTTTGTCCTAATTCATAAAGTGGTTTGGTTACAACCAGTCCTGCTTCAGTATCTCCTGCCGACAGCTTGACTTTCTCAGTGGTAACTGGAGTTTCTGGAGTGTATTTGCTACTGATGTCCCAGATCAATACTGAAAAGTCAGCCCGGTGTTTATCCAGGCCAGCAGCAAGCCAGTTACTGTCCAGTGGATTCCACGCAAGAGTGTTACATTGTCGAGCATGTTTGGGAACAAACTCTTTCCCTATCAAATCCTTGCACTTTGAATTGTGATCCTGGCCAAGGCTGGCAAGCACAACTCGGCCATTGGCCTGCCCAACTGCCAGAAGACATTCAGGGTCGTACTTGGGATACCAAGCTACACATTTCAGATATGGAGTGTCTGAATTGATGGACAATAGAGTGGCTGTTGTTTCTTCAGATAAACGCAGAGACCCTGCTTTGAGTTCTGAACTTACAGCAGATTCAATGTGGTAGAGACTGAGTTCTGAATCGCACACGACAAACCTATCCACATGGTGTGGAGCCCAAAGAATGTCAGGTTTGGAGCCACTCATATCTTCTTATGGCAAATGGATGCAAGGACTTGAAAATGTAGTTGGAAGAACAGGGCTGGGATCATTCATATGGACAGAGCTTTCTTTGAAAAAAGGAAAGGAAAGGAAATATGAATATATTAATATCAAGACCTCAAATACACTTCCAGTTTCAAAGAGTGTACAGTATATACTCTGTAGAAATAATGCAGTTCGACGCCACTTTAACTGTCATTGCTCAATGCTTATCACTGGAGTTGCTGTTTTAAATGAACTTCAGTTTTCTCTGCCAAATAGTGCTGGTGTCCCAACAAACTACAAATCCCAGAATTCCATAGCATTTATATACTGTAATTGTCAAATAATATCGAGACCTTTCTGAATCCTTCAGATTTCTCCTCATTCAATGCCAGTATGGAAATTAATTAAAATCTAATCCAGTTATCGTTTCACACACACACACACACAATTTCTCTCATACATATGTGACTGCTTGGCAATTCAACTAGAACATCAATAAAAATGGGGGTGTGGTTGGATTCCACTATAAAGCCAAGTGCACCTGACACTCCTGACCTGCCCTACCCTGACACTACAGGCTGCAACAATGACACCCAATGTGGGCAAATGTTTGAGTGCTAGACTATGGATATATCTATTTACACTGTAGGATGAATGCAGTTTGACACCACAAACAGCCATGGCTCAATGCTATGGAATCATGGAAATTGTAGTTTCCCAACGTTCTAAGCCCTTTCTGCTAAAGAGTGCTGGGCCCTGCCAAAATACAACTCCCACAATTTCATAGCATTGAGTCATGGCGATTAAAGTGGTGCTAAACTGGTTAAAGTCTAGTGTGGATGCACTCAAAGTTTGCAGTGATTGAAGTAAAGCTGAGGATGGAGAGGGAAAGTGAAAGGAGAGGTACAGTGAAAAGAGAGGGAGAAACTAAAAGCCCTTCCACACAGCCATATAACCCAGAAAATCAAGGCAGAAAATCCCACAATATCTGATTTGAACTGGGTTATCTGAGTCCACACTACCATATATTCCAGTTCAAAGCAGATAATGTGGGGTTTTATTCAGCTGCGTGGAAGGGGCCTTCGGCTATTGTTACTCTGTGACGACGCAGCCTTTTAAAAATACAGATGAAGAAGTAAGACAACAGAAGATCAGCTGGTACTATCCCTGGCAAATCAGAAAAGCTGGTGCATATGGCAATGGTAAAGACAATTGGCTCAAGGTTTCTAGCTGAAAGTCTTGAATGGGGGTTAGAATCCTCCATTCAGTCAATGAAACCCACTAGGCGAGGCACACTCTCTCAGCCCTAGATGAAGCCGGAGGCACCTCCCCGCCCCTTTTGAAATATATTGTCTAGAAAACTCTGTGATAGTTTCACACACATCTCCAAGGGGGTGTGCATAGTTAAAGCAATGGTATTCCCTGTAGTAACCTATGGATGTGAGAGCTGGAACATAAGGAAGGCTGAGCGAAGGAAGATACAATACAAGAATCGTAGAGTTGGAAGAGACCACATGGACTATCTAGCCCAGGCATCCTCCAACTGCGGCCCTCCAACTCCCAGAAGCCCTAACAAGCTTGTTCAATTATTAGGAATTCTGGGAGTGGAAGGCCCAAACAGCTGGAGGGCCGTAGTTTGATGATGCCTGATCTAGTATAACCCCCTGCCATGCAGGGAAAGCACAGAGTATCCCTGACAGATGGCCATCCAGCCTCTGCTTAAAAGTTTGGTGGTAGTGTGATAGCTGGGTCTGGAAGCTCTGAGCATTATGCACATTCCGCAATAGTGGTTGTGAATAAAGGAAGGGGAGAGCGGAACACTGAAGGCGGGAATATACTTTGTAGTTCCATTTGGTGGAAGGATGGAAAGGAGGGGAGGGTTAGGCTAAGGTTTCGGGCAGGCCTGGGCAAACTTCGGCCCTCCAGGTGTTTTGGACTTCAACTCCCACAATTCCTAACAGCCTACCGGCTGTTAGGAATTGTGATAATTGGAGTCCAAAACACCTGGAGGGCCGAAGTTTGCCCAGGCCTGGTTTAGGGTTTAGGTTAGAGGTTAGGCTTAGGTTCAAGTTTAGGGTTTGGGTTAGGATTATGGGTTAGACTTAGGGTAAGGTTTAGGGTTTGGGTTAGAATTAAGATTTGAGTTAGGATTAGGTTAAGGTTTGAGTTAGGATTAGGGTTAGGCTTAGGTTTAGGGATTGACTATTAAAGAACTCTTGCTTTCCTTTTATATTATATCTCTGTTCCGTTCTGCGTTGCGCAAACAGCGCTCCTGAAGCGGAAACAGCATAACGCTCAGAGCTTCTGGACCCAGCTTTCATATTATTACCAAAAGTTTCCAAGGAAGGAGCTCACACCACACTCTGAAGAGGTGAGTCCCACTGTTTAACAGCTTGCAGGGTCAGGAAGTTCTTCCTAATGGTTGTGGAAGCTCCTTCTATGGTGACTTTTAAACAGAGGCTGTATGGCCATCTGTTGGGGGTGCTTTGAATGTGATTGGACACAGGGGGTTGGACTGGATGGCCCAGGAGTTGGTCTCTTCCAACTCTATGATTCTAATGTTCTGGTGGAATCTCCTTTTCTGTAATTTGAACCCAAAGAGACCACATGGGCCATCTAGTCCAACCCTCTACTATGCAGGAAAAGCACAATCAAAGCACCCCTGACCGATGGCCATCCAGCCTCTGTTTAAAAGCCTCCATTGAAGGAGCCTCCACTAGACCCCAAGGCAGAGAGTTCCATTGCTGAACAGCTTTTACAGTCAGAAAGTTCTTCCTAATGTTCAGGTGGACTCTCCTTTACTGTAATTTGAATCGATTCCCCTGAGTCCTAGTCTGCAGGGCAGCAGAAAACAAGCCTGCTCCTTCTTCCTTTTGACATCCTTTCATATATGTAAACATGGCAATCATGTCTCCTCTCCACCTTCTCTTCTGCAGGCGAAACATACCCAGCTCTTTAAGCCGCTCCTCATAGGGCATGGTAATTTTAGTTGCCCTCCCCAGACACCGTCCAGCTTGTCAATACGTCTCTTGAATTGTAATGTCCAGAGTTTGACATAGTATTCCAGTTGAGGTCTGACCAAAGCAGAATAGACATTCAGAGAGAGAGAAGAGAGGAGAGAGAGAGGAGAAGAGAGAGAGAGAGAAGAGAGAGAAAGAAGAGAGAAGAGAGAGAAAGAAGAGAGAGAAAGAAGAGAGAGAGAAGAGAGAGAAAGGGGAGAGAGAGAAGAGAGAGGGGAGAGAGGGGGGAGAGAAGAGAGAGAAAGAAGAGAGAGAAGAGAGAGAGGAGAGAAGAGAGAGAAAGGAGAGAGAAGAGAGAGGGGAGAGAAGAGAGAAAGAAGAGAGAGAAAGAAGAGAGAGAGGAGAGAAGAGAGAGAAAGAAGAGAGAGGAGAGAAGAGAGAGAAAGAAGAGAGAAGAGAGGAGAGGAGAGAGAGAAGAGAGGAGAGAAGAGAGGAGAGAAGAGAGAGAAGAAAGGAGAGAAGAGAGGAGAGAAGAGAGAGAAAGAAGAGAGAGAGAAGAGAGGGGAGAGAAGAGAGGGAAAGAAGAGAGAGAAGAGAGAAGAGAGAAGAGAGAGAAATAAGAGAGAGAGAGGAGAGAAGAGAGAGAAAGAGGAGAGAAGAGAGAGAAAGAGGAGAGAGAGAAGAGAGAGAAAGAAGAGAGAGAAGAGAGGAGAGAGAGAGAGAGAGAAGAGAGAGAGAGAGGAGAGAGAGAGAGAAAGAAGAGAGAGAAGAGAGAGAGAGAAGAGAGAGAGAAGAGAGAGAGACTGGGGAAAGAGACGGGGATAAGGTGGGAGAGAGAGAGAAAGAGGAGAGGTAAAAGGTGAGAAAAGGGAGAGAAGGAGAAAAGGAGGGAAAGAGAAAAGGAGAGACAGAGAGAAAGAGAAACAAGAGACTGGGGAGATAAAGAGGTAGAGAGAGAGAGAGAGAGGCTAGGGAAATGGGGTGAGCGATGGAGAGGGAGAGAGAAAGACAAAAGGGGAGAGGAAAGGGAAGGAGAGAAGGAGGGAAGAAGGAACTCTCACCTTTTGACCCTTTCGAATGAGCAGCAACAACAGCCTAAGGAAAAAGGCGAGGGCTCAGGCATAGATCTATGGAATCCCTGGCACTAGGGCAGCGCTTCCAGCCTGTAGAGAGGCTTCCACTTCCGGCGTCAAAAGGAGTTACATCCGGAAGGGGGTGGCTGGAGGACATTGAGGTGGGCGGGACTTCCTCCCCTCGGATCAGGCTAGGTCTTCTCTAGGACCCACTCTAATCAGTAAGTGGCTCCAAGTGGAATTCTAACTTTCAGACGGAGCAATTCTCCGGTGGCGCAGTGGGTTAAACTCCTTGTGCTGGCAGGACTGAAGACCGCACAGGTCGCAGGTTCGAATCCTGGGAGAGCGCGGATGAGCTCCTTCTGTCAGCTCCAGCTCACATTTAGTTTTATTTATTTACATCATTTATATTACGCCCTTCTCACCCCGCAGGAGACTCAGGGCGGATTACAATGTACACATACATGGCATAGACACACAACACATGTAGACAGACAGTCAGAGGCTATTTAACATTCCAACTTCTGGCCACCAAGGGAGCTATCGCTTCACCGTCCATTTGCGACACCGATGAAGTACTTTCCACATTCCCTCCGCATGCTTTTGCTGGATATTTTTTATGGCCTTGTAAATTTTGTTAAATTAGTCTCCCCGCACATACTGTAGGTGGTACCTAAATTTCCTACTTGACAGATGCAACTGTCTTTCGGATTGCAAAGGTCGACAACAAGGTACACAATTGGCCGGAAGCTCACTCTGACCCGGGTTGGCTTCGAACTCATGACCTTTTGGTCAGTAGTGATCTTTAATGCAGCTGACACCCAGCCAGCTGTGCCACAGTCCTACAGAGAAGCCTCCCAACATTTACTGTCTCAGCCTAGCATTCGCTGACTTTATTACCTAGATTCCTGTGTCCTTTTGTTTGCTTGATTTGGGGATTTTGGGGGGTTGCAAAATTCTAAATTTTAATTAATTTTCTATTGATTTTGTAAAATTACTTAAAATTCATCAATTTTTAAAAATCAAAGGCACAAATTGAACACGAACCAACAATGTGATGCAGCAGCTAAAAAAAGCCAATGGGATCTTGAGCTGCATCAAAAGGAGTATAGTGTCTTGACCAGGGGTCCTCAAACCTTTTAGACCAGTGTTTCTCAACCTGGGGGTCGGGACCCCTGGTGGGGTTGCAAGGGGGTGTCAGAGGGATCGCCAAAGATTATCAGAAAATGCAGTATTGTCTGTTGGTCATGTGGGGTTATGTGTGAGAAGTTTGGACCAATTCTATCATTGGTGGGGTTGAGAATGCTCTTTGATTGTAAGTGAACCATAAATCCCAGCAACTACAACTCCCAAATGTCAAGTTCTATTTTCCCCAAACTCCACCATCCATTGTTCACCATGCATTGTGACACTGAGTTCTTTGATGGAGTATTTCCTCATTAAAGTTTGGTCCAGATCCATCATTGTTCGAGTCCACAGCGCTCTCCGGATGTAGATGAACTACAACTCCAAACTCAAGATCAATGCCCACCAAACCCTTCCAGTATTTTCTGTTGGTCATGGGAGTTCGGTGTGCCAAGTTTGGTTCAATTCCATCGTTGGTGGAGTGTAGAATGCTCTTCGATTGTAGGTGAACTATAAATCCCAGCAACTGCAACTCCCAAATGACAAAATCAATCCCCCTCAACCCCACCAGTATTCCGATTTGAGCTTATTTGTGCCAAATTTGGTCCAGTGAATGAAAATACATCCTGCGTATCAGATATTTATATTACAATTCATGACAGTAGCAAAATTACAGTTGTGAAGTAGCAACAAAAATAATTTTATAACATGGGGGTCACCACAACATGA
Organism: Anolis apletophallus; assembly: GCA_030556195.1. NCBI lineage: Eukaryota > Metazoa > Chordata > Lepidosauria > Squamata > Anolidae > Anolis > Anolis apletophallus. The sequence continues at coordinate 41,328,208 of JARBWK010000008.1, read as the reverse complement.
GGAACTGTATTAAGGGGTCATGGCATTAGGAAGGTTGAGAACCACTGTTTTAGACAGAGGGCCAGGTCACAGTCCCTCAAACTGTTGGAGGGCCGGAATACAATTTGGAAAAAAAAACCATGAATGAATTCCTATGCACATTGCAGATATCTTATTTGTAGTGCAAAAACCCTTTAAAACAATACAATAATAAAATGAAGAACAATTTCAACAAATATAAACTTAGTATTTCAATGGGAAGTGTGGGCCTGCTTTTGGCTGATGAGATAGGGTTGTTGTTGTGTGTGCTTTTAAGTAATTTCAGACATAGCGAAGGCTGGGTAAATGACCTTGGAGGGCCGTATCCGGCCTCCGGGCCTTAGTTTGAGGACCCCTGGTCTAGATCAAGGAAAGTCACAGTGCCTCTCTATTCTGCTTTGGTCAGACCTCAACTGGAATACTGTGTCCAATTCTGGACATCACACTTTAAGAGAGATATTGACAAGCTGGAAGGTGTCCAGAGGCGGGCAACCAAAATAGACGGAAAAACATCAAAACATCTGGGCGTCCCCTGGGCAACGTCCTTGTAGACGTCCAATTCTCTCACACCAGAAGCGACTTGCAGTTTCTCAAGGTCTTTTAAATAGGACCCACCATAGCAAAAAGCCTCATTGAACTCAGACGAGCTCTATTGCCAAATACTCATGTATAGAATCGCTCTGTCCATAAGGCAGAATCCTACTTGCAGCCGCTTACTTCCAATTAATCTTATAGCCACCTACCTAAGAGTAATCACAGCATCCTTGAAATAGAAAACCAGGTAAACCTGGTTAGGTTCAACCTCAATTGTGACTTTGAACAAGATGTAAGTAAAAAAAAATCAAGATGGAAATTGTATATAATATATATATGTATATGGCACCTTAATGTCCCATGATACAAAGTGGGATATCAATATTTAAAATCAAACCACTTTTGTTGTGACCCAGCTATGGCAGCAATAAAGTCCAGGAGTAGAAAAGGATAACAAATGTTTATTTAACAAGACATGGAAGTTGGTCTAACAAAAAATAGCCTTTCGTCGGCTGGAGAAAAACCCTCACTAAACCCAGGAATCCCTAAACCAAAAATGCCGCAGATAAAAGAACTTCAAAGCAAATAGCAGACGTCCGTCTGTGGTATCCAGTAGAGGAATGTTCAAGAAGCGAAGTCAGTCACCGGTCCAAGGTCATCAGGTAGGAGAAAATCAATCAGGATAAGGAGGAGACGTCACCGGGTCGAACAGGAGAGTATTCACACGAGGATCAAGAGGCACACAGCAGTAGGAGTCGTCTGGAAAATCAGGAACAAGAATACCAGGAACCAGGATACATGAGCTAGAACAATAATAACTCCTTGACCACCGCAGGGATCAAGCCAAATGCTCATATTTCTTATAGGATTCTCAATCAGAGTCCTCGGAGACCCCACCCAGCTCCAAAGCATCAGCATTCCTATTCCCTGCAGCTGTAGCACCAGGCCCAGATCTCCAAGCCAGCCAAAGCTCTTCTTGGCTTAAAGGGACCCCTTCAGCCTCAGACTGCGAAGACGGCCAGTCCCAGTCCGTCTGGAACCCCAGAAACATGCTGGTCCCCGAGTCCGCATTACATACATCCCTCACCTCCTTCACCAATGCCGAATCCAGATCGGTATCACTTTCCTCTGACTGCAATTCTGCATTCCCCGTGAAACCCTCGAAAGAGCCAGACTCAGAAGGTTCCCTAAGTAAATGCTGGATTTTCCTCCTTTGTTCATTGTCTTCATTAATGCTCGAGTCACTAGCCACCCTCTTTACTCCAGCTGTAGGAGCCTGGTCATTCAGAGCCGCGCCCCAAACTGAGCTATTGCTTGATGTTACTGCCTCCACACCTCCCTCCATGTTACTACCTGTAGCAACTAGAGGCTCATTCACAACAACTTTCACCTCCCTAGGCAGTAAGAAGCCAGACCTTGAAACTAATAGGCCATTAAATGCTAATCAAGGTGGCCAATTGAAGCATTCACACTTGCCTCAAGCAGATAACAGTTCTTTCTCCCACCCTGGACCTTCCACAGTTATATAAACCCAATTTTCCTAGTTTCCAACAGACCTCACAACCTCCGAGGATGCCTGCCATAGATCCAGGCAAAACATCAGTAGAGAATGCTTCTGGAACATGGCCATACAGCCTGGAAAACTCACAACATGAATGCCTTCGACAATACACAGACCACTTTTATTGGATTCTTAGGGGCTAACCAATAATAATATTAATATTATTAATAATAATAGAAAGGAAAAAAGTTTGGATTCTTCAGTGGTACTAAAGAAAGGGTAAATCATTGAAAGTGAGAGCATAAATATGCCTAATGGACAAGCAATAAAGTGTCACCAGCCAGAGGCCTATAAATATCTGGGCATACTACAGCTGGACAGCATCAAACATAAACATGTGAAAACTGTGGTCAGCAAAGAATACATTCAAAGAGTCATAAAAATTCTCAAAAGCAAGCTCAATGGAAGCATTACCATCAAGGCCATAAACACCTGGGCCATACCTGTCATAAGATATACTGCTGGCATCATAAACTGGACGCAGGCAGAACTGGACAATTTGGACAGAAAAACAAGCAAAACCAATAATTCACTGCATCCTCAAATGTTGACTCTATCTGCCTACTGGTGGCATTCATAAAACAAGCAGTTGAAGAAGAAAAACACGCCCTGGCAGAATATGTCAAGGAAAGCCAAGAACCTTCTTTAATTGAAGTCAATAATCAAAAACTTCTCAAATCACAGCAGACAAAGAATCATTACAAGAAAACTGCACTCCAAACCAGAGCTGACAGCTGGCACAACAAAGCATGGCATGTGCAGTTCCTTAACAACATTGAAGGAAAAGTTGACAAGAAGACCTGGTTATGTTTCACAAATGGAACCCTGAAGAAGGAGACAGAAGGCCCGATTTTTGCATCCCAGGAGCAAGCCATCAGAACAAATGCAATTAAGGCCAGGATTGAAAAATCAGCTGATGACCCAAAATGCAGACTGTGCAAGGAAGCTGATGAAACCATTCACCATATCCTCAGCTGTTGCCAGAAAATCACACAGACAGACTACAAACAGAGGCACAACTCTGTGGCCCAAATGATTCACTGGAACTTTTGTCACAAGTACCACCTGCCAGCAGTAAAGAATTGGTGGGATCATAAACCTCCAAAGGTCGTGGAAACTGAACATGCGAAAATACTGTGGGACTTTCAAATCCAGATTGACAAGGTTTTGGAACACAATACACCAGATATCACAATTGTGGAAAAGAAAAAAGTTTGGATTATTGATGTCGCCATACCAGGTGACAGCCAAATTGATGAAAAACAACAGGAACATCTCAGCCGTTCTCAAGACCTCAAAATCGAACTGTAAAAGCTCTGGCATAAACCAGTACAGGTGGTCCCAGTAGTGATCAGCACACTGGGTGCCATGCCAAAAGATCTCAGCCGGCATTTGGAAACAATACACATTGACAAAATCACGATCTGTCAACTGCAAAAGGCCACCTTACTTGGATCTGCGCGCATCATTTGAAAATACATCATACAGTCCTAGACACTTGGGAAGTGTTTAACTTGTGATTTCGTGATACGAAATCCAGCATATAGATCTCTTTTGCTGTGACATACTGTGTTTTTTTGTCAGTATAATAATAATAGAAAAGAAAAAAGTTTGGATTATTGTTGTCGCCATACCAGGTGACAGCCGAATTGATTAAAAAACAACAGGAAAATCTCAGCTGTTATCAGGACCTCAAAATTGAACTGCAAAGGCTCTGGCATAAACCAGTACCGGTGGTCCCAGTGGTCATCAGCACACTGGGTGCCGTGCCAAAAGATCTCAGCCGGCATTTGAAAATAATAAACAATGACAAAATCATGATCTGCCAACTTCAAAAGACCACCTTACTTGGATCACTGCTCATCATTCAAGAATATATCACACAGTCCTATATGCTTGGGAAGTGTTCAACTTGTGATTTTGTGATACAAAATCCAGCATATATTGTATATCACGTTGGCTGTGTCATACCATGTTTTTGTGTCAGTAAAATAATAATAATAATAATACTTACCTGCTTCATGGCTCAAGGCGGGTTACAACACATGATCACCATAAACATACACCTATTAAAATGTATTTCTACAAAACACATATTAAAAGACACAGAACAAAGATTAAATCACAAAACAGAAGTTTCAAATTCATGATTAATAGGACCTGAATGAAAAGAAATGTCATTGGAAACCACAAGGTGGGGCTCAAATCCACCTTTACATCTGCAGAAATCAAAACAAAAAGAGATGCAGGGGAGAAATAGTTATTGTGGGAACTTCCGACATGCTTATTCCAATTTCTCTTAAAGGTCTTGTGCTTGAGAAGTCAGTTTTTAAGTCTGCCTGAAAAGCATACACCGATCATCACAGCAATGCATAAACTCCGACATTTCAGATGCGATTAAGGAACATCAGGGTTTCATCAAGATGCCGAAAATTATTAATCAGGGAGAACACAAAAGCTGAGAGACGCTGCAGCAGTTTGCTTTTGCCTGCGCCCATGGAGAAGGGCAAGACTCCACCTCTCCTCTGCCTCCTGCTAAGTTAATTGTAGGGTGCAGAATTAATATGCCACTTTAACTGCCTTGGCTCAATGTTCTAGAATCATGGGAGTTGTAGTTTAGTGAGGCACCAGCACTCTTTGACAGATAAGGCTAAAGACCTTGTAAAACTATTTATTTATTTATTTACTTCATTTTTATTCCACCCTTCTCATCCCGCAGGGGACTCAGGGCGGATTACAATGTACACATTACATTTAGACACACAAACACACAAGACAGACAGAGGCAATTTAACATCTGGTCATCAGGGGGAGCTGTCGCACTCCTTCATTCCTCAGTATGTTTCCTGGAGATCTTTTTCTATGGCCTCTTAAATCAGTTAAATTTAGCCTCCCCACTAAGTGGTACCTTTATTTCCTACTTGACAGATGCAACTGTCTTTTGGGTTACAAAGTTTAACAACAGGCCACACAATAGGTCGAGAGCCCACCTCGAACCGGGCAGGCCTCGAACTCATGACCTTCTGGTCAGTAGAGATCTTATGCAGCTGACACCCATCCAGCTGCACCACATTCCCTTAATATTTCATAGAATTGAATCATGGCTGTTAAAGTGATGTCAAACCGCATTAATTGTACTATGTAAATGCACCAAAATTTGCAGTGATAAAGGTGAGTGTAGAGAGGAAAAGAGAAAGAGAAAGGGACACTTTGAAAACAGTTGGAAAAAATAGAACAGAGGATTAATTGGGACTGTCCTTAGCGAATCAGGAAAGGTTGAGCACATAGCAATGGGAAAGGCAATTTGCACAGAGTCTCAGGCTAAAAGTGGAAACAACATCAAACATTTAGACTGAGATCTATGTTTTTATACTGTTCAGTATTGTGCATATTCTGAAAGTGATACCATGCAGGCATTCACAATGGTTCAAGCAGCTGAACCAACACATTGCTGTAGGACTGCAGCTGTAACATCCTCTTTCCTGTTTGTGAAAGACTCAGCTCTAGTTCTTGCTAGTCATCTACTATATATCCCTATGGATTGCAGGGAACAGATTGTATCAAAAAGACAGAGACTTGCCTAAGACAAATTCATTCACAAAGTGGATTTCATACAGTCAGGTCTTGAAGTTGGAACTCAAAGAATGTTGATCTGACAAAGACACAATAATTTTGGGAAACCAAAGAGAACTATATTATCTTACTGTGTACAATGAAGCTATTCTTATGGTTTTAAACTGCCTCTTTCCGACAAGCTTAAATTGGAGCCAGGCCACATATATGAAAACTTAAAATACACACACAACAACACTACCAAAAGTCCATCCCAGCAACCCAATCAAGCAAAAAAATAATTGGGGAAACAAGGGCCAGACCAATGGCAGGATTCACAGGCTTTGGAGATCTGCCAAGAAGTGGGATCTGATCAAATAGAATCTAATACTGTGAGGATATTGTGACCAATTTAGACATCTTTTAAATATATTGTTTAACATCTCATTAATCACTTAGGTAGTAACTGGATGATTAAAGTAAGTAAACTCTGTGGCATAATGTAAAACAGTGCTGTCCAACTTCTAACCGGCCAAGGGCTGGACTTGAGGTCACTGATGACCTGGGGGGCCGTTCGGCCCCGCCCCAGGCCCCGCCCCCAGCCCCGCCCCGCCCCCAGCCCCCTCCTAAACTGTCATTCTCCCTCCTCCTCTTTCTCAGGTGCTGCGGCGCATGGGACACCAGCGGCGCCGGGAAGGAGGAGGAGGCCCACCTCCTCGCACCCTCCGCGCTCCCCGGCGCAGCCGGTGTCCCGTGCAGCTGCGGCGCCGGGAAAAAGGGGAGGAGGAGGAGAGTTCTCCCCTCCTCCTCCTCCTCTTTCCCGGGCGTCGCTGCTATCCCCAGCGCCGCAGCGCCGGTGGAAGAGGAGGAGGAGGAGGAGAACTCTCCTCCTCCTCTTTCCCGCGCCACGGCGCCCGGAACAGCAGCGGCACCCGGGAAAGAGGAGGAGGAGGAGGGAGAACTCTCCCTCCTCCTCCTCCTCTTTCCCCCCGCCGACGCCTTTGCCCGGATCCTGGGCGCCGGCGCGCGCGGGGGGAAAGAGGGACGAAGGAGAAGGCTGTCAGCTGACGGCCTTCTCCTTCGTCCCTCATCTTTCCCCCCGCCCACGCCCTTGCCCCGATCCCGAGCGTCGGTGCGGGGAGGGGAAGGAGGAGGGGTGAAGGAGGAAGAAGGCAGCCAGCTGACTTCCTCCTCCTTCGCCCCTCCTCCTCCCCCGCGGACCGCTGCGGCTCAATCGTGAGCCGCGGTGCAGGGAGGAAGGAGGAAGGGCGAAGGAGGAGCCAGCTCACTTCCTCCTCCCTGCCCCGCCTCCCCCTCCCCCCCGGCCACCATTTTTTAAAAAAAAAATTAGAATTTTTTTTAAAAATAAAAATGACGGCCGGGGGCATAGCGGGGGCCATGTCCAACAGGCTGGGGGGGGGCGTGTACGGCCCCTGGGCCACCAGTTGGACAGCCCTGATGTAAAATAAACCACATGTAGTTCACGTTTGGTCAGCTCACACACTGCCTTGCCAGAGAAAGAAAATATGCAACGCAGGTGAACAATAAAGAACAAGTAGTTTACTCTTCATAGTTCAGAACAACATATGTACAATGTGATCAGTTACATCAACTCACATGATGTCCTTTTATGAAAGATTTTAAATGGTCTTATTTATTTACTTTACTTTACTTCTAGACCGCCTCTCTCAGCCCGAAGGCGACTCGAGGCAGTGTACAACAGCAAAAACTGCTTAAGACAAACATATCAACAATTATCAATACAATACAATTCCAACATATACAAATTAGCATTCAACGTTAGAAACACAATATCAGCGTCTCATTAATTAAATCGACTTCCAATTGCATCGTCGTCGTTCCTTAGATCTCAATTTGACAATCATACTACATCTGCAAATGCCCGGTCAAATAGCCAGGTCTTAACCCTCCTGCAAAATGTCAGGAGGGAGGGGGCCGATCTGATGTCATTAGGAAGGGCGTTCCAAAGCTGAGGAGCCACTGTCTCTCGTCCCCACCAATCGTGCCTTCGAAGCAGGTGGGACCGAGAGCAGGGTCTGTCAGGATAATCTTAAGCATCTTGAAGGTTCATAGGAAGAGATGTGTTCGGACATGTAAGTTGGACCAGAACCGTTAAGGGCTTTAAAGGCCAAAGCCAGCACTTTGAATTGTGCCCAGTAGCAAACTGGTAGCCAGTGGAGCTGGCGCAACAGAGGTGTTGTGCGCTCCCTGAGTGCCGCTCCTGTTATCAACCTGGCTGCTGTCCGTTGAACCAGTTGAAGCTTCCGAGCAGTCTTTCTTTTGTCCATGTGGATAAACTCCTTCAGCAGTTCATTAAGTGAGAGCTCTCTCTCTCTCTCTCTCTCTCTCTCTCTCTGCTTCTCTTTTCTCTCTCTGCACCTGCACAGCTCAATCCTGAACAAAGATGTAACAGTAACCAAAAGTTCCATGCTCAGCCTGCTCCCTGGGCATTGCCCGACCAACCAGCTTCATGCATCTTATTTTACAGTTCACACACACACACACACACTCTGATTCCTTGCATGCTCCCAACAAACTCCAGATCCGTTCCTGAGATTAGATTACTACTAGGTAAGAAAATATTGGTTCTGGATATTATTACTTTTTAAATATTCAGACAGTGTACTGCCTATTCCAGTGTTTCCCAACCAGTGTGCCGTGGCACACTAGTGTGTCCTGAGCGATCATCAGGTGTGCCGTGGGAAATTGGAATCTCCAATACCCTTTCTTCCCCCTCCTGCCGAACACGTTTTCTTCTCCATTCGGGCTCCCTTCTTCCCAGCCTCACTCTGCTTGCTTTGCCTCGTTTTGCTCATGCTGGCGCTTCTGCGGGAGGGGGGAAACTCTTATAGTATTTTCTCTTGGTTATGGTAGTTCTGTGTGGGAAGTTTGATTCCATTCCATCATTGAATGGAATCAAACTTCCCACACAGAACTCCCATAACCAAGAGAAAATACTATAAGAGTTTGGTGGGCATTGACCTTGAGTTTTGGAGTTCAGAATGCTCTTTGATTGCGGGTGAACTATAACTCCCAGCTGTTGAGCAAGACCTTCGTGTGTGTCTTTCTGCCATTCTTGCCAGGATATCTATGTTGTGTTCATTGAAACAGGCCCAGGTTTCACACTGAGTGTATAAATACATTTAAAAACATATTAACTATATGTATTACTGTGTTAGAGTGTCATTTTGTGTCATTTTGGTTGGTGGTGTGCCCCAGGATTTTGTAAATGTAAAAAATGTGCCGTGGCTCAAAAAAGGTTGAAAAACACTGGCCTATTCCATATATTCAACCTCACATGGCACAAACAGCATCGTGCAAGTGAAAATGTCTGTATGATCTTACTGACTCTTTCAATGCAAAGGATTAGAATGATTTTAATATTCTGCCATTGACTCAAAGACAGAAATATATGATAAACAATAATGAAACATTTCCCTAACTGCGCTCTCCCCGGATTTAAATGTCTGACCTGTTGGTCTTCAGTTCTGCCAGCACAAGGGTTTAACCCACTGCACCACTGGGGGTACAGTAGAAACCAGTAGAAACCAGGTACATTGCTTTTGTAAAACTAAAATGTGGATAACTGTAACCTGAACTGCAGCCTATGCTGTAACACCGCTTAAAGTAGTGGCCAACCTAAATGTAAAAAGTTTCTGATGGTATTTGCTACTGTTTTCACTGCACATTTTAGCTAAACAAGAATCCATTTTCAATATAATGGCAGGAGGCTGAATTAATTGCAACAGATACCAACTACCACCTGAACTTGGAAATATCATTTTCTTGAATTTCATCTCCCATAATTACGCTGCTTGTGGATTTGGGGAGTTATGGTCTAAACAACTAACTTTTCCAAGTTCAGCATATTATAGAAATAGATCTATCTTTGGGTCCTGGGCCATACATATACAATGAAGAGGACTGAGTTCCTGAACTATCAGAGAAGGCAACCAAAACAACTGCTACCCTGCTAGAGACTGAAGACAAGGTCTCCATCCCATGTTGCTGTGGAACTATCTCTGTCCCCCCAAATCCCTGGATGTTGAAGACTCCTTCCCAGAGCTTCCTGGAGTTCTGGTAGAACACATGAGTGTAGGGGAGAATGAAAACACTTGAGTTCCCACAAAGGCACTTCCCAAGGAAGCAAGCTCCTGATTTCAAAGAGTAATTATGTTGGGTTAAGGAACTTTGGGCTCTCTGTATGTTTTAAGCTACAGCACTTGTGAATCTTACACACCATGGCCAAGAATAAGCAATGATAGAAGTTCTGACCAAATCTAGAAAGCCAAAAATTCTCCATTCCTGATTTTAACTGCTTGTGGGTGGGCTTGAGGTCTCTTCCACACAGCTGAATAAAATCCCACATTTTCTGCTTTGAACTGCAATATATGGCAGTGTGGACTCAGATAACCCAGGGCCCTTCCACACAGCTATATAACTCAGAATATCAAAGCAGAAAATCCCACAATATGTGCTTTGAACTGGGTTATCTGAGTCCACACTGCCATATATTCCAGTTCAAAGCAGAAAATGTGGCATTTTATTCAACTGCATGGAAGGGAGCCCAGTTCAAAGCAGATATTGTGGGATTTTCTGCCTTGATATTCTGGGTTACATGGCTGTGTGAAAGGGCCCTGAGTGGTATGAGGCCAGCTCTTGGATCAAAGCTTCACAGTGAGCTGTCTGTGGTCCTGACCGTTTGTTGTCTTACCTACACCTTGCCAAACTAGCCAAAGCATCTCCATGAAAGCTTGGCTTATATAGGGAGCAGGCATTTGTTGCAATCCTGAATTTACTGAGTAAAGTGCCAGTCATACTGAGAGCTGGGATTTCCTCCAAGTAGACAGAGACAGACTTGCCATATTAAAAAGCTGTGCCTTACTCTGTGCAGATGACTGCAAATCATCAGGTATCCATCAACTTTAGTTTCACTTACTCCACTTTTATCTAGACTTAAAAATAGTTTATCCCATTTGCCCATCAGTTTGAGATTTTTAAAAAATGTGTGAAAATTCATTATGCATTTTCATGCTGACATTTCAAGCACTGACTATGGCTGTTACTTTTTTTTAAAGTATCCATAAATGGGATGGATCACAATAGAAGCATAGCAGAAAGGGGCATAGACTGAAATTCAAGATGCTACCACAAAGTATAATGCACATTTACCAAAGAGTAAATAGCAATGAACTTGTTTATAAAACAAACTCTCAGAAAAGCTGCTCCTTTAAAGTGTGCAGTGCTCCCACCCAGATTTCCAGATCTGGCCGAATGCCTAACCACTCTGCATTCAACTTGGTCTACTAAAACATGAATAAAAGATCATGTAAGATCCAGATGCAAGGTACCCTTATTTGCATCAAGACCAATTATTTATTTACAAACTATTACCTTTAAGAAAAAAAAGAGTACAGCATACAACAAACACACGGATGGACTTTTCAGCTCAAATTTGTTTACAGCTTGCTTATTCTCCAGTGTGCTGGTACAGTGTTATTTAAGGTAAGTTATCAAAACTGCAGCAACAATATTGACTACCAAAGTAATGCAAGAAAACTGGAGATAAAGTTGGGTTGTAAGAACTGTATTGTAATAAACTGGTGACCTTGACAATAAATGCATCAATATTTTCAAAGAGCTATTAGGTTAATTGTAATAATATTATATAAGTAAGATTTAGGTGTCAAAAAGTGATATTTGTTGAAATCTTTTCTATTATTGACATAAACATATTTATCTTACTCTTAAGACATTCTCTGCATGTTGGATGTTGGTTTCCTTGGCACAAGCCATACCAAACTCAAAGGGATTAATTTTTTGAGTAATATAGAATTGTGCACAAATAATCAGCCGGTTGAAGAAAGTTCTGAATTTTGCAGTCTAATACATTATGGGTATGCCAGACAGTAATATCACTACTGTAATGCTTATTCTTTAATGGAACAGGTTATAAATATTCAGCGACAATAACTGCAAATATAGAAGCACCCTTTCCTTGCCAAATGTTTTTGTTTTTAATAGATGAGGTTATATAAATAATGCGTGGTCCATATCATTTCTAATTGTATTGAGGTAGGTTTTTGAAGTATACTCACAAAGCCATCTAGGATTTTGTAGTAGAGTTGACTGAAATATTATCTCAAAATGTAGCAGGGACAGCACCATTTTAAACCTTTGTACATTCATCAGAATGAAATATCTGATAAACAGTTTTGAAAACGCAATATATTGATACTTTTTATAAATAATGCAAAAAACATTATAGCTTTTGGCTCATAAATATTGTCTGTAAAGCATTCATGTCTAATATGTAAAGATTTCTAAAGAGATTGAGAATCATACTTAGGCATGCATAATTTATTTTCATGCTACATTCTGTTATATTCTATTATTTGTTTATCAAATATGTTCTATTTACATTTTTGTTCATGTCACTGATTTATGTTATAGGTTTTGGGAATTAATACCTATTTTTGTTTTGTTTGTTTTTTATTACCAGGGGCGTCTGCAGTGATTTGGGATACCAGTCACTATGTGGAAAAAACATTCCGTCTTTTGCCTTTTGGCTTTGGCTGTTGCTATGAACTGCTTAGTGTATGGACAAAACAGAAGGAAGGGACAAAGGCCAAGTGCTCTAGCAAGAAAAGACAATCTTCTGGGTAAAGCCATTTTCCTAGATTTTGCTAAAGACTACAAGAAATGTTTCCAAGTCTACCAGAATGATTTCCAAGGGGGACTGATAACTTCATACACAAGCTTTTGGTATCTTTGGTAACACATCTCGGATTCTTTTCACATGTTTTCCATCAATAGTGAACTAACAAGGGATATTATTATTTCTTCCAAATGTGCAGCACTTTGCTAATTTAGAAACTCAACAGATATTTTACATGGAATGTGCTACTAAAAAAAATTCAAAGAGCACAACCAGATGGTTTGAACAGTTTGGGTGATATCCAGATTGTTGAATAATGAGATAGTTAGATGAACTATATGTTTTGTCCTATGGTGGAAATTGCCCTGAGTCCTCTCGGGGAGATATAAATATATAAATAAATAGCAATAATCTATATAAATAAAAATGTAATGTTCGTTTGTGGGATTAACATAACTCAAAAACCACTGGACAAATTGACACCAAATTTGGACACAATACACCTATCAGACCAACAAGTGACCATCACTCATGAAAACATTGAAAAACACAGCAGAAGAGACTCGAAAAACAAAAAAATTCATTACAATGCATACGCAAAACCTCATATATACACAAAACCACATATATACACATATACACAAATATATTCACACATATATGCATATACTGTATATACACACACAAAACGCATATACATGGAAAGGGGGAAGGAAGGAAGGAGACAAGGAGGGAGAGAAAGAGGGAAAGAAGGAGGGAAGGAGAGAAGGAAGGGAAGAAAGGAAGGTAGAGAAGGAAGGAAGGGAAGAAGGAAATAAAAAGTGAAAAAGGAAGGAAAGAGAGAGGGAAGGAAGGAAAGAAGGAATGAAAGAAAGAGGGAGGGAGGGAGGGAGAGGGAGGAAGGAACCAAATAGCAAAGGAAGGGAGGAAATAAGCAGGTAGAGAAGGAGGAAAGAGGAAGAGAAGAGAAGGGAAAGAAAAAGAGGAAAGGAAGGAAAGAGGGAGGGAAGGAAGGAGAGAAAGAAAGGAAGGAAGGAAGAACGAAAGAGGGAGGGGATGTTGCCCACAGCAATGCATGGCGAGTACAGGTAGTATCAATAATAATTTTCTATAGATCTTACAAAACTTCTTAGGTACATATCAATGAAAAGGTTTGCCTTGGAAAATAAAAGGCCTTCTTTTACTGGAAGTATTTTGGTGACTAATTATGAACCAGGCAGGGAAATATGAATAGAGTAAAAAAGAGGGCTTCAGGGTGTTTATGTGTATTAACACATTTTATCTGGATAGACTTGTATGAGAGTAGGGGAGAGCAGTTGCCAACAGTGTGATGTAATGGTTTTGAGCACTGGACTAGAAGTGTGGCTTACAAGGTTCAACTCTCTGCTTAGCCATGGAAACCAACTGAGTACTCTTGATCAACTCACACTTCTCAGCTCAGAGAAAGGCAAACCTTGAATAAATCTCACACACAAAAACTGTTATAGGTTTGCCTTAGGGCTGTTCTCAGTCAGAAACAACCTGAAGGCACCCAGAAACGGCAAAGATTGCAAGAGGCAGGTACTAGAGGTGATATGATGTTATTCCTACTTTCATGCTTTGGCCACTTTGCCTTGCCTCTTCTATGTTTTATGGGATCTATGGGCCGTTAAGGGTCCCCTGGTGGCACAGCGGGTTAAATTGCTGAGCTGCTGAACTTGCTGACAGAAATGTCGGTGGTTCGAATCCAGGGAGCAGCGTGAACTCCCGCTGTTAGGCACAACTTCTGCCAACCTAGCAGTTTGAAAACATGCAAATGTGAGTAGATCAATAGGTACTGCTTCTGTGGGAAGATAACGACACTCCATGCAGTCATGCTGGCCACATGACCTTGGAGATGTCTATGGACAATGCTGGCTCTTTGGCTTAGAAATGGAGATCAGCATCACCCAATAGAGTCGGATACAACTAGACTTAATGTCAGGGGAAACCTTTACTTTTTATGGGCAGTTAGAGCAATGCTGCCACATTTTGTGGTAGTTTGGAGTTTTTCTTTTTTTCTTTGAAGGGTGTGTATGAAAATCATAAGTGAGGGAAGGAAGAACTGGCATTATCATCCTTGCAGGTTTCATGCAGGCCACAGACTTAGCTTTCCCCACTCTTGTGCTAGTTCTTGGAAATCGATTTTAGTATGGATTAATGATGATATGTATTGGCTTGGATCTGGACTTGGCTGTTATTTTTCCCTTTCTATTTCTTTTTGATGTAATTGTGGTAGTGATGTGCTCATAAGTGTACTTCCCTTGGAGTGACTTTGCTCATCCTTGTAATAATCTGTATCCCATTTTGTCTTGGACAGATTCAGTCTGCTTCATTGATATTGTCTATGTACTGGACAGTTCGGAAAGTGCCAAAGATGTGCTGTTTGACAAGCAGAAGGAGTTTGTCACCCTCCTGAGTGATAAAATGTTCCTCATGAAGCCCACCAGGGTCCTCAGGTATGACTTCAAGCTAGCCATCATGCAGTTCAGCAGCTCTGTCAAAATCGACTACTCTTTTGATGAGTGGAGAAGCCTGCCAGATTTTAAGCAGACACTCAAGGAGATGACTTACATTGGCCATGGGACCTATTCCTATTATGCTATTTCCAACGCCACCCAACTCTTCAAAACTGAAGGCCGTAAAAACAGCGTCAAAGTGGTCATCCTGATGTCAGATGGGATTGACCATCCAAAGAGCCCTGATGTCCAAGCCATCTCCGAAGCTGCCAGAACATTTGGGATATCTTTTATTACCATTGGCCTTTCAAATGTTGCTGATAAAATCAAACTACTTTCTATATCTGGCAATTCTCCTGGGACCCCTGTCTTCATCTTGAATGACCCCAACCTTCTGGACAAAATACGGAACCAATTGGTACGTACTCTTTCGAAAGTTAAATTTCTTGATTTCTCTTCCCCCGCCCCTTTTCTTTTTGTTTTCCTCTTGCTATTGTTTGACAAACTAATAAATTGAGTGTGTGAACAAGGAGAACATGCTTGTTGTACATTCATACATGTTTTTGGTTTGTTTATAGTTATCCTGTCCACAGTTTTGGGACGGATAGCACAGCACTGCTTTTAACAATCACACCTCTTTCCATTTTCATCCTGGTTCTCACATGTAATCTCCTCCATTCTTAACTATCAATGCTTTTGAGGAATAGGGAAGGATAGGACAAGGCCATGATGCCATAGACTATTTTTCAAGCATGCATTTCCACTGACCTATTCATGGCCAAATAATAGCTTTACTGCTAGTTGATGGCTAGTTGATGCTAGTTTATGGCTTCCAGGTGAATGGCTGGATGGTGGTTTCCATTCCACTGGGTCCATTTGAGGTCTTAGAGCAGGGGTGGGCAAACTACGGCCAGGGGGTTGGATGCGGCCCTTTGGCCGATTCTATCCGGCCCTCCTAAGGGCCCCTGGCTTGAGGGAGCAAGTGCCGCTGCCACCACCAAGCATCCTTAATAAGTGAACTATACATCCCAGCAACTCCAACTCCCCAATGTCTATTTTCCCCAAATTTCCCCAGTGTTCACATTTGGGCATATTGAGGATTCGTGCCAAGTTTGGTCCTGAGTCTCCCATCCTTTCAATGGGGTTTGATCTCTTCCTTTTCCGTCACAAATCTCAAAGGCTCGCTGTCAGGAGGTTTTTAGAAAGGTGGGAACAGGAAGTCATCGAGAGGGAAGGGACCCCAAGGCTATCCAGACCAACCCCCAGGGATACACAATCAAAGCACCCCCGACTGATGGCCATCAAGCCTCTGCATAAAACTCTCCTGAGAAGGGGACTACAAGGAAGCGTTATTTTATTTTAGTGGTTTTTATTATTATTGTATAATAATTTTAAAATAATAATATAATAATATAATAAATAATGTAATATAATGTTATATTATAATTTCAATATATTATGTCTATATATATGCTATAATATAATAATTATGATATTAATACAAATAATATATGAATATTTCTTGATATATTAATGTTAATAATAATGATGTGTAATATATAGTAAATATAGTAAGTGAATAAATAAATAAATAAATAAATAAATAAATAAATAATGTAGATTAGCATGTAGTTCCGCCTTTAGGTGCGGCCCTCCATAATATTTTTTGGCTCTCGTGTGGCCCCTTGGAAAAAATAATTGCCCACCCCTGTCTTAGAGTAATCAAAGTATCTGAACTCTGCCCTCCAAATGGATCCATCACCTTGAATATCTTCTTTAAAGAGTGTAACAAAATCATGTTTTTAAAGTAAGGTTCCAATTTCTGTATATCATACTGATTTTTGAACATGTGAAGTCAGCTTAAAATATATTTATCTTTTGCAATAATGAAATTAAATCAAAGTTTTTATCAGTGCTATTGAAAATGGTGGTCTATCAACTGACGCTGGTCCATGTGCTATCAGCTGTGAGCCTCTGGGGAGTGTCCAAGAAAGAAATATATACAGCCAGTGGAAACAAATATGATACTACTCCCTGGCAAAATAGAAAGAAAATTGCTGCTCCTTCACATCAGGTATCTAAGGAAGCATTGATCTACATTGAAAAAATGCTAAAGACAATGGACAGAAACATTTAAATGGCATAAAGGCTGTTTTGGAGGTTAGACAGTGAGAAAGGATTCATAGCTGGCTGTTTAGACAAAAGAAAAACAGGATATGATTAGGTCAGAAGGACAGAAACATTAGACATTGCAGAAGATCAAAAGTCATCCTAAGATATGTCAAGGGAGCACTAAAAGGTTGTTGTTGGTTGTTGGGTTTTGTTTTTGTTTTTTTTTTAAAAGAGAGAAGTTTATTTTCCTTGTTTTGGCCAGAAAAATTAGAAGAAAGGAATTATAATGGAGAAGAAGAATTGAACAAGACAAACATAATGTAATGGGATGTGATTAGCTAAGAAGTCCAGGAAGATCAAAAGCTGGAAGAGATAAAAGAAAAAGTTCTACCACGTGCCGTTCTTTCCCCATCCAAAGAGCAGCCTGAAAGGAAAGGTTTCCTTTGCTGGAATTCTTATTGTTGGTAGTGAAGAAGCATCAGTACTTGTGTACGTGTATAGAGCAATTAGGGACAGAAGAAACCCTGTAGTACTTGCCTGCTGTCTTGCTTTCACCTCTGTTTCTTAGATCTGTGTAACTCAAGGTATTTTGCTCCTTGTCTGCATGTAGAGGTCACTTCTCCCTTCTTCCCAAATGTCTTAAATTAGTCTTTGTTTGAGAAGGGATAAGCAAGAGGCTTCCTTTTGCTTCAAGATGCCCTACATATACACATGAGAGTCAGTATTTGGGACTCTTCTACCAAAGTTAGGTAATTTTATATCTATCTACTGCTTTATCTGAAATTTATTACCTGGAACAACAATAAAACCGGGAATGTGGTGCAGCTGGCTGGCTGGGTGTCAGCTGCATAAGATCTCTATTGATCAAAAGGTCATGAGTTTGAGGCCTGCTCGGGTCAAGGTGGGCTCTCAACCTATTGTGTAGCCTGTTTTCGACCTTTGCAACCTGAAAGACAGTTGCATCTGTCAATTAGGAAATTAAGGTACCATTTAGTGGGGAGGCAAAATTTAACTCATTTACGAGGCCATAAAAAAGATCTCCAGAAAACATGCTGAGGAATGAAGGAGTGCGACAACTCCCCTGGTGACCAGATGTTCAATTGCCTCTGTTTGTTTTGTGTGTTTGTGTGTCTAAATGTAATGTGTACATTGTAATCTGCCCTGAGTCCCTTGCGGGGTGAGAAGGGCGGAATAGAAATGAAGTAAATAAATAAATAAATAAAAGTAAGGTGTCTCTTTCACTAATTTTAAAGTATATCAGAGCATCGAAAGTATTTCACTTCTAGCACACAACCAAAGCAAGTGTGGACCCCAGAAATCAGCTGAAAATCAGCCCGTATGGACTTCTGTCGCACTGAAATAGTAGTCTGCCAGGGGATTAAAGACATGAAAATGTGTTCCCTCCCTTTCATTCTTGTTCACCTTATCTCAAAAACGCAGGAGGAAAACCTGTTTTTCCTGGTTATCCCCTCTCCCCGCTTCTCATTTCATAAACGGGGGTTGTTTCCACAACTGCAACATGGGTGGGGAGAATAACAGGAAAACAGGGGAAATGGTTTTTACTCCTTCAACCCACCCATCACCCCTTCTCTCCTGGACTAGCCTTCTCTTTCTAGCACCCCCTAGTGGCCTCCACCTGGATAATGCAGTGGTTCCCAACTTTTATTTTGACTAGGGAGCACTTGACTAGGGACCACTTTGACCAGGGACCACTCACCAACATTAGTACCAAAAGGGTTGCGAATTAGTTTTAAGTCAACTCTAGATTCAGTTTGGGGTGTTGATTCAGAAAATTGCATTGGATGGACCACATCAGTTCTAGTTTCTGATATGCCATGGTCAGCGACAGCGAAGGACTGACAGGCGGTACGAGAGGAGCAGACATGAAATAAATGAATTAAAATAAAGAGGAAGGAGGTTGGCAGACCAGATTTTTGTCCTCGTGGTCCACTGCTGGTCCGCAGTCCACAAGTTAAGAACCACTGGGATAATGGAACAGTGCCCTAATAAGATATAACTTACCTTAATATGAATGAAGAAACAAATATTTGCCATCATAGTGGAGTTGTAGACCTGTATGCCCTTTCTGTGCAGCCGACTGGTCCACCAGCATAGTTACAATGGATCTCACTGTCATGTACTGTAACTGATTCCACAACTGTTGCCAAGTCCTCACGCTGCCCCATTTTGTGATAAGCTAGATAGGTCCCCACCCACCAAGTCAATTGTATAAGAGAGGCCTCTGTCTGTGCTGACAAAATGATGGTCTGCACTAGAAACTCCAGTGATCATAGCCCGTGAAAAAGTGCAAGAAGTTTCACAACCAGGTTCATTCTATAATTTATTCATTTATTTATTTACTATATTTCTATACTGCCCCTCTCAGTCCGAAGATGACTCGAGGCGGTTTACACATGGCAACCAGTGCCCACAATATAAAATACAATTAAAAATAGTTATATACTAACAGATAAAAACAATAAAAATTAGCAATTAAAATCAAAAATACAGTTCCCAGCGTCTCATCATTAAAATAATTTTCCATCGCATAATGCCCAAGCAAATATCTAGTGCAGTAGTGTCAAACTCATTTCCATCAAGGGCCACATCAGCCTTATGGTTGCCTTTAAAGGGCTATTGAATTCAAGAACAGAGAATTCGTGAGTACATAATGGTCAGTGCTCTTTAGTTTTGATCCAGTTTGGGTTCCCAGACATTGTTGAATGACAGCTCCCATCACTTTTGATTATTCCCTACGTGGACTGGAGATAATAGCAACCCAAGAGCTCTGAGGTTGGGGAAGGGTTAAAGGACATTTTAAAGTCAGACATCATATCTACAAACCTTGTATCTAAATTCAGACCCCACTATTCTGGCTAAATAGAACAAACACCATCCTTCCAGATGTTCCTGTATCATGACTCCCATCAGCTCTAGTCATGATGCCTAATGATGAGAAATACAGGAATTGTAGTCCAGCATCTGGAGGGCCACATAAAATGACATGGCAGAACAGATTCGGCCCGCAGGCCTTGAGCTTGACACATGTGGTCTAGCATATCTGGATCTCTCACAAGGGAGCAGTAATTGGGCGAGCTTCAGAATGATGATAACATAAACTTGTTTCTCACACCTCATTGGGTTTCCTTTCCTTCATGAGTTTTGTTACTGCTGCCACTGCAATTTTAAAATCTAGACCTCTCACTAACCTTGTGATATCTCCTCCTTGTTTGATAGAGGGATAATACCACTTTAGCTATATCAATAGTACAGCATGAAGTTTGGGCTTTGGGGGGGGGAAAGGGATGACGTGGAATAAATCCCACGTTTGATGAATGTTGTGCAATTTGTTACTTTCTTTTTTCTGTTTTTAAATGTTTTACAACTGAAAAGCAATGTATACATACTTTCAAAATGAAAAAATGAAGTTTTTTTTAACCTAACCAATCCATCAGTAAAATGTCACATTAATAAACTGTATTTTTGGTTTTCATTTTTTTACAGGCCGCTTTATTTGATGTGCAGGTAAGTTGGGAATTTTTATTTTTATGGGATCTTATTCCTCATTTAATCCCTTCCTCAATTGTATACTAAAGAAGATGCCCTAAATGTGGATTTGTGACTGTTGTTGTGGTTTCACTGTGGTGAGTTTAATAAAAGTGGATGGAGGCAGTAGCAAAAAATAGTTAGAAATTATTTCTGTTTCCCTGAAAAAGCTTTTAGAATAAGCACGTTCAGGTACATACCCTCAACATAAAGTTCTTGAATGTGTTTTTCTTGCATTCTCTGCAACTTGCTTTGAGTAACCAATTGCAGTTCTGTTAATAATAGAAGTCAGTTCTCAGAATTCATTCCCAAAGGGTGGTTTTTCTGCCAATTTCACATTGTGCCTCCTTAGTCCGAAATGTGAAATTCTGCTATTCACGTTTATATTATTTCTCTAGTGTGGAAAGAAATGTGAATGTCAAAAAGGAGACCAAGGACCCACAGGACCAAAGGTAAGTATGGGAGAAAGTTGAAACTTGCTTTAGTTTATAGTTCATAACATAACTGTATATACTGTATATACTGTATATATATTTTAACTTGTGGGGTCCCCCAGGGGGTCATCCTCTCGCCCTTATTATTCAACATCTACATGTGCCCCCTGGCCCAGCTGGCCCGCGACTTTGGTCTGGAGTGTTATCAGTACGTGGATGACACCCAGCTCCTGCTGAGAATGGACGGCAGGCCGGACACTGTACCCGATTGTTTCCATCTATGCCTCGAAGCCGTGACTGGATGGCTGCGTGCCAGCCGGTTGAAGGTGAATCCGTCGAAGACGGAGATCTTGTGGCCCGGTCGCCCTGGGCTGGATGAGTGCTGGTTGCCTACCCTGGATGGCGAGCAACTTAGCCCGTCATCCCTTATTAAGAGCCTAGGTGTCCAACTGGACCCCTTGCTGACCATGGAGGCCCAGGTCTCCATGGTCAGCAAGACGTAGTTTTTCCACCTACGACAGGCTAGGCGACTGGCCCCCTACCTGTCCGGGGATGACCTGGCCACGGAGATCCAAGCGACGGTCATCTCGAGGCTGGACTACTGTAATGCCCTCTATGTTGGCCTTCCCTTGTTGACAATCCGGAAACTCAAGCTAGTGCAGAATGCGCTGCTCGCTTGCTGGTGGGAGCACCAGTGAGGGAGCACATCACTCCCATCCTTCGGCAACTGCACTGGCTTCCCATCGAGTACCGAGTTGCCTTCAAGGTGCTGGTTTTAACCTTCAAGGCCTTACACAGTCTAGGGCCTGTGTACCTAAGGGACCGCCTTACCCCATATGTTCCCCTGAGATCACTACGCTCGGAAGAGCAGAACCTCCTGGTTATTCCATCATCCCGCTCCTGTCACCTATCCAGTACAAGACAACGTGCCTTTTCGGCCGCGGCACCTGTGCTCTGGAATTCGCTTCCAGGTCATATTTGGGCAATTTCAGAACTCGCCCCTTTCCGAAGGGCATGTAAGACTGTCCTCTTCAGGCTGGCGTTTGGCTAAACCCAAATGCAATCAACATGCTCACGCCTGATCCAAGAACCATAGTCCTGCGGTCACTATGGCTATGTATTTGTTTTTATTGTATGTTTTATTGTATGTTTTACCGAATGTCTTATTGCACATTTTAATTGCTGTAATCTGCCCCGAGCCTGCAGGGAGGAGCGGAATATAAAATGGAATAATAAAATAAATAAAATAAATAAATAAAATATTCCCAGCGTGTAAACAGCAAGTGCCATTGATTTCAATACATCTAGGACTGAAAAACTAACTAAATGTTAATAACATTTCAGTACATCTATGCCATCTTACTTTGATGTAAGACTTTCTGATTACAGTTTCTTCCTGAAAGATACTTGTAGTGTTAGACATGCGAAAGAAGTATGAAGGATCCCCCAAAGTAGAGCTTGATGGTGGAACCTAGAAAGATAGGCCAGCCATCTATCCCAGTGAGAAAGAACCGGTAGGACCACCCATGTTAGAGAAAGGAGGAAGGGTAAGTCTCCTCAGTCGTTGTGAAAGCGTAGAACAGTAGCATGCAACTAGCTAGAAGGTTGAGCGGAAAAATAGAGAGAAGCCAGAAGAAATAGTCAGCATGACTGTACTGGTCATCTGGCCAAGCAGAGTGAATCCTTGTCCAACAGTCCACCTGAAGATTGAGGCTCCATCTACACTGCCATATAATCTAGTTTCTGTATCCACCAGATTAACTGCTTTGAATTGGACTCATATAATTCAGTTCAAAGAAGATAAACTGGATTCAGAAACTTGATTATATGGCTGTGTAGATCCAGCCTAAGAAGCTTGAAACTACTCCAGCTGTCAGGTGGATGCAATGCACAATGTAGCAGCCTAGAGGTTTCTTCTGGCACCAGGCAACGACAGCAAGTTTTCTATCAAGACTTCTTTACAGGCGACAGCCAGGAGGACTTTATTGGTCAGGACTTTCCCAGCTTCTTCAAAGGAGAAGCAGTCAATTATGCAGTAGAGTTGTATACAAGTGCCTAAGAATTGTAGCACCCTGGGGAGAGCATTTCGCCTTGCATTGGAGAAGGAAGGAGACCTTGGCTGAAATGGTTATCAGTTGCCTATACTTACTAGCAGTAGTACCAAAATATCTAGGCAAGAGCTTGCATTTTAAGTGTTTCAATCTAGTTGATACATAAATATGCATGTTTCTTTCTCCACACACACATAATGTAGATTTTGCTAATTTAAAAGGAGGGATAGGAAGCTCTGCTTCTATGGGATCAAGATATAGCTGTCTGATATTAGACCTCAGCCAGGTCTGATCCCAACAAAATGAGATGTGGAAGTGAAATATCTGAAAATGTGTGTATTTACATTATTTTATACAAAAATGAAGAAAATGTTCAACAGAGAACAGGAAGCTGTGGAACAACGTAAGAGAATCAAGCCACAGTACTAACTAATCTAGCATCCCGTTGCCTACATTGTTTAGCCAGAGACCTTTGGGAAATATGCAAACAGGTATCTCAGAAGTCTCCTCTTCAGCTGCTATAAGTATGTATTCATAGGCTTCTGATATTGGAACTGGCATATTGCCATCATGATTAGGCAAAGCCCTTATGTGATATATCACATTCAACACTAGCTGAACAAATGGACTCCTAACAGCTGGTAAACTGACTATGATTTCTGGGAGTTGAAGTCCAAACCAACTGGAGGATCAAAGGTTGGGAACCACGGTAACTAGACTTCTTATATATGTTATTTGTTGTAATATTCAGCCACTAGTCCTTACCGACACCCAGGGTCTTTTTAAAATGCACATATTCTGTTAATAACATTTTTCTCTGTTTGTTTTTCAAGGGTGGTCATGGAAATAGAGGTGACAAAGGTGAACGCGGACCTAAAGGCGAAAAGGTAAAGATGCCAGCCACAGATGAAGGTGAAACATCAGGAGAGAATGTTCCTGGAACATGGCCATTCAGCTCAAAAAACTCACAGCAACCCATTAAATTCTTTAAAATTGCATTGCAGAATATTATTATAATGTTCAAGGAGATCTGGAAGCTGTGATAAACAATGCATGGGGGAAAATACTGCAATTTTTGTTAAACAGTTCCATAATTTGCTTAGATATTTGGGGAAAGAGGATAAGATTAAACAAAAGAGAATTTAAGGGAAAATGAATACAATTCATACATTTTTTCTAGTTTCCTAACTGGAAAAATATTGAAACATATTTTAAATAGGAAAGATTATTTGAAAGGTTTAAATCTTAGAGGAATAATTCAATAAGATCAGTGGTTCCTAATCTTTTTTTTTTTGACCAGGAACCACTTTCCCACATTAGTACCAAAAGGGTTATGAATCTGTTTTTGGTCAACTTTAGATTCAGTTTGGTTATTTGGGTACTGATTCAGAAAATTGCATTGGATAGACCACATCAGCTCTAGTTTCTGATACAGAACATATGCCACCCAGTAGTCGCCATTTGTTCACCCATGGAAAACCATATTTAATAAGCGAGAGCTGATGTGGTAGTAATAATCTTTCGTGAGTAGTACGCCTGTCCGCTTCTGACATCCCCATTGCATCAGCACTATAAGAGGGTTTCGCAAGACCAGTCAGTCTCATTGCCACATGGTTTCAAGGCAACGGTGTAGTAATGGTGAGGCCGCAGACCATATTTTCGTTCTTGCGGACCACTGGTGGTCCATGGACCACAGCTTGGGAACCATTGAATAAAATACAAAAGTCCAACTTCATGACATGTAGGGAAAGGTTTAACAGCATTTTTTGTGACAAATTTCTATATCAGAGTGAAATTATAATGTATAGCTGCAAATCCATTTGGGTGGGACTACCTTTTTAGCTCTAGATAAAAGCATTAACGAAGTTGTGGCCTGCACTTTGGCAATTGGAAAGAAAGGCAATAATGTTTTCAAATCACAAATGTGTGCTTTCACTGCTTTCTACCCCTTTCTAGGGGGAAGCCGAGACAGGAGAGCCTGGAGAAAGGGGACCAAAGGTACCTGGATAATTCCTTTAATGGTCTAGCCAAAAGGAAATGTATGGAATTAATTGCATGTTTTATGGTGCTCCTAAACATGTTTCCTCCCTGCCTGATACCATACATACAGTATGCTCTAATAACTTGTTGAAATGTTTTACTGTCCCAACCTTTCTAGTTAACTTACCATTAACTTACCATCTTTCATGTCACAGAGAAGATCTAGTTAATATTTGCCAAAATCAGGAACAAATGGCAAGAAATGTGGGATTCGGATTAGAATATCAGGTTAGACCTGTTTTGCCCAGGATCAAATCCTCATTCATTCATAAAGCCCAGAGGTTAACTTTGGTTGTTGTGCACTTATCATGGATGGAGACAACTATATACAGAGCCTTGAGTTCCTTCGTGAGACAAAGAAATATAATAGTAGCAGTCGTTATGATTCTACAATTAATAATAATTGTATGATTTAA
Source organism: Anolis apletophallus (assembly GCA_030556195.1). Classification (NCBI taxonomy): domain Eukaryota; kingdom Metazoa; phylum Chordata; class Lepidosauria; order Squamata; family Anolidae; genus Anolis; species Anolis apletophallus. The sequence goes on along the minus strand of JARBWK010000008.1, from coordinate 41,302,788 downwards.
CCCAGGTATGAGCAAACTTTGGCCCTCCAGGATTTCAACTTTCACAATTCTTAATAGCTGGTAGGCTGCTAGGTGTTGTGGGAGTTGAAGTGCAGTTGAAGTCCAGAATACCTGGAGGGCCGAAGTTTGCCCATGCCGGATTTAACAGCATAGAGAAGTGGTTCCTTGAACAACAAATCTCTCTGTGCTGGTCAGCAGCAGATTCTTATTTCTATTAAGTAATTTGCTTTTTAAAAAAAATTGTGGCATTTTGTTATTTGCACTTGCTTGTTCATCTTGTTTAATACTTGACTTCAAACTGATCAAAAAGAAAGTTATTTTAACATACTTGTGATATTTATATTTATTTACATACGGTAAAACAGCTTTTTATTACTATGCTTACAGGGGAGTCTTGGCTATAAAGGAGACAAGGTAAGGTGGTTAACTAATACTTTTAATGTCATACTTAGTTTATTAATGATATAGTTAAGCATTTAGGAAGGGGATGCATTGAAGAAATAGGGATTGTAAAGACACAATAGAACTGGAAAGAGAGAACAAAGAAGAAAGCTTCATAAGTTTGAGAATATAAGCTTCTGAATAATGACAGTGGATGATACTGGATTTGCATAGTTTCAGAATCAAACAATACTGACCAGGCAAAACACAGATCGCATTCAAAAGTGGTAACTGAAGGTCTGAAGAGATCCAAGTGGGTTAGAGAGAATTAGATAGGACTATGAGACAAAATCAAATAAACCTGATGAGTAAGATTCAGCCAAAGAGGCCAGATGGGTCATTAAAACTATTTATTCCTTCTTCTAGCTGTATGATGGGACATGACATTTAAAAATGCTCTATTTTTGCAGGGTGATAGAGGAGAATGTGGGACACCGGGCCTAAAAGGAGACAGAGTAAGTTCAACAGAGTTTAGACAAGTTTACACAGCTTCCCCTTTGTGTTCATGTTCTGTGAAAACACATTATTGGTCAAGGGCATCTTGTTTCATATTGATCTCCAGTTTTCCGAATCATTATTTTGCACCTGACGATGACTGATAAATACGTCACAGTGTTTTTGATCACTATGTATGTGTGCCATATCTGGACACTGAAGAAAGCTGGCAGGAAGAAAATCAATTCAGTCAAAACATGGACAACTAAAAAGATAAAAGACAGAACAAGTCAACTCTTAGAAGTGAAGATGGCTAAACTGAGGCTGTTGTACCTTGGACATATCATGAGATGATATACAGGCAGTCTCAGAGTTACAAACATCTGACTTACAAATGTCTCACAGTTAAGAAAGGAATTTACAAGACCTTAGTTCAGTAGTTCTCAACCTGTGGGTCACCAGGTGTTTTGGCCTACAACTCCCAGAAATCCCAGCCAGTTTTACTAGCTGTTAGGATTTCTGGGACTTGAAGCCCAAAACATCTGGGGACCCTCAGGTTGAGAACCACTCCCTTAGTAGAACAGTTAATGGCTGGAGCTCTTGGAGATTCATAGAATTGCCATAAGTCAAAATGTGACTTCATTTGACAGCAAACACAACTATGACAAACATTGACTGATGGACCTCAAGGTTATAGAGAAAAGCAAAAGTAACTTCTGCAAACCTAAAGTATCTCCATTCTTGGTATACACCACATCTGGGCAACTGTGATGCTCCAGAGATTTTTTTCTGTCTTACAAATCCCAGCAGTCATAATCAGCATGGACAATGGTGAAGAATTATGGGAATTACAGTCCATAATTTTATGGCGGGGGGGACATTTGTCCACCATGACATACAGGACGAGAAGCCCTACTCCTCAAAATGATCCCAAATTTTTAAAAATCTGACTGGGAGCTGGTTATAGGGAGAGGTCAACTGCACTGTTTAAACAACTCCACTGGCTGCCAATAATTTTCCAGTCCCAATTCAAGGTGCAGGTGATTACCTACAAAGCCCTAAATGGTTCAAGACCTGCCTATCCCCTACGAACCAGCACATACTTTAAGATCATCTGGGGAGGCTCTGCTCTCGCTTCCACCACCTCTCAGGCACGGCTGGTGGGAACTAGAGAGAGGGCCTTCTCAGTGGTGGCCCCTCAGCTCTGGAACTGCTACCAAAAGAGATCAGATTGGCGCCTACCCTTTCCATTTTCCACAAGGAGTTAAAAACCTGGTTATTCCGTTGTGCATTTGATTAGGCAGTTCACCAGATAATTGGATCAATCTAGTCCTAACCCTTTGAACTTTCATTGGCCCTCCCACTTGTGATCCTGTTACTGAAAATGCCTAAGGATGTTACCCTCCCAGCTATGACCCAAACTGAACCGAATCGTATTTGCACTTTCCCTGGGTGCTACCTAGGATCGATTGCACATTTCCTGATCCCTCCGCACTCAGCACCTAATCTTTCAGCCATTATATTGTTTTTAAATTGTGCACTGTGATTGTAATTGTTTTTCTGATGTTGTTGGTGATTTTATTTTGTTTCATTTTATTGTGTGTGCTTTAATCTGTATTTCCGGGCTTGTCCCCTTGTAAGCTGCCCCGGGTCTCTTCAGGGAGATGGTGGTGGGGCATAAAAATGAAGTGATGATGATGATGATGATGATTTGAAACACAACAAGATGAGTCTACAGCAAACAAGATCACTCTGCTGGCTGTTGCATTGGATCACATGTCGGACACTTCTCAAGTGTCTAGGACTGTGTGATGTATCGGTGAATAATGCACACAGATCCCAGTAAGGTGGCCTTTTGAAGCTGGCAGATGGTAATTTTGTCAGCGCCAATTGTATTTAAGTGCAGGCCAAGGTCTTTAGGCCCTGCACCCAGTGTGCCAATCACCACTGTGACCACCTTTATTGGCTTGTGCCAGAGTCTTTGCAGTTCAGTCTTTAAATCATCATATCATGTCAGCTTTTCCAGTTGTTTTTCTTCAATCCTGCTGTCGCCTGGGATTGCAACATCAACGATCCATACTTTGTTTTTTAACATGATCGTGAGGTCAAGAGTACTGTGCTCCCAAACTCTGTCTGTCTGAATTCGGAAGTCCCAAAGTTGTTTGCCATGTTGATTATTATTATTATGTGTTCATTATTATTATTATTATTAACTTTCTCAAATCTGCCATTAACCTTCTTCTGTTATCATGGAAATCTATTCCTTGTTGATAATCCAATCTTACTTGTTTTGTGCAGCCCAAGTACTGTAGCTAACAATAGTAGCTAACAAGAAATAGAACTGGTGCGAAAAGGGTGTAAAGTCCCTATGAATTACAATACTTTTAACACATTCTTCTAGCTCTGCCTGTTTATAGAACAGCTGGGGAAGAAGTAGTAGGAAATGTGTGTTAAGATAAAAGCAAATTAGTTAGCAGCTGGCAGTTAAAATAAAAAGAAAAATGGACATAGAAACCATATGTCAAGATTATAAAAATGCAAAGAAAGAGCTTTGTCAGGCCTTTTTTGGGGAAAAAAATTGAGGACAAGGAAGGGAAATTCATTGAACATCTGCAAAGGATTAAAATCCCTAATGGATTAAGAACCTGAAGAAACCTCTGAAGAGGCCAAAGTTCTCATCACCCACAGGATTCCCACTTGAAAAGGAAGATGAGATCTTGTTGCCAAAAGTACAACAAGACTCCTTTTTTTTCCAAGACCGGGATCATGCCAGTGGAAAATGACCAGACATGGAGAACACATAACAGAAGCATAGAGCAAAAAAACAAAAAGCGCATAGTGCCAAAATTCAGAAGCACATTTACTGTCTAGAAGGATCAGCCCAGTGGTATAATTGCTTGCTGTGTGTCCTGGCACAAATTTTTAAAAAACCCCAAGATTTATTGCATAGCATTCAGCAGTGTTTACTAGTGTTTCCCATTACTTAGAAATGTGTCTTTCCCTTAAGGGCAATCACAGCATTGGGTAGATCATTCCATTCATAGCAGCCCAAATACAAAGATAGATAGATGATAGATTTTTTAAAATCCCTACTTCCTATTGGATATGGATCAATATGTACTAAATGTACAAAGAACCAATTTAAATGTATATATTTGCATTATTTGATTTGTTTTCTTACTATATAGACAGTTGGCAGACAGTCATCCCTACATTCAAACACATGCAAGCTTATATTTATAGAATCTTCTCTTAATAGTAGTACTGGCTAAAGTAAGAGAGAGAGAGAGAGAGAGAGAGAGAGAGAGAGAGAGAACCTCTACATCTAGGAGTGAAATTCTGCAACTAGTCAGATACCATTATGCTCTTTGAATCTCAGTATTTTGAAGCTACTTGGTGGATTGAGATTTAGCATCCCTAATAACACACCCAAACACACAATTAGAATGCAACCACAGTTGAAAAGACTATAGGACGTGCCAAGAGAGCTCACATTTTGTTCAACCCACCTCTTTGTTTGAAAGGTTACTGCAATTTGACATTTTGTGTTTAGTTAAGCTTCTGAATTGGACAAACTATCCACTCTTGACGAAAAGCAGGCAAAATGCTTAATTGTGATTGAAAAACACTAAACAAGAACCTTGTTATATTATCCCAGTGTCAAAAGTTTTTTTTTATTATGCTGTTAATGCACTTTTTACAGTCGGCAAAGAGTCAACAGAAGAAGTTGTAGCCTTCAAGAGAGAAAGCACCTCCTTTCACAGTATCCACAGCCTGGTGGTGTAGTATTTATGTCACCTAACAGGACTTTGGTCTAAATAATAATATCTGTGATGTGTGACACTTTCTTCAGTTAGAGACATTGTTTTACCTCTAAGTACAATTAAGTATACGGCAATTGTTGGAGTGCCTTGGACCACAAGAAGATCAAACCAGTCCATCCTCCAGGAAATAAAGCCCAATTCCTCACTGGAGGGAAGGATATTAGAGGCAAAGATGAAGAACCTTGGCCACATAATGAGAAGACAGGCTCACTTGGAGAAGATCATGATGCCGGGGAAAATGGAAGGAAGAGGGGCTGATCAAGGGCAAGATGAATGGATATATTATCCTTGACGTGATTGGCTTGACCTTGAAGGACCTGGGGGTGGCGAAGGCTGGTCCATGAGGTCACGAAGAGTCGGAAGTGACTGAAGTAATAAACAATAGTGGTTGGAGCATTGGGTTATAACTTTGGAGAACTGGGTTCTTATTTCTGCTCTGCTGTGAAAACTCACTTGGGTGGGTCAACTATTATTGGCCTCAGAAAACCCCATGAAAAGTTCATGCTAGGTTGGCCCTAAGTTGGAAATATCTCGAAGGTACTCAGCAGCAGCAACGGCATCATAATGGTAGTGTAGAAAGCATAAAATGTCCCAGGAAGTGTAATTTAACTTGCAATTAATTGTTACATATTTCTCTTTGTATTTGAATAGGGAACAGAAGGCCCTTTTGGGCCAAAGGGACCAAGAGGCCCCCAGGTAAGTTTGTTTTACACTAGTAATGTTTTCAGTGTGATTGAGCTTGCAATAAATTGATTATATTGGCTTACTTCCTGGAGCCAAACTACATGTCACCATATCCTCCAATATTTCAAGTAGTCAAGCAAAATGAGTGTGGTCAAGATAGCAAAAAATATTAGTGAGGAAGAACATAAAAGCTAAAAGAGGCTGCAGTAAATTGCATTTGCCTGAGTGACAGGGGACAGGATTCTGCCCTCTTCTGCTGCTATGTTATTGGATGCAAACTCCATTTGCAACAATGAAATAAACTGAGGACAAAAGGGGAAAGTGGAAGGAGGAGAGAAAAACTGGGATATTTTAAAAGCAGCTAAAAATGACATAACAGTGGATTAGGGCTGTTGCTGTCAAATTGTGATAGTTGGAAAGAGCTCCCAGTGGCGCAATGGGGTTAAACCCTTGTGCTGGCAGGACTGCTGACCAAAAGATCAGCGGTTTGAATTTGGGGAGCGGGGTGAGCTCCCGTCTGTCAGCTCCAGCTCCTCATGCAGTGACATGAGAGAAGCTTCCCACAGGATGGTAAAGCATCTGGACATTCTCTGGACAACGTCCTTGCAGACGGCCAATTCTCTCACAACAGAAACGACTTGCAGTTTCTCAAGTTGCTCCTGACACAAAAAATAAAAGATAGTTGGAGGTTATGTGTTACACATAAATCATAGCAAAGAGACTGCACCTATGTTTCCCACTATTAATTAGAACAGATGGATGGGTTTGTTAACCTGAGAGCAGTATCAATTGGGAGTGGCTTACCTTTTTCTTTTCCCAACCATAATCACCCCCCAAAACACATATACACCTTATAAAAAGTTCCAATTTGAAGCAATGGAAGCTTTTAAAAAACTATATCTTGTACCTGCAGGATGGAGAGTTTTCTCATCTGATTGCAGATGGCCCAGGAAAATCTTTTCTATATGCCTTGTTATATAAAATATGACAATTGGACCTTCCTGCACATTTTTTAAAGAAATAGTAGGAATAGAAGATGCTATGTATTAAGCATAATTTTTATTTTACCTCACTGGGCTATTTTAGAGCCTGGACTAGATCTCTTAAGAATGCATAAGAAATCCCTCTTCCAAGACACCCTATTAAAATTAGTTGTTAGGGAGAAAGTTTGTAGATCATCTTCGTTTGGCATGTGTTGCTTTCTGTATGCGGAACAAAGTTTGGATAAATAATTTTGGGGAAAACAGCTCCCAGGATCTCCCAGACAACATGGGCAATTATTTTTATCGTATTTGTGGGTTTCCCTCTCCAATCTTATTTTAAAACCTTGCATTCTCAAGGGAAACTGTTGTCAATCTTGTGTCGCTTAATCACATTCAGTATTATTTTCAGCAGCTACAGATGTTTGCTTCAGAAGAATTGTGAGAACATTTTTGCTGTCTCAGTGGAACTGCTGAGTGACCACTGTCCCTCCTCTTTTGCCAATTCTTTAGTTTTATGCCAACAGAAAAATGTGGAGTTTTTCACCATGGATCTCTCCCCGATAAGAGGAGTTCCCATGGTGGCCAGCTGTATTGCTACTGAACTTCTCTGGTCATGCGACATGGGAAACCTAAGGGATTTCCCAGAAGGGTTAACATTCTGTCATAATATAGGTAGAATTCCATGCACATCTTCTCGTGCTTGTTCTCTGTGTGTAGTTTTTGCATTGTTGGCTCTTCTCGCAGGTTTTCTGTAAATAGGAAACTACTGAATGAGACTTTAACAGTTTTACTAATGGACTACAGATTTGGGAAAACGATTTGGACATGAGATTATGACTCGGTATTTTATATAGTTTTAATCTGTTTAATTGATTGATTTGTGTTTTAGTTGCTTATATGTTTCCTTTGCTTATATTTTGATGAGATGTGTTTATTGTTTACCTGTGTGGCATTAAATTTTGCCGGATTTGTAAGCCACCTTGAGTCTCTCTTGGATAGAGAAAGGTGGGGTAGAAATGAAGTAAGTAAATAAATACATACATACATACATACATACATACATAGGAAATGACATCAATACATGCTATACCTAAATGGTCAGACAGGTAAACTGGCAACTGACTATAGGCATGCTAAGGTTGCTTCTTCTAAAAATATTCCACTTTTCTCCCCAATTGGAAAACTGGGCAGATAATAAGTAGATTAAAAAATAAGTATAGATAGCAACATAAAATGCAAAAAAGCAATTAAATAAGTTGTAATATTAGAATCTGTTTGAATTAAACTGAATTTAGAAGCTCATCAATTTTAAAGACATAATAAAACACTGGTTAGAAGCCAGTAATTTGTCAAAAGTCAGCTTAAATAAAAAAGCCTTTGTCTACCAAGGGAAGTAGAGAGCCAAGCCAACTTAGAAAGGGAATTCCACAGCCTGGGAGCATTTCCAAAAGAGGTCCTCCATGAGGAGTCAACAAGGAAAGTTTTCGTAATTACACATTAATTAATGTGCATAGCTCTATCACTGAACATAGTTATTTTATGCAATCATGCCTCTTCCTAATTAGAAAGATTCATACATACAGTAGATATTTTACATGTAACTTCTTATGATGGACACTGTGCAAAAAGCCATACTTAAGTGACCAAAAATGTTCACTTCTCAAAGTTCTCCCTTTTTTATTTTGCTCAAGGGAATCGGTGGACCTCCTGGTGATCCTGGTCCAAAGGGCATTCAAGGAAGTAAGGTAAGCCATGTATAATACATAATTTTACCAAGGGGCTGTATAATAAAATATTACAGGGCAGAGAGCTCTTGTTCTGGGTGCCAGACCACCAGCCAGAAGATCTTCCTGGAGATTCCAGTTTATTTCCCCTTCTACCTAGTTTTTGTTCCCTCCCTCCAATCAGGCATGCTAAATTAGTTGAGCTGTTTGGGTAATATTTCTTCTCTTTCTGCTTGTAGGTGGTTGTTCTTTAAACTATAGGACAATCGCCACTCAAAGTGAGGATTTTTTATTCAGTGTGCATGTATATAGGTCAGCGATAGAGAAACTGTGCCTTCAGATCCCCAAAAAGATTATTGAAAAATGGTTGTGCTCCGCAATGTTCCCAAATACCCTCTGGAATAGGGGTCAACAAAGCTCAGCCCATATTTTTGGCTCATGAATATACCCTAATAATTACTGTGTTTTTGGGCTGTATGGCCATGTTCCAGCAGCATTCTCTCCTAATGTTTCGCCTGTAACTGTGGCTGGCATCTTCAGAGGTTCTGTTGGCAGTGGAGTATATAGATACCTGTGGAATATCCAGGGTGGGAGAAATAACCCTTTTCTGTTTAAGTGTGAGCATTGTAATTAGTAAGCTTGAATTAGCATTTGGATAGCCATGAAGTTTGCAAAGTATTTGACAGAATATTATTTGAGAAGACAGACATGCTGGACCACTCTGACAATTACTATGTCAGACTACACAGAGAAGCCAATGAAATCCACAAGCACGTGGACAATTTCAACAGAAAGGAGAAAACCATGAAAATGAACAAAATCTGATTACAAGTATCATATTTTCCGGCGTATAAGATGACTGGGCGTATAAGATGACCCCCAACCTTTCCAGTTAAAATATAGAGTTTGGGATATACTCGCCGTATAAGACTATCCCTCTTCCAACACACACCAAATAAAAATTTAAAAAGCATCAGATTTGATTTCTATATGGTAATTTTCCTATTACTGTCCCTCATTCTCTGCCTCTCAGATCTCGCACCTGCGCACCTGCAACACTTCACTGCAGTCTTCAGGAGCGAGATCTGAGAGGCAGAGGAGGAGGTACAGTAATAGGATACAAGGGTTGGCCAGACAGGTAAAAGAGGAGTATTTTTCTGGGCACAGAGCCACTCTATCTCTTTTTTCCATACCCCGGGCACCCCGGACGCCTGCAGCTTGCTCCGCCCTTCCCAGTGAGGCACCCCTTCATCTCACCATAGGTACCGTACTTGTCCAGCATCATCCTTAATGCTTTCATACAGGAACGCGGCCACTGCCATTTTTGAGCTCCCCCCACTAAATGCGGCAAACCACAGATTCTCCAATCTGGATTGGAAGTTTCAGCACCTGCTCTGAGCGTAAAAGATAACTCCCGATGTATAAGACAATTCCTGGTGTATAAGTCGACTCTCGCGTATAAGACGACTCCTAACTTTTGAGAAGATTTTCTTGGGTTTCTGGGTGGTGTTAGTCTTATCTAGTGTTGTTGTTTTTATTAAACCCCGCCAGAAAATACGGGGGGTTTAATAAAAAAAACAACAACACTAGAATCAAGAGAGTAAATAATGAACACCACCCAGAAACAGGAGAATTCCAGATAACAAGCAATCAAGGGCAAGTTAATAACTTTCAAACAGAGAATGCCGCCAGGCAGCCAAAGCCAGGTTATCCCTATACAGATATCCATTGACTTTACAAACTCCAAACTCAAGTGCTAATTCAAGCTAGCCAATTGCAACATTCACATTTCCTTAAACAGACAAGAGTTCTTTCTCCCACCCTGGACGCTCCACTTGCTTCACTGCCAACAGAACCTCTGAAGATGCCAACCACAGTTGCAGGCGAAACATTAGGCGATAATGCTGCTGGAATATGAGCGTATAGTGCAAAAAACTAACTGACTGACTGACTGACTGACTTTATTATTTCTGAGTCGCCCTCCACGTTAGTGCTCCGGGTGACTTACACACAACAATTCCACAATTAAAATAGAGTATTTAAAACTAGATTAAAATATTCAGTGGTTAAGTGCAGGGGCCAGGCTCGGTATTTGAGTTCCTGGTTCTGCATTAACCATGGGCTTTCCTAAATAGCCAGGTCTTCAGAGCGGTCAGGAACTGGGGCAGGTCGAGGGAGGCTCTCTGGTCCGGTGGCATCGAGTTCCAAAGAACGGGGGCCACAACGGAGAACGATCTCCGTCTCGTGGTCTCCATGTGGGAGTCTATCAAGCCTGGTACGTGAAGAAGGTTCTTGTTGGCTGTCCGCGGGGTCCTTGAGTAAGCAGGCATCAACAAGCGGTCTTTTAGGTATGTTGGGCCCCGGCCCCGTAGGGCTTTGAAAGCCAAGGTCAAGGTCTTGTGTAAGGCTCTATATTCAACGGGCAGCCAGTGCAGGCGCTGCAGAGATGGTGTAATGTGGCATCTCATCGATGTTCCTGTGAGAAGCCTGGCGGCCGCGTTCTACACAATCTGAAGCCTGCGGGTTAGTGACCGGGTAAACCTACATACAAGCGTTACAGTAATCCAGCCTTGATGTAACCGTGGCATGGATTACTGTAGCTAGCGCTTCCGTCGGAAGATAGGGCGCCAATTGTCTCGCTTGGCGCAGGTGGAAGAAGGCCCTTTTGCTCGTGGAGGCAACCTGGGCCTCCATCGACAATTTGGAGTCCAGGATAACACCAAGGCTTTTTACTGAGGGGGACGGAATCAGCGGTTCCCCTTCAAAGGGGGGCAGCGAGAAAGGTGGTTCTGGGCGGCTCGGCCATAAGATCTCCGTCTCAACAGCAACCCAGTGATTCCATGAAAGCCTTCAACAATACATACCCTGATAGTATCCTGATGTGTATATGCAAGGCAGTTCCACCATATTTAGAGTCCCACTGGACTCCAAAGAGGTTTAAAAAAATGTAAAATGTTAAAAATGAAAAGCAGTGGTGTTAACAGTCACCCCAAAGGGCTTTCATGTGTTTTGGAAGGTTTTCAGTTTTCCTACCTTTAAAACAGCTGTCTTATGCAGTATTACAAATGGTTTTTAAAGCTTTTGTGTGCTTATAAAAGAGCTCAAGATGGAACAAAGGATGCGTGTGTGTTGTTTTTAGAAGGAAAAATGTCACTGGATATTTCTCTGTGCGCATTTTGATTGTTATATTGAATTCCTTCAGCCAAAATGATGGTAAATGTAGGTGTTTCCTAACCACTAGTACATTTATATCAATATTATTATTCTACTTCTATTTTTTTGGGCATCAAAGAGCTAAATATTTGTATATGTAGGGGCTGGGATTAGTGGTGCTATTTTGCATTTAATTGCAAGTCACAGGAGATCTCATGAATGCCCCTTCTATTGCGTTGTATGTGGGCGTGTATTATGTGAAACATCTTGGCCTTGTTTCTGAGGCAACAGAACATTTGAAGACTCACAGGACCTCCTTTATATGTGGAAAACATTTGTGATAGTAAAAGTTGTTGGAATCTTGGCTTCACCCATGGCTTTTCCTTGCCTTGATTTTTCTCATTCTTTGTTTGCCATTTTTTTTGTATTCATACTTGTGAAATCTGTGTAATGGGCTGGATCTGTTGGAAATAGCAACTTTCTCAAGCCTCTGCTAGTTAGTTGTTATGTATATGGTTGCTTACTGTATTGTATTTGTGCAATTTTACCTAGCCTCTTGGTTGTGGGAGAGGCCGAAGACCATGTGATCAGAACTAGCCATGTTCAAGACTCAGAATGCATTTTAGTTTGTAGAAGTTATTAGACTCTTGAGAGAGAGAGAGAGAGAGAGAGAGAGAGAGAGAGAGAGAGAAGAAGAAGCAAGCAGATGCCTTTAGACTTCAGTGCAGGAACAGTATGCTTATTACACTCTCAAAACAGAGAGATGCTTTGGGCTATGGACTATTGTTTCTAAGGAAGATGCCCTGTGTTGCCTACACAGATAAACTACTTAAAATCCTATTGTAACTGGATTCATAAACAATGTGCCTGTAAGCTGTATACATGAAGTTTTGTGAGTAAACCAACTCTGTTACTTTTAAAGAAGACTGTTTATTTTGTCTGTTGAGAACATGATTTAAAGGCAAATATATTTTAAGGGAGAGTAGATGTGTTTTGGACAACTAAAGGAAAAATTCTGTATTGGCATGTCTTTGTCCCTAGCACTTCAGAGACATACCTAAGGAAGGTACATTGGTTTAAAAGCCGCGGGATCTAGGGCCCATCCAGACAGAACTGTTTCTGGGGGAACTCCCACAATAAAGGAGGGGCTGTCCAGACAATATTCTGGACAGTCCCGAATTAATTTGCTACAAACCAGGAAACCCTGGTTTGTAGCGAAATAATTTGATAGTGGATTTATTCCACACTTTCTTGGAAGTCACAGGATAAATCCACTACAGTCCAGACACCATTCCAACAGTTTAATAAACCTGGTAAACTGTGGAAATACACCCCAAGCCCCCAGACCCTTTTGAAAAGTAATAAAATCTTACCAGGTGCTGCAGTATACCCTTGGAGCAGCTCTCCTAGCATGTACAAATGATTTTCCTCCCCCGCTCTCCTGGCACGTCATTTGTACATGCCGGGAGAGCTGCTCCGAGGGTTTACTGTAGGCCTGGTAAGTTTTTATTACTTTTCAAAAGGGTCTGGGGTTCTTGGTGGAGTGGGGGGGGGGGGTAGGGCCTCTGGATGTTTTTTCAGGCTAGTCCCGAGAGAACGTCTGGACATCCACTCCAGAAAGCTCACACTTTCTGGGGTGGGTGTGGACGGCCCCCCAGAAACATCCATTTTTTAAAAATGTGGATGCTTCTGGGACAAAGGCCTGCCTCAATCCGCCCCTAGTTGCCTTGCATGAATGCTGGTGAATGCCATTTTTCCAAAAAGGTTGTGACTTCTAACAAGGTCATGCCTTTCCTGTGACTAATGGTTTTCCAAAAAGGTTATGAATCCCATTTCCTAAATGGTTATGAAGATTCACATTTTCCAAAAGGATCCACAGGGATGGACAATAGGATTGGTGGAGGCAAATTCACTTATCACAGGCATGGATAAACTTTGGCCCTCCAGGTATTTTGGACTTCAACTCTCACAATTCCTCATAGCCAGTAGGTTGTTAGGAATTGTGGGAGTTGAAATCCAAAACACCTGGAGGGCCAAAGTTTGCCCATGCCTACTCTGTCATCTCCTTCCCACTGCAATTCCTTCCAGACCACCTCTCCAAATTTTTAAAGATTATTATAAGTTGAAAGGGAAGGAGTGCTCATGAAAAATTGGGTGAGCGCACTTCTCATAAGTAGATTAGCAGCAGTTACTTCAAAGTGTGAGCAAATGAAAATCACTATCATGGGATTCAAAGATATATTTAATATTGGGTGTAGTCTGACCCTTATTTCACTCTAGAAACCACCCTTAGAGAACAAGCCTTGATCAAAGAGGCATTTTCAGGAGATGTGACTGCATCACTAGAAAAGCAAGAACATGGGAAAAATCTAGTGTAACCCAGGTCAATTCCTCCATGTAGGTATTCTATTGAATTTTAATTAATTTGTTTTGTTTTATTTTTTATCAAAATCTAGCCTCCATCTATCTGTCCAATGAATTTATATCCCATCTTCCTACTGGTGTGGAACTCAAGGCAGCTTACAAAATATTAGAAATGTTAACATCCGAAGGTCTTTGGGTGGCATAGAATAAAAGTCAATTCAAGATAGCCAAGTTGTCATGTTTAACTAGTTTGGGGCATTTTCCGTGATATTCAGATTTTTGATACCAGGTTCTTAGGGAAAAAGAAAACAAGAAAACTCAGGCACAAATTCTTACTGTAAGAATCAAGGAACATGAAAGACACTGAAGACTAATTCAGCCAGAGAAGTGAGCCGTAGCAGAGCACCGGATGAACCAACCTGGACACAGCATATTATTTGAGAACACGGAAATGCTGGACCACTCCAACAGCCACCATGTCAGACTACACAGAGAAGCCAATGAAATGCACAAGCATGTGGACAATTTCAATAGAAAGGAGGAGACAATGAAAATGAACAAAATCTGGCTACCAGCATTAAAAAAAACCTCTAAAATCAGGACAGTAAACAAAGAGCAACAGTCAAAAAGCAGGGGAATTCCAGACAGGAAACAATCAGGGCCAACTAACACCTCCCAACAAAGGATTCCCCAGGCAGGAAGCAGCCAGCTTTGAAGCTGCAAGACCATTCAATGCCAATTGCAACAATCACACTTGCCTCAAACAGACAAGTTCTTTCTCCCACCCTGGATATTCCACAGAAATATAAATCCCACTTGCTTAGTTTCCAACAGACCTCACAAAGTCTGGGGATGCCTGCCACAGATGTGGGCAAAATGTCAGCAGAGAATGCTTCTGAAACATGGCCATACAGCCCGGAAAACTCACAGTAACCCACTTACAGTGGGAACTTCTCATTAGTGCTTTAGAAGTATAATCATGGGATAGAATAAATTGATCTTTAAACACTTTTAAAAATTGATATTACTATTGGTTGTGTCCTTCAGTTTAATTGTTGATATAAATCACCTGCAAAAGTCCTTTAAAAACACTTTAGTCGCCGAATTAATTAATCTGTCAAAACACAAGTTAATCAACAAACTATTTTTCTTTCTAGATTTAAAAGTACATTTGAATCTAAGCGACAAACCAATTTATTTGTGAAATATTTTCCCACTCAGTAAAGAACTATAATGTCTTTGTATTTCTGCAACACCATTGTTTACCTCCTAGAATCAAATACAATACAGGAGTCATCTGTTTTAATTAGCAGATTTTAAAGTGAAGCTTGCCTCTTGGCACCGTTTACATTTTGGAAAAATGAAGCTGAATGAGTTGCCCAAATGAATAGTTCTGTACAGCTCAATAAATGTCAATTCAGCTAATAAAGGTCAGTGCCTTTTTTCATACGAGTGCTATGGCAGGCTTAGCAGCCTCTCCAAATATCTGTTATCTTTATAGGACATTCATCTTCTCTTTATAAATTTTGAGGTTTCCAGACAATTATGAATGAATTCAAAGTCCAGCAGTTATTTGTGTATGACAGTTACTTTTTCTTCCTAGCGTATAAATAACAAGCCTGTTCTCAAGATAATGGCAGCTAACCAGATACAGTTGCTAGGGCCTCTGATGTGTTGCTGGAAGAGGGATGAATTAAAGGAGACCCATAGAAACTGGAGCCGGTTTTCCAATGAAGAAGGAGAATATTATGGTATACCTTTAGAACGCCTTGTGCCAGGACTTTCTGTTGGTATCTCTGTGTATTGGATAAAGCAGCTGCACAGTTTTATACCTTAGGGGAAATCCAACTTATTGTGGAACAAGGGGATATTGACAGCCATAAATGTCTCATATTAGTCATTCTGGGAAATTTAAGACTTAGTGCTAAAAATATCAACCAAGCAAATATTGGGTTGCTATGAGACGTCACAACCTCTGAGGATGCCTGCCATAGATGTGGGCGAAACATCAGGAGAGAATGCTTCTGGAACATAGCCATACAGCCCGGAAAACTCACAGCAACCCAGCGATTCTGGCCATGAAAGCCTCTGACAACACAAGCAAATATTGTTTCAGATTTTTCTTATGCTGCACCACCTTGCACAATTTGCATTCTTGATTTGAAGTTAAATCCAGCATTGTGTTGGAACTTGGAGTGCAAGACACATGTCTTTACTTCCTGTCTCTCCCGAATCCTTCACCGCCACCTGAAAACTGGCTCTATGAGTCTTGCCAGCTCTCCAGACACTATTTTGGGGGCACTTACAGGAGCTGCAGAAGAGAAAAGCTATTGCCCCCGTTCTATCATTTTGCCCTTTGATTCCCTTTCAAGCTTTTATTAGAATTGTTGAGACCAGGAGGAAATTTTTGTCTCCCATATTTAGGTATGGTTATATAACATGCTAAACACTGTCTCCAGAATAGGTTCAAGACTTTGGACAATGACTTTGTTGTTGTTGTAATTTGTTTTAATGTATGCTATGGGTCCCATTTTGGAAGAAAGGTGGGGTAGAAAGTAAAAAAGAATAAGAAAGAAAGACATTTCATGCAATGAGATCAGAAGTTTGACATTTAAGAAAAGGTGAGAAGTGTAATGTAGCTGAGAAACCATTTCTCCTGAAATACAGTTCTTGCTCCTGACCTGACTGTATTCAGTTACTTGCCTCTTATGACCTCATTACATAGGGCTTTTACTCCATCCTAGCACGCTACCAGGACGGAGCTGGGACGGAGCCCATCACATGACACAGGGCAGCTTCCGGTGCGGCACCGTCCTGGCATCGTCATAGGACAGAGCCCTGAGTACACAGGTGGCTACCCGTGTTCTCATTAACTAAGCAATTGCAAGGGGAGTAGTCTATTAGGAATTGTCGGAGCTGAAGTCCAAAACACCTGGAGGTCCAAGGTTTGCCCATGCCTATTCTACCTGGATAACCTCCATTGAGAAGATTCTATGAAGGCAAAAAATAACAAAATTCTTTGTAGTTAGCTTACATAAGAAAAAATGAGTTTATACATATCTGAGAGTGGGTTGGAGGCTGAAAACAGCATTGCATTCTTATTTTGCCAAGCTTAATGCTGGATAATCTCTGTAGCTATGTATAGATTAGTTGCATTAACAGCTGCTGAAAACTGGTATAAGTCCAAGAGTTACTTGAAAGAGCCTAATTAAATGCATTTTATATAGCTGGAAAGAAGGGAAATCTCGGGTTGGTTATTCTGCATGCCATCTAATGGTAGGTCCGACATTGTGGATTAGGCAATGTTCCACTGCATTAGACATTCTAGATGATTTCTTACACAAGTTCTTTAGAAAACAGGAAAACTGCTTTGTATGAAAACATCCAGTTTCAACACAAAGTGAAAACCCTTGTGTCACTTGAGAGATTTCAGATGTTGGCTTTCGGAATATTTCCACTCAGTGAAGCCTAATGTTAATATCACAGATCCTCCTGTCAGATGGACACTGGAAAGAAATTCCATGAATATTGTACCGAAACAACAATGTTCTTTACTTTGTACTTCTATTGCAAAAATATTTGAATTGCTAATCCAACAGATGCTACTTTGAAGGAGAAAAGCCAGCACAGGGATAGCTTGTCCAGTTCTCCTGTTTTACAAGAAACCGATCTCTCTTTGGAAAGCTATCAATTTACATTTTATGAAGAAACAAAGAGCCATAAGAAGGGAAAGAAATAGGGGCCTCAAAGTTATCCTAATAGTAATTGTCACCTAAACACTGGATTGTGCTGAGACATAGTTCAACATATTGCAATTTCCATCTGTGGGTGTATTATCCCACTGGCGGGGATGAGAGACAGGGCCTTCTCGGCTGTGGCCCCTGCCTGTGGAATGTCCTTCCAAGCGAAATACGATCAACCCCAGAAGAAAGTAAAATCATGGTTGTGGGACCAGGCGTTTGCACAGTAATTGCAGCACTTTATTTGGAATGGACTGTTTTAATGACGCACATGAAATACGGCTTCTGCCATTGATTGATTGATTGATTGAACGTGGATTTTATTGATAGAATTTTAAATTAATTGGTTAGCTAATGTTTTAATGCTGATGTTTTAATCCTACTGTATTAGTGTTTTTATATTGTGTATTGTGCCGGCATCTAATTGTAGGCCACCCTGAGTCCCCTCTCGGGGGTTGAGAAGGGAGGGTTAGAAATACAGTAAATAAATAAATAAATAAATAAATATTACATTTCAGGTTTTTCCCCCCATGTCAGGAGCAACTTGAGTATTTCAGTTAAACAGTCTTTAAAAATCTTTTTTGTGAGACAACCAGTTTAAAAGGGAGGTTACAAACAAACTTTTGTCTTGTTGATTGTACTAATTTGAAATTCATTCTGTGAGCATGTATCCTGTATATTTAAAGTGCCACATTCCACACACAAAAAGAATGTATTAGTATCCTCTGATAAACTGCAAGATTTGCAAAAGTAGAAAAAAACTAACATCTGTGCTGCCCACCACTCAATTTTAGAATTGCTGATCTTCTTTCCCCTACCACCAATAAAAAATTGCAATGTGGGATAGTTCTGTTCAGGGTTTTAACTAAACAGAACTATCCCACATTGCAATGTTTATTGGTGGTAGGGGGAAGAAGATCAGCAATTCTAAAATTGGTGGTGGGCAGCACAAGATGAAATGCAAGAAATATTCTGTGAGCACCAAATAAAGTCAATCTAAGCTAATAAAGGCCACCCAGAGCTCTGATATTATAGGTTCCAGATTTCCCCAGTCAAAAGGTTGTTTTCCCAAACATCAGGCTTCTCTATGCAGCATTTGCTAATTTAGTCTTATTCTTTTCCTACTCAGGTGCACTAGTGGTGAATATTTCCCCTGTGTGTCTGCTTCACTGTGTGCAATTTTAGAATTACACATCTGCAGAAAAAGTTGCCTTATGGAGAGCAAAAAGAAATTCCTAAGATTTACTCTCTCTCTTTTTGACATGTATGCCGTTCCTTCTGAATCATTTAAATTCCAGCTGTCTGGGAATTCACATCTCAGAATCCCTGGCCACTGGGCATGCTAGCTGGGACTTCTCAAGGTCCTGGGCTTGGGAAAGGCCTTTTGCTGCAGTTTCCTGGTCAGGTATCTGAGAAGGAAGCTGACGTGGATGTGCCACGTGCAGCAGTTAATGAGACCTTGAACAGGAAAAGAAGTTTGAGTAAACAGAGGCAGTTCAAGCAGCAATTAAGACACTCAGATTCAACAGAAGTTAGATAATAAACTGAAACTAAGAAAGAATCCATTCCTAGCAGTTTTGGAATCAAGGAAGAGTTTATAACGATGTGTGAGAGACGATTGCTTTAGTTGAGGCAATGTCGGGACAACGCCAAGTTTCATGCACCAAGGTCTGCTTAGCTCATGTTCTGTCTACGGGATATGTATTCTGTAATGTTCATGGATTCAAGTGTCTAGTTTCATGGATTTTCTTGGACTCTTTGTTCCTGTCTTCCTTTGTATCTGATGGACTAAATTGGATTATTTTTTTTGCTATGGATTACTTTTTACTTCTTTGGCTACATATTCAATAAACTGCTTGCTGCTTTTATCCAGCTGGTGTGATGTTTAAAATCAGAAGTGATTCTGCTCTGGAATGCAACAGTTCCTTTGCCTAGCTCCTGAAATGAGATATTTTCTGAATGGGACATCCTTGACCAGAGGAGAAAAAACTGACTGAATATCTTCTGGATTTGAAATATTTGTGTTGTTTTCGTACGGATTCTTTTCATGAACTCTGCCATTGTAGAATCAATGCCAAGAAAATTAGGAAGCAGACATGTATTAACTTACATGTTATTCTTGGCAACTCATATTTTATTCCTGCTGATGAGAAAAAGGAGATTTCTTGTTAATCTTCATCAAAGCATTAACTTCTTCAGCACTAAAGTATAGTAGGAAAACTCATATGTCTCATGCTCCCTTTAATCCAGGACAAGTTTATCAGCCAAAGGTCCCTTTGACGGGCACTTTCACTATGAAAACTCGCTGCAGAATTATAGAAATTTCTGTCCACCATTCTCCTCAGAAACTGAGATCTAGAGGCAATGAAGAAATTGATCTCAAATATAAAAATATATTACTCAGCAATGGGGAATAGTTGGTCCTCCAGATATTTTGAACATCAGCTTCCCAAATATCAATTCGTGATAGTAAATAATAAGGGATTATGGGCTGTTTAGTTCAAAATATCTGGAAGCCCAAAGGGTTCGCACTGTTGTGTGAAATAAACCTAATGAGGTGAGGAGACTTAATAGAAGTATTAGAACAGTAGAATTCATGCTTGTGAAAGAACTGAGCCAGTTTGTTCAATGCTTCCTTTTGAAAGTCAATGAGATGATCAAGGATTGAGTCAACATTGTTATTGAACACAGTATCCCTTGGGACCTCAAACTTATCCTTCAAAATGTTTTCAGTTATTTCCTTCTGTTTCTTTTAGGGTGAGCCTGGTCCATCAGGACCGTATGGTCCTGCAGGAATCCCTGGAATTGGATATCCAGGACCAAAGGTAATGTATGAAACTTACCTCATGGGGTCTGTAGACATTGAAATTAATGGATACTGTATTGTAGGAGGTTGTTTTATGTCATGATCTTAAATTAGAAAGGAAAACTTGTATCCTCCAAACATTTTGAACAGTGAGTTCCATCCATCCTAAGCCCCAGTAGGATGGATGGAATGATGAGAGTTGAAGTCCAAAAACAACTGGAATAGCATATCCCTGTCTTAAATTACCTGTTTCCTGTTTATTCATAAACACTGTGAGAAATTTTGAAATAGCTTAATCACAACAACTGACTTAGAGAGGTTCTGCCATACACTATTATGCAGTTCAGTGCCACAGCAGGGTGTTATCAAAACATACACGCCCAATACGTGCTGCAGCAGACACCAAACCAGAAGCCATACATTAAAAAAACAGATAATATATGCTGCAACCAATCAGAGTATATACCATATAGCACTTGAAACCAATGTATACTCTAATTGTCTGCAGCACATCTCAGTGGATGGGTTAAGGAAAAAAATGTGCATTTTTCAGAGGCTATCTAAGCCACAGAAGCTGTGGTTCCTGGGTCTGGTTCCCATCTGCAATCAGCAGATACTGTGGCCACCATCCCAGCTTTGAACCAGTTCCAGGGTTGTTTCCCAGTGATTCCTAATCTTTGGTTGTCCATGTCTCTTGGACTTCAGCTCCCAGAATTCTTGGCCATTGGACAATCTGGCCAGGGCTTCTGGGAGGTGGAGTCTCAAACACCTGGAAGACTAAAGGTTGGGCATCATTGGTATAGGTGCTCCACAGTGAAACCAGTTTGTTTTAATCCGCTTCCATACTGGATTATAGTGTATGTGTAGAACTGCCCTAACTCTACCCAGATCTCTATAAAAGCTGTCTGAAGGGTTTGAGGATTTGTGATCCAAAACATACAATTCCCAACTCCTGCTATCTATTCTCAATCACAGTATATATCACATTTTACAAAATAGAGGAAGAGGTGCAATGGCCAACTTCTGTGGCCCATTCATGGCAACCATGGCTCAGATAAAGAACTGATGCCAATTTTGTGGCATAATGCAAAATAAACTATGTGTAGTTTATGTTTGATCGGCCCACACACTGCCTTGCCAGAGAAAGGAAATATAATCTAGAAAGGCCAAAAAAAAAACGTTCCACAAGGTACAAACTAAGAGAAAGGAGCTAATTCAATCAATGGTATCCAAATATACACAATGGAACTATATTTTTTGTTCATTCAATTTCGTATTATATATTCACAAAACATAAGAGTGTGGCTAGCGAGAGAGTCCTAGTCCTAGTACATGCGTTCAGTACATATTACAGCTCAGTGCCTGAATTTACTCACGACAGTAGATCTCGGAGCGTTCTCAAATCAAACACTGTGCTTTGTAATGTCCAAGGTAAAGTCAGTAGCCAAGAAAAAATTATTTGTAATCCAAACAGAAGGAATGTATTGCTAATCTGTACTCTGTATTATGGCCATGGAGATGATCTGGCGCCCCTGCACACTAAACAGCAAGTGAAAACACATTCTCTGAGGTTACTTGGCCATTCATGTCTTGGTTTTCTACTATAGAACACTAGAAGTTATGGATATTTTTGTTGCTTTAGGTGATGATAGATGTTGGTGAGGTGGCAGCATTAAGGCCCTGGAAAAAGAGCTCTTTGCTGGAGCTCCTGAACCTTTGACCTGTAGCTACAGTATACTGCCAATAGCCAGTGCTGAAGAAAATACAGTAGACCAATGGGTCTCAACCTGTGGGTCCCCAGGTGTTTTGGCCTACAACTCCCAGAAATCCCAGCCAGTTTACCAGCTGTTATGATTTCTGGGAGTTGAAGCCAAAACATCTTGGGACCCACAGGTTGAGAACCACTGCAGTAGACAGTCTAGTCAACTTCCATACACAGAATGCGTGGAAGTCATGTTGTTCTTTTCCACAAGCAACCAAATATCTTCAGCCAATTCCAGTCCTTGGGGTAAAGTAATAATTGTCATGTACACAAACCTTTTACAAGGGCATGTTGGATCCATCAAGATGTTGTTCAAGCAATTAAATGAAAGGAACAAAATAGACTTAAAGTAAACAGTATAAAATTTTGTTTTATTGTGACTCATGCAACCTCGTGCTGCATTTTTTAAAAGAATCCGACCCAACAGGGTCATTCTTAAACGCGACATTACCTTTTCTTTTTGTATGTCACAGTAACTGCTTATGATTATGATTAAATAAAAAAAAAGATATGTAGGACACAATATTAAGTAGGTTAAAACGTGCCTTGACTTATTCTTTTCTGCCCTCATTTTGGAAAATGTTCTTAGAGGGGTAATAAATATTTTCCCTAATTTTTCCCCTTTCTTTCACAAGGGCGATAGAGGTCAGGAAGGAAGAATTGGGTTTCCTGGGCCAACTGGAATTGGCGAGCCTGGTCTAACAGTAAGTAAATTGTTCAAATTCTGGAACGGGTTTGATACTGTTAAGAGTTTTAGGATGTGGCTGATTGGAAGACAGTGGATTTATTCATGGATTCACTCGGCATGTGCTGAACATATGCAAATTATGTTCCTGGTTGGAAGTAATTCATTACAAATAATGCTTTGTAATGAATTTCTTTTTCAGCAGAAGAAACATTGCTAAGTTCCATCATGATCATAATTTCTGATGTAACTTGTAACTATTTTGATTACTTATATAATTTCAATTTGTGTACCTATGACTTATAAAATCCAACATAGTTCATGCTCAGCCTATTTGAAAGACTGTATCTTCCTATCTGAGCTTTGCCCGGGCTCGAAGACTTTTGGAAGAGGTACTTCTCTTGGCAAGGGAAGGCTCACAGACTCTGAAATGTCTTTCCCACAGAGGGCAGGCTGACTCCCTCTTTGCTCTTCTCTCAGCAGCAGATGACATTTCTATTCTAGCTGGAATTAATTTTCTCCTGATTGTTTTACATGCAAGGAGCTTTCTGATTTATTGTGCTCTACCACTTTTTTTCAGGCCTTTACATGTTTTTCTTTTCAGATAAATTTTATTTTCAATACAGTTTCAAATTTAGGTATAGGTGCTTTTACCTGCATATTTAAAACTTCAAACAGTCTTAAGTCCCAGTGTTGTGGAAAAGGTACAAAACACATTGATTGATTGACAGTATATAGTATTGCACAAAACTAGAGAGCAGTTCTTGTCCACGTAGAGGGCTGCGCATGAGAGCTAAAGCCCTTAGGGCAGTGACATTCAAATCTGTGAGTCCCCCGATGTTTTATCCTTCAACTCCTAGAAATCCTAACAGCTTGTAAACTGGCGGGGACTTCTGGGAGTTGAAGGATAAAACATCTGGGGACTCACAGATTGAGAGTCACTGCCTTAAGATTGGGCTATGGCACAATTGGCTAGGAGTCAGCTGCATTAAATCACCACTGACCGAAAGGTCATGAGTTCAAAGCCAGTCCAGGTTGGAGTAAGCTCCCAACCATTTGTCTACCTTGCTGTCGACCTTTACAGCCCGAATGACAGTTGCATCTGTCAAGTAGGAAATGTAGGTACCGCTTATGTGGGGAGCCTAATTTAACTAATTTAGGCCGCCATAAACATCTCCAGCAGCGGGCGAAAGAATGAGAACGTATTCCATCAAGGACTCCATGTCACAAGTGGACAGTTAAGTGACAGCTCCCCTGGTGGCCGGAATTCGAGCATACCCTCATGAAGCTGGAATGTTAAATCGCCTCTGTGTTTGTTTTGTGTCTATGGCATCGAATGTTTGCCATGTATATGTGCATTGTAATCCACCCTGAGTCCCCTGCGGGGTGAGAAGGGCGGAATATAAATACTGTAAATTAATTAATTAATCGGGGAGCTTTTCATTACAGCATGTAAACTGTGGGTTTTTTCCTTTCAAACTCAGGGGCCACGTGGTCCGGAGGGTGTGCAAGGTGAACGTGGTTCCCCTGGAGAAGGACTCCCTGGATTGAAGGTAAACATTTCACTCTAAGAGAAACAAGGTTAGCCCTACTTAAGGGGACAGAGGCATGCAGTCTGTGGTACAAAGAGCCATATCCTGAGAGTTGTAGGCCTCTTCAGACAGATGGCAGGTCCAAACATTTGGTAGCGGTTGGGACTATCTACCCTTCTTTGGAGAAGATAGTCCTTTATTTGAAAGAAGTGGCAGGTGGTGGCTTCCATGTCAGTGGTGTGGAAACTCCACTCTGGATTTTAAATGAGACTTTAAAACAGGAGTTCCCATCCTGTGGGCCTCCAGGTGTTTTGAACTTCAGCTCCCACAGTTCCTAACAACTGGTAAACTGGCTGGGATTTCTGGGAGTTGAAGTCCAAAACACTTGGAGGCCAAAAAGTTGGGAACCACTGCTTTAAAAGGAGCCATCCAAGGTGTTTAACCCTATCCTCAAATAGGTTCAGATACAGCCCTTTTAATTCCGACTAAAACATAGGCCAGAGCCACCTCCCAGTCACCTTTTGAAAGGTGGTCATATAACAGTCCTCTGCTTAAAAGTGTATTCTACTTGAAGGGCAAGCTCTTTTCAGACTGGTCTAAACATAAAGAAGACTGAGGAAGGACTGCAAAGTTGCCCACCAACAGCTGGTACCTGGATAGTGGAACAAGGAGGCATATTGTTTATACAGTATACCCTGTGCTCGCCATATAGTAAGCTGTACTGTGTTCATCTTTTGACTATTAAAAAGTAGTTTAACTTAGCCAAATCCTCATTTATCTTAGCATGTACACATTCTAGGCAACTCCATGTCCCCTTTGGCCTTTCCCAATATAGTTGAACTGCAATTGCCAGCATTCCTAATTAGCAATGAGACATGATTTCAGTTGCTGTCCTGGAATGATGTTACTGAGAATATTACACATCAAAGGCTCAATTACACTGTCCACAGCCTCAGAAATGTTGATTGCTGGTCCTAATTCGAAAATTCATTATAAAAGGCTGCTACTAAAGTTGTTAAAAGGGGAGGAGAAAAAGAAATGTAAGAAATGCTTGATTCTGTTTTTAAACCAATGCCAAAAGCCAATCAAAGATGAAAGAATAAAATACTGTTTTCGACTACAACTCTTATAATTCTCCACACACTGGCTAAAACACCAGGACCGTGGCACAGCTGGCTGGGAGTCAGCTGCATTAAGATCACTACTGACTGAAAGGTCATGGGTCGGAGTGAGCTTCCGACCATTTGTGTAGCTTGCTGTTGACCTTTGCAGCCCGAAAGACAGTTGCATCTGTCAAGTAGGAAATTTAGGTACCGCTTATGCGGGGAGGCTAATTTAACTGATTTACCATGCCATAAAATCTCCAGCAGCGTGCAAAAGAATGAGGAAGTATTCCATCAGTGTCGCAAATGGATGGTGAAGCGACAGCTCCCCTGGTGGCCAGAATAGCCTCATGAAGCTTGAATGTTAAATAACCTCTGTGTGTCTGTCTATATATGTTGTTTGTCTATGGCATTGAATGTTTGCCATGTATATGTACATTGTAATCCACCCTGACTCCCCTGCAGGGTGAGAAGGGTGGAATATAAATACTGTAAATAAATAAATAAATAAATAAATAAATACTGTAAATAAATAAATAAATAAATAAATGAAACATGCCCCAAGCCATTCTTATCTGAGAGTTGTCATCCAAAAAGAAGTAATATTTCTAATTTCTGGAAAAAAATTATGCATCTGTGTATAACATTTGCAGAATCTTATTTCCTTTCTTAAGTGCTTTCAATGACACCAGTGGGGACACATCCGTCTTCGTTTGCACCACTTGTTCTCATGCTTGCAGAAGCGACCTGCTTTCTCAGAGTCCTCATTCCATTCAACATTCCACTCCATTCTAAACAGTGATCACATTTGCAACTCCATGTTTGGGAATTTCTAACAGGAAGGAATGTTATAATGAATCTCTATGGACACTTAGATCTTCTAGGACCAGCTCCTGGGAATTAAATATGTGAACCTACAGTGTAATAAAGCAAGTTTCTTTTTTAAAATACCAATAATGATTAATTGTGGGAATTAAATTAGTAGTTATATCCTGTTCCCACATATATCCTGTCTCAGAAGATCTAAATCTGAAGATTCACAGCCTCCTGTGGTTTAAAATTGCTTATTTGTTTCCCCCGCCAATGTACAATACACAGACAACACATCTTTAATTCAGTGCACTCTGGTTAAAAGATCACATGAACATTTTCAATCCAAATTCATTTTTTTTCAAACCAATTTTTTCCATCCCATTTTTCCAAGGGAGATCAGCCATCAAAAATGCCACCTCTCCAAACTTTTCTCAAGTTTTCAAACTGTCACAGCTCTCTGACTCTGACTCTGTCTCTCTGTCTTGTATAGTCTGTTCTGAATTATAATCTCGTTCTATTATATTGTTACTCCAGTTTGATTGACATGTGTTATGGTAACCTTGAATGTTTAATTTTGTGTTATTTGGTGTTTTATTGATTCTGTTTATTTTTGTGCATATTTTATGTATTTTACTTTGTTCTGTGTGCCTTGTAAGCCGCCCTGAGTCTTCTTGGGGAGATGGGGCAGAATACAAATAAAATTATTATTATTATTATTTGATACAAAACAAGATTAGTACACAGCAAACAAGATCACTATGCTGACCTTTGTATTTGATTGCACGTCGAACACTTACCAAGTGTCTAGGATTGTGTGATGTATCAGCGAATAATGTATGCAGATCCGAGTAGGGTGGCCCTTTGCAGTTGACAGATTGTAATTGCGTCAGTGCCGATTGTTTTTAGGTGCAGGCCAGGGTCTTTAGGCACTGCACCCAGTGTGCCGATCACCCCTGGGACGACCTTTACTGGCTTGTGCCAGAGTCTTTGAAGTTCTATGTTGTTGTTGTTATCTTGATACTGGGAGGGATAAACTAAAAGTCAACAGGATTTTCTTCTATAAAATCATAATGAATTGATTCTGCTTCATTTTCCAAATGTACTGCCTAATTCACAAATTGTTCAAGATCAACTTGGTGAGCTGTGCTCCAGGAATTCAGACAGTATTTCACATATACCACTGGCTGAATGTGAGATTGTATGTCATTGTCTGTTAGATATAGTATAAAACACTGCTTCTTAAACTGCACATCCTGATTACTTAACTCAATGCTGAGGTCATGCAAAATGTGCCAACTATAAAAGCTTTCTAAACGCAACCTAGACATTTACATGAATCTGTTAGCAACAGCGTGCAATGTTTACAGTGCATGCTGCAGAAAATGCTTCAGTTGTACTTCATAAAAAGAAAAATCATCCTGTTTAGCAAGGCTTGCAAATGCTTATTTATTATCAGTATTTTTGTATACCTATTTTATATACTCATATATGAGGATGCATAAAAGGTTCTTGGGTGGAATGCAAATGGAAAAAGTTGAAAAAGTTGGAGTGTGGTGGAAGCTCCTTCCATGGAAACTTTTAAACAGAGGCTGGGTGGCCATCTGTCAGAGATACTATGATTGTGCTTTTCCTGCATGGCAGGGGGTTGGACTAGATGGCCCATGTGATTTCTGCCAACTCTATTATTCTAGGATTCTAAGTCCTGGTATACAGAACAGATTTATTATATACAGTATATCAGATTAATTGAGATCGGTCTGAAGAATGCAAATTGCCCATTTGTAAATCAAGGGACTTTGTACCCAAAGCCAGTCAGGTTATTTTGGCATATAAGACACAACCATCCCATAAGTCCTCTTTCTATGACTGGCAGTGAAAATACAACACAAAGTAATTTATTAACAACTAGGTGTCCCCTGTCATGCGTTGCTGTGGCCCAGTCTGTGTATATGTGTTTTGTGTGTATATATATGTGTGTATATATTTGTGTATATGTGTGTTTGCGTATATATGTGTGTGGTTTTGTGCTTGCATCGTAATGTATTTTTTGGTTTTTTGGTTTTAAAGTCTCTTCTGCTGTGTTTTTCCATGTTTTTATGAGTGACTGTCACTCGCTGGCCTGATATGTGTATTGTGTCCAAATTTGGTGTCAATTCGTCCAGTGGTTTTTGAGTTATGTTAATCCCACAAACAAAAATTAGATTTTTATTTATATAGATTTCCTGCCCTTTCATGACGTAATCTGTAATCTGAAATGCCCTGTTCACCATGTCTAATGATAAAGTTGGCCTAGAATTAATGGTTCTCCGTTCGTCATGGTTGTTGTTTAATCTTTCACAGTAGTGAGTGTGGTATCCCTAGATTTTGTTTAACCGAGTATGAGGAGAGCTGTAGCCCAATTCACTTTTGAAAAACGGATCTAAGGCAAAGAATTGAACCTTCATGTGGTGTAATAAATCCCTGCCCATATTGGAATGCCGTAATATGGACAGATGTTTGCAAAATCCCTAAAGTCATAACAAATGATCTTAATTTAATATCAATGTCTAATTTTTTTCAGGGTGAAAAAGGTTCTGAAGGACCAGGAGGACTAGTGGGAGCTCCAGGCCTATCTATTAAAGGAGATAAGGTACCATGCATATATATATATATATATATATATATATATATATATATATATATATATAATTTTGGAGAAACTATCATGAAGAACAACACCTTTAAGGAACAGAAAGTCAAACAGGAACAAGAAATGCAGGGAAATGTAATGGCTACAAAAAACATTACTGTACATGTTATATCACTGCTTCCTGATTCAGTACCATTATGTCCCATACTTTTGTATCTTCCCTTGCGTGCTCCTTTCTAATGTGGAACAAAACATTGCAATCTTAAAAATAGAATGATAACACCTGGTGATAATGATGTTTGGATGAAAACATCAATTTATAGAACATTTTTCATACAGGGTGAACGAGGAATTGATGGACCACCGGGCCCCATTGGTCCACCTGGAATTGGAGTCCCAGGCAATCAGGTACATTTACACCAGGGTAATGACTAGTTCTGGCGAGATGTATTTTTTGTTTGTTTGAACATATATGTATATGGATTGCAGGCACATCATTTCCTTGAGGATTGCACTGTTGAGTCATAGCTAAAAAAAAAAAATGATTGGCCCCCATGGACTTACTGTGTTCCAACCATTTTCCATATTGGGCTAACCTAGCTAAAAACTCATATTGACTGTGTATATAATTGTATCCTGATTCATAAACTTTGGAATTAAGCCATCATAATCTCATTCAAACCCAAGTTTGACAGGAAGAAGGCTAGTCCTAGAATTGGGTTTTTCTGAAGATGAGCAGACCCACAAATCTTGCAGGATTGTATTTAATGCATCCTGGTGCAAATTTGTTTGACTGATTGAATGAATTTATATTCCATTTTCTCCTGAGATGAGTTCCAAGACACCTAGTTCCTTTTAGAGTAGAGAAAAGTTGTAATTTAAAAACCCACTATACATCTTCAGTTGAAGGAGTTAAAAAGTAAAAAGTACCTCTCCCAAGAGGAGATGCTCTAAGTGCCCGCATGTCAGCAATAATCTGCCCAGAGAAAGCAGAACAAAGAAAGAGCCATACTAAGGGTTAATGTGAAGAATGTTATTTGCTGATAAGAAAAAGTATAAATATCTTTGTAACTGCATAGCTCGGGGGGATAGCCATTTTGTTTCTTGGCATGCGTGGTCAAGGGCTATTTGCCCCAATACTGATCAGATTGAGATTAAAAGTCTTGTTTGGATTCATCGGTGTTGGTTGAGTTCTTCCACCTTATGGGCTCTGCAACCAAAAACCCAAATTTTCCCTTACACAGTTACATGATGCAGTGTTGCCATGTGATGCAGCATTATTTTATATGGCATTTCATCAGGCCAGTCTACCTGGGCTTTTGGAAACTTTAGTGATGTAATACTGAAATCAGGCCAATGTTATTTTTAATGGTCTAGAACAGGGGTGCTCATTACGGTGATCGGGAGCACCTAGGTGATCTTCGCCCCTCTTCCAGGTGATCTTTGGGCCTCACCAGCCAGATGGCATGCTCCTGCCATGCGTGCGCATGTGCGCTCCCGCTGCCGCCTTTGCGGGGATTCTCTTGCCAAAACGAGGCTTTAGTGGGCGGGCCCTGGCGCTTGTCTTGCCACGCATGGTGTGGTGACATGACCGCCCATTGGTTGCTGCTGGGGGGGGGGGAGCAAGGCGAAGGCACGAGCATGGATAGGATGCAAGGCTATGGGAGGGATGGAGGGAATGTGTGTGTGAGAGAGAGAGAGCCAAGGAAAGAAGAAAGAAATCTGGAGAAATTTTTCGAATCCTTTTGGTAGACAGGCAGGCGGGCGCTGGAAGGGGAGAGGGAGAGAGAGAGACAGAAAGAGGCGAAGGAGGCCGGGCAAAGTGGGGCAAAGCCAAGCAAGCCCCGCCGCAAACCCTGCTGCTGCCCTCGGGACTCCCATTCCAAGCCGAGACCTGGGCGAGCGAGCTGTGTGGGGCTGCTTTCTTTCCTTGGTTGGGGGCAAGGAGGGAGGGCTCCGCCGTGTTCCTGGGGCTGAGCATGAGGAGGAGGGGGCTGCGGGAATGGAGACTCCACTTGCTGCTGCTGCTTGTGCCCTCACCGCCTTTCTCCACCTTGCCCTCCCTCGCCCTCGAAGGAGAAAGGCGACGAGGGCCCACGGGAGAGAGAGAGAGAGGGTGGCTTTTCAGAGCCGGCTAGGAAGAGCCACCCCCCCTCTCTCTCCCGTGGGCATGGACTGCCACCAGTGGGAGGGGTCCTCCTTCCTGTCAGCCATCCACTTGGGTGTCCTTTCTGAGTGACACCCTCGAAAGGAAGAAAGGAAGGGCACCCCCCCCCCCCCGCTGCATCTGTCACTTTGGGGAAGCACCTCTTCCACTCTTCCTTCTCCTGCCCAGGTAAGGAAGCCTCGAGGGAGGAGGGAGGGGGGAGGCTGCCGTGGGGAGGCTCCAGCCTCACGTGGGTCCCCCTCTCGGTTGAGTTTCCTGGCCTAGGCAGCAGCCAGGTGGCCCCTCTTCCCAGCCCTGCACCTTCCAAGCCGCCACCGAAGCCATATCTGGCCAGAGCGCTGGCAGGTGCGCCTATAAATACCCTCTTGCTGTGTGCGTGGGAGGCGCCTGCTGTGCACACAAGAAGCAGGATGTGATGGGGACTTCCTGCTTCAGGAAAGCATGCAGCAGGAAGGAGGAAGGCAATGAAGATATTAAGAGAGAGAGTGCGCGCAGGAAAGGAGGATCCCCTTCTCGGGTGCGCGCGGCAGCGAGTTCGTGGGCAGGAAAGAAAGAAGCCCCGCGCGGACAGAAGGTTGCAGTAGGAGCGTACGTGCACACGTGCGTGCACATGCTCACATGCACGTGTGCGCGCACACACTCACATGCACAACAGGTGATCTTTTCAACTTGATTGTTCATATAGTAGCTCGCATGATGAAAAAGTGTGGGCACCCCTGGTCTAGAATGTACTTTCTTTAATTTCCAGATTTCTGCCACTTTGGTTTCAGTGTGTCAATTATAATATTTAGAACCCAACATTTTAAATAATTATATACAATCTGGGTAGACTGATCTATTGGAATCCAAAATCTTTTTAAAAACACACACACACCCTTGAGTATTAAAGTTTGTTAAGTTTAAACTTCGGGTATGTAGGCATCAGGGTTTATAGCACAAAATGTTAATACAAAAGTCAGGCCCAAAAGGGAATAATTAAGATGGTGTTAAATTAACAATGTAGGGTAGATTTTGGGACTAACTAAATACAGTTATTATTATGTTTATTATGTTTATTTATATCCCACCTTGAGAGAGTACTCAAAGCGGCTCATATTTAAAAGTATTACAATACAACTTATAATATACACTATTCAAGTATTAAAATAGTATTAAACATCATTAATAACATTTAAACAGCTGATTTTAAAGTAAATACTGTATATCTGATTATAATGTTGTGTATATTTATAGTTATTTTATGTCCCGGCATAGAATGCTTCATATATATATATATATATATATATATATATATATATATCCATCCTGAGCCCCCTTTGGAGTGAAAAAAGAGAAATATAAATGTTTCATAAATAAATAAATAATATTAAATAAATAATATTAAAACAATTCAAATTAAAACCATACAAGCATATAAAACCATAGCACCCCCTGACTTAAACACCTTCATCTTTAAATGCCCATCTGAATAAAAAGGTTTTTGCCTCCCACTGGAAGGACAGCAGGGAAGGAGCCATTCTGGCTTCCCTGGGCAAGGAGTTCCAGAGTCGAGGGGCAGCCACTGAGAAGACCCTCTCTCATTCCCACCAACCAGGCTTGAGATAGAGGTGGGACCGAGAGAAGGGCCTCTCCTGAAGATCTCAGGGCCCATGCAGGTTCGTACAAGGGGATGGGGTCAGTTTATGACTCATTTCACTTTGTTGCTAATGCTTTGAAAGGTGTGTTTCCTGGACCTAGTTTCGAAAGACAATTTTATTTAACTGAACACTTTGGTTTTTTGTAGGGAATTCAGGGTCTGAAAGGTCTGCCTGGGGCAAAGGGATCGCGAGGCCTGGGCCTCCCTGGACAAAAGGTACTATGCTGAAACTTACACCTTTGAGTAAGTAACAAAACCCTGTGAAATGTATGGGGTCAGCAAGGCAACTCGAATACCTGTTTGACTAATGTTTCTAATACTATAAGTCAGCTAAGAATGGGAGAAAATTCATTTAAAGCAGTGGTTCCCAACCTGTGGTCTATTGACCACCATTGGTTCACAAGAACAAAAATATGGTCTGTGGTCTCAACATTACTATACCGTTTCCTCAAAACCAGGTGGCAAAGAGAGCAATTGGTCATGCGAAACCCTCTTATAGTGCCGAGTGACCAACACAACAGGATGTCGGAAGGGGAGAAGCTGACTACCCACAAAAGATTATTACTACCACACCAGCTCTAGATTATTAAATATGGTTTTCTGTGGGTGAGCAGATGGCAACTACTGGATGGCATATGTTCTGTATAAGAAACTAGAGCTGATGTGGTCTATCCAATGCAATTTTCTGAATCAGCACCACAAATAACCAAACTGAATCTAAAGTTGACCAAAAACAGATTCGTAACTCTTTTGATACTAATGTTGGAGAGTGGTCCCTGGTCAAGTGGTCCCTGGTTTTTTAAAAAAGGTTGGGAACCACTGATTTAAAGGAATAAAATACAGGAATGGAAAATATGGTATAATGGCTTGTTTTATTTGCTCTCTTTTCCTGCTTGCTTTTTTTTTTAATAAACAGAAGATATCTCCAAATTTTTAAAAGTGAACAAAGCAGATTTAATTTTTAAAAGGTTGCCCTACCATGGTCTTTAGAAGATTGTATATAAAATAATTAGAATGATTAATAAATAGGGATCTAGCATGGTATAGAATTTTGTGTATTGGACCAGGACTATGGAAGACAGGGCTCAAATCTTTCCTCAGCTATGGAGAACCACTTGGTGACTTTAAGCAAGTTACACTTTATCAGCCTCAGAAAAACACCATGAAAATCTTTTTCAGAACAAATATTGCCAAGGAAAACCCAACTATTGTCATAAATTGAAGTCCATTTGACTTTAACAAATCTAAACTACAGGTTGAAAAGACATCCATTGAGATTCTAAATCAGCCTCCTCCAACCTGATTGTCTTGCTGGCTAAAGTTGATGGGACATGTAGTGGCACATGGCTGTAAGGCATCTTATTGGGGATAGCTGTTCTAACCCTTGCAAACAGCTTAGCTTCCAAACTCAAACCTCTCATACCAAATAACTCATTTGGTACTCCAACAGCACAAGCAAGAAACAGAAAATTTGGCAGTCAATATGCATCCACCTTTCAAATAATGTCTTCATCAGACATCTATATTTTTCTACTCAATATTTTAACAATTGTTACTTTAAAGTATGTTACTTCTTGGCAGCAACAGAAAATAAAACACTTTGTTACGCTCCCCACCCCCACATTTTTGAATTGCATTCCAGCTTTGTTCTTTGTGGGAAATATCTAAGATATCCGTGGGTGATTGCCAAGTGGATTAAATGATTGCATTTTATCAGGTCCAGGCTTCCTTAAGTGTTCTAACCTTCACTAAAATGCTCAGGTCATATATCCAAAGGTCAATAAGTATTTGTCATGCCATGGGGAGCCATGTTTAATACCCATAACTTAAGTTGGACTATTGCTTTTTCATTGTGTTGTTTTTACCATCAGTAGAAAATAAATTAGCAGCTCTTTCTTTTCCATTGGCTTTGGGAATAATGTGGCTAAATGGAAGTTGGTTTGTATCTGCTGCTTGCCTGTCCACAACATAAACAGTACCAGCAGATTGAATCAAGGCGGAATCCACACTGCCCTATATCCCAGGATCTAATCCCAGATTATTTTATTTGAACTGAATTATATTAATCACCACTGCCATATAGTCTGGGATCAGATCCTGGGATATAGGGTAGTGTAGAAGTAAGGGAGTTCAGTTTAGACAAACTACACTTTTGAGTCACAACTTTCTGATTTCTAGAGAGCAAGACTGAAGGAAGTTGACTATATAGTCACACTTGAGGACCTAGAGATGTCTAGAGAGAACATTTTTTTGTATTGTCGAAGGCTTTCATGGCTGGAATCACTGGGTTGTTGTAGGTTTTTCGGGTTATACGGCCATTTTCTAGAAACATTCTCTCCTGATGTTTCGTCTGCATCTATGGCAGGCATCCTCAGAGGTTGTGAGGTCTGACCTCATAAGCTCTGAGGATGCCTGCCATAGATGCAGGTGAAACATCATGAAATAATGCTTCTAGAACATGGCCATATTGCCCGAAAAACCTACAACCCAAACATTTTTAAAACTCAAATCCCTGAACAATCAAATATTTTATTTATTTTATTTATTTCCAACATTTCTATCCCGCTCTTCTCAACCCCCGAGGGGGGACTCAGAGCGGCCTAACAAAAGGCACAATTCGATGCCCCTACAGTAAAATACAATATAAAAACCAAAAAAGTCAAAGTTTGAAGTCAAAACTGGAAATGTAGTGGGAAATCTGCACAGTCTCCATGAATCACCATTAGTATGACCACTGGTCATGCTAACTAAATAATTCTAGAAGTTGCATCCTTCATCTATTTCCCCCCAAGATCTGGTTCTTGCAGCATTCATGCAGCTACAGGCCAACTTAGGAATTACATTTTAGCAACCTATAGTGATAAATGGGAGCCCCCGGTGGTGCAGCAGGTTAAACCACTGAGCTGCTGAACTTGCCGACCGAAAGATTGACGGTTCAAATCCGGGAACCAGGGTGAGCTCTTGCTGTTAGCCCCATCTTCTGCCAACCTAGCAGTTTGAAAGTATACAAATGTGAGTAGGTACTGCTCCGGCGGGAAGACAACAGCGCTCCATGCAGTCATGCCGTCCACACAATCTTGGAGGCATCCACGGACAATGGCGGCTTGCCGGCTTAGAAATGGAGTTGAGCACCCCCCCCCCAAGAGTTGGACACGACTAGACTTAATGTCAAGGGGAAACCTTTACCTTTAGTGATAAATGACATTCTATCTTTAATTAAACAACTACATTAAACCTTGCAATGTGTTTTAATTTGTTCTATTGTTATTTTTATTTAGGGTGGTAGGACATTGGAAACTTATTAGAGGACAATTTAAAAATGAAAGCCATAAATGAATGCATCCATGTAAAAGACACCATTGTGTAAAGAAACAGCTATGGTATAATATTTGTTATTAATTTCAATCTAACCTCTCCCTCAAGGGTCAAGAGGGTGCACCAGGAATACAAGGGGATGCCGGACCACCAGGAATTGGACAACCTGGACCTAAAGTGAGTGTGTTTTTGCGTACATACATATAGCATTTCATTCAATACCTAGTCCATGCCATTTTGCTGTTACAAAAGAAGAAAACAGCACCCTCTCCCTAATGCACATACAGAAAGTGATGGCCAAATTAGATTGTATATTTATCACATTTTGTATACCTGCTTCCCCAATATTTGGCATATGTTTGTCATATGTCCTTTTCCTTTCCCACATATCTTGTATTTTGTTTGATTTGTTTTGTTATTTGTCCTTAGAAAGTAAAATGTTCAGGAAATCCCAATGTGGAATGGAAAATGAGTTACTTGTAGGGAATATGTGTGGACCCTTAATATCTAACTGCACCCTGAGTAAATTGCCAATTAAGCTTCACTGTGATACCCTGGTGCTTTTAGAGGGAGCTATGACACTGGTAGAAATATCAGAAAACTCTTCTGCCTCCTGTATCCACATTATACGGTGTAGTTTTCCCCCCCCCATGTCAGGAGCGACTTAAGAAACTGCAAGTCACTTCTGGTTTGAGGGAATTGGCTGTCTGCAATGACTCTGCAAGGGGGCGCCTGGATGTTTTACCATCTTGTGGGAGGCTTCTCTCATGTCGCTGCATGAGAAGCTGGAGCTGACAGACAGGAGCTCATCCTGCTCCCCGAATTCGAACCACCGACCTTTCAGTCAGCAATGGTGCAGGCGCAAGGGTTTTAACCCATTTTGCCATTGGTGATTCATTCTTACCTGGAGAAATTAATCCTTTTTAAAATTCGTTTCTGGAGGTGTAGTTATATGGTCTCGCAACCACATAACACTAAAAGTTGCTTCTCATGATACTTTTGGAATTATAGTAATCATAGTATAGTAGTATACAATATATGTCTTCTAATGCCACACAAGTTTTTATTAATAGTATTGGCAACAATACCTCCTCAAGTCTTTGACAAGCCAGTGAGTGAAATGCCTTTGGCAGCCCCTAACTGATTGAATCCTCACCTCTTGCTTTTTTGCAAAGCACGGAAAAGTAACTTTTCAAAGACAACAGCTTCCAAAATTCCTCATTGGCCATGGTGACCTGGGAATTTTGGGAGCTGGAATTTTCCCAAAATAACATTGTAAAGCTTTGGCGAAGGCTGGTCAAAACAAAAGGCAGTGACAGCAGGAAGGAGAAGGAGGGTTGGGATTCTCAGAGATTTAACAATGGGTCCCTGTGGGGCTGTTGGCCTTGAAGGGTATCATTGATTCTCACCTTTGAGACCAGCTCTTGAGGAAAAACAAAAACAAATAAGCATTGCTATCAAATCTATTTGATTGTGTCTGAGAACTTGGTTTGGATCTTCTTTCAAAGGGAGAACCAGGGAGTCAAGGATTTCCTGGACAAAATGGGAAACCAGGATTAATGGCAACACCAGGCAAAAAGGTAACATTGTTCCATGTATTACTAATGCACATTTCTATTTAGAATAGAAATTACTCTTTTTAGGCAGTCAGCCAGCTCTCCTTGTCCATCTGGGACAAAGCCTCACATCCTTGCTTTTGGAAATATCATACCTTATTGGTACAGCTTGTGAAAACACCTACCTCCAACTGAAGGGTGGGAGGCAGGGCCGTAGCCAGGATTTTGATTTGGGGGGGTGAGTCTGAGTTAGAGAGGATCTACCCTAGCAAACCTTTTGCATCATTATCAATTATGAGCAATTGAATCCCCCCCCCTCGCCAGCTGGCAGAGGGGAGGGGCCTGGGGAACCTTCCAGCAGGTAACCCCTCCTCTCTGCATTTACTTTCCTGCAGCGCAACCCACCCTCCCAGTTTAATATGAGTTATGCTAGTCACACTAGGACCGGGTAGGAATTTTTTCCCTCCTCAAAGAGGAGGGTTTTTCACCTACTCCCATATTGAAGCTGCTGTGAGTAAGGAATTTAAATTGATGGGAGCTGTATAAATAGGCATCACTGGCGGGAAGTAGGGGGAGAGCTTGGATCAGCATACACCTTGGCACCCCTCCATACTGGGGTGAAGGGGGAATTTTGGGGTTGTAGGCTCTATGGCTTAGGGGGTTGTCCAAAATATCTCCCTTAGGGCTTCCCTTGGGGGGGTTCGCCTCTCTCCTGTGGGGCTTTATGGTCCGGGGTGGGGGTAGGGGGTGGAGGTTCCCACGGATGGCCTTCCAGTAATGACCGGCCGGAATGGCAAACCATCAATGTGGAGTGCCCATGGGGTCAGGTGTCTCGCCCAGTGGTTGGCTTGGCAGGTGGTCCCAAAAGATACCTGGCCTCACACCATTACCCATGTCGTAGTGCTCCCCCAATTAGTCAATTAACAGTTTCTAATTAGGTCCCATCTTGTGTCTGGTCTCTTTATTTCATGAAGGGGATTCAATTCATTTTAAGACTAAAATCCTCCATCTAGCATGACTTCCAGACTATATATAAGATAATAACATAAGCCTCCCAGCTAGAAATATAAAAACATTACTTGATTTCCTAGTTTCTTGTAGTAGTCATCAAGATACCTCTAGAAGGCCTATAGGCAGGACATGAACATGGTAGCACTTTCTCACTTGGTTTCCCAGCATGTCGTATAATTTATTATTGAGATAGAAGATAACTGGCAAAAATCCAAGCTCTGGTATAAAATGTGTGCACGTGTGTATAGATGGATGGATGGACGGACAGACAGACAGATATAAATGGATGAAATGATATGAGCATCTTTGTTTTATTCACACTAGGGAGAACAAGGAGCACCTGGTGCAAGAGGCCCAGAAGGATTGCCTGGGAAAGGTGACATTGGCCCAAAGGTATGGTTTAATATATCTTCTATACGTGTGGTGGTTCTAGAAGCAAAACTCAGACAAAATTGCATGATTGACACTTTTTATCTCAGTTTAGATATTCTAATATACTGTCAAGTAGAAAGCAGTTCTTTGCTGAAAGTGGGCTCTTATGATTTATGCTTGGTTTTGGCTAGGGTGAAGAGGGACAAAAAGGAGTTCAAGGAATGGATGGTCCAAAAGGTATAGCAGGTTTTCCAGGTCCAAAGGTATGTTTATTTCCAGTGGATTCTGTATCCCGAGAGTACATTGTGCACATGCATCTCTGTGGCCCATACCCAGCTACTTGCATAGCTGCTTGGAATAAGTATGGAATAAAAGGTTTATGAAGAAAGTCTCCACCACCATCTCAATCTTTTTCAAAGAAAGGAAGGATGCCTTTCCAGGATCAGGAACTCAGAAGTAAGAGTTTAATCATGTGTCACATGTAAGAGTTTATGGAGAACCAACATGGTATGGTGGCTGGACGTGCTGAACTATAACTTGGAAGAGCCAGGTTCTAGTCCTCTCCCAAGACATGAATGGGTGACCTTAGGCCAGGCATCCCTGTTCTTCATCCTGACCTCCTACTTTTGGTATGGAGCAAGTGAGGAGGAGGAGAGCCATGTACATTGCCTTGAGTTCACTAGAGGAAACTGGTTTAACATTACCTAAGATGCAACCTGGCTGCAAAGCTTGTTCAGTTAGCAAAGAAGAACAAAAAGATTGGATTTCTGCTAATTCAGCTATTTATTTAAAAAAACTAATGTGTCCTAGTTTTCTTTGTTCAGAAAACTACAGTTTGAAATCCTTTCCAATGTTGTGATTAAATAAGTTTACAAATCCAAGAACAAATACAATGGGTTGATTCCAGACATTGACTTGAGTATCTGTGGAGAACTGGGCCCAAAAAATGTCATTGGGATTTTTGAAAGTATGAGTAAGCTACATCCATTCTTTTTTATATCTATTCATCAGACGAATTAGTTTCCTTTTTAGACAAGACATTGTATGAAGGCTCACAAGACCAAACACTACCCAACAGATCTGAGATTCTTGCCAT
The DNA here is from genome assembly GCA_030556195.1 of Anolis apletophallus. Classification (NCBI taxonomy): domain Eukaryota; kingdom Metazoa; phylum Chordata; class Lepidosauria; order Squamata; family Anolidae; genus Anolis; species Anolis apletophallus. The sequence goes on along the minus strand of JARBWK010000008.1, from coordinate 41,262,957 downwards.
TTTGAGAAAATGTTGCTATCAGGTTGTACATTACAGATGTATTTGACATCCAACAAACATAACTCATCATTTATTTCCTTTCAGGGTGAATCTGGAATCAAAGGTGCTATTGGTAATCCTGGGCCTTCAGTTCGTGGACTACCTGGCCCTAAGGTAAATGACCTCTCTTATATGATTGTCACAGGTAGAAAGGGGTGCAACATGTAACATGCATTTATATTAGGCTTGCACAAAGAGAGTGGTTAGAGCAGATGTGGGAAACTTCGGCCCTCCGGGTGTTTTCGGTCTTCAACTCCCACAATTCCTAACATCCTACTGGAGGGTGTTACATGGAGGGCTGAAGTTTGCCCAGGCCTGGATTAGAGGAACATAGCAATCTATATACTAAGTCCGACTGTTGCACTGTCCTCTTCATTTTTGTTATACTTATTGACAGAGGGTGACTGTGGTCTCAGAGAGAAGTCATTTCCAGCTTTAGCTGCAGATGCCAAAGACTGAATCTGGGATTTTTTTGTATTGGAATGATATGCATTGCTACAAAAAAGCCCAATACCATTAGGCTTTGTGTAGTTCTTTTTTGGACTTCACCTTTCAGAATCCTGCAGTTCTCATGGATAGTAACCATGCTGCTTGGGGGATTTGGCCTTGTTGTTGTTGTTGTTGTTGAGTGCCTTCAAGTCATAGGTGTAAAAGGGCGACCATGTTGATTTCATCACAAAGGGTAGAAGTAGTACCAGGCATATCACCCATTCCAATTTACCATTGCCAGCCACTTCCCATAAGGAGCAATGTCTACGAGCCACAATATTTGGTTACACCCAAATTATAGTAGATTTTCATTTGTTTATGCCAGGGGTGCTCACACTTTTTCAGCATGTGAGCTACTTATAAAACAACCAAGTCAAAATGATCTACCTACCCACTACAAAAATGTGAAACATATAACACAATATCTGCTTTGAACTGGGTTTTCTGAATCCACACTGCCATATAATCTTATTCAAAACAGATAACATGGGATTTTATTCAACTGTGTGGAAAGGATCTCAGATAACCCAGGGCCGGCAGCACTTGGGCGGCGGCAGGAGCCTGCGGGGTGGGCTCATACCCAGCCAGGAAAGCTCATACCTGAGCCTTCCTCCCACCCTGACTGCGATCTACCAGGATGCCCTATGCAATATATTAGTTTGTCAGCATTATTTCAAGATAGAGAGGATAACTGCATTGGGACAGAGACTAATTCTGGCTCATACAGAACCTAGTCTCCAGAGTTATAATCCAGCTCCCTACACCATGATTGCTGCCGTAAAAAAGTGATTTTTTCTAAGCTCTGAGAGTGAGCATAGAATAGCTGTTGGCTGTACAAGAGATTGATATTTTCGCTTTTAGATCGATTTCTATTAGTCAGCTGTAACAAATCTTGCCTATTTTGCAATGTTTACATAGCTGTGATTTGCATATCTGCTATCCCAGATTGTGGTTTTACCAGAACAAAAATGCTAGAACTAGATAGACTCCCCTCCCAAACATAACAGATATTTAAACAACGATGTGTATTATTATGTTTATATTCAGGGGGAACAAGGATATCCCGGACCTCCTGGAAGTGATGGAAATCCTGGACCTTCCATTGTGGGACCTAAGGTAGGCAATTTTAATATAACAAAAACAGGTAAGTGATCAATAATAAAGCAGTAAAAATAAATATTGAAATTTTTGGGTGACAAATAAAGGGAAAAGATTATCCTGATCTGCGTAACACTTCTGCTTGTCTCCATGTATGCAGTTGTTCACAACTTAATAAACCATTTAATTAAAATGGGAATACCCTGTTCTGCCTCCTGGCAAAGGTTTTAACTCTTTGCTTATTTTATGCTTGTGCACAAAAACAAGAAAATTCAATATTTTGCTCCCTATTGGATTAGATAAAATAATTTTGAGTGATTTTGGATTATTTTTCACATTTTGTGCCTTTATATTTTTCAGAAGGACAACAGATTTTCCACAATGATTTGCTTTGTGCAAAATGCAATGCTTTTTTAGAGCAACAACCCTTTTGTTTAAAAATCCTGTCATGCCAATTAATTGATCTATCAATCAGTATGGCAAACAGATTCTTATAATGCGTTAAGAATGCTATCTCATTGTGGACAATAAAACATGTCAACTGAAATAGCCCAAGTTGGCATCAAACCTAAGACATTCTGATCTGATCACATGTTTTAAATTTTTCCTGGGCTTTCCCTAGGGCAGGGCTGTCCAACTTCTACCGGACCTGTGGCCGGAATTCCGGTTACTGATGACTTGGGGGGCCGAAGGGTCTGCCTCCGCCCCCGGCTCTGCCCCCTCCCCGGCTCCACCCCTGCCCCACCCCCAGCTCCACCCCCTCCCCAGCTCCGCCCCCTCCCCGCCTTGGAGGTGTCTGTGGAGGACACTAGGGCTTTGACTTGGAGATAGAGATGAACACCAAAATCCCAGTCTCAAGTTCCAGTCCCTGCTTTGAACTGGATTATATTGCAGTGTGGACTCAGGGCCCTTCACACAGCCATATAACTCAGAATATCCAGGCACGAAACCCCACAAAACCTGCTTTGAACTGGATTATATTGCAGTGTGGATTCAGGGCCCTTCCACACAGCCATATAACCCAGAATACCTGCTTTGAACTGGATTATCGGAGTCCACACTCATATAATCTGGTTTAAAGCAAATAACATGGGATTTTATTCAGATGTGTGGAAAGGAAGTCAAATAAGAAGCCAGGGCGCTTCCACACAGGCCTATAACCCTGAATGATAAGGCATAATATTCATTCTGCCTCTGCTAATAATAATAATAACAACAACAACAACAACAACAGGTTCCTGGAGTAGGAGACCTCCAAGGGCCATCCAGGGCCATCCAGTCCAATCTCCTTCTGCCATAAGGGGAAAATACAATCAAAGCATTCCTCACAGATGACCATTCAGCCTCAGATGATGATGATGATGATGATAATAATAATAATTACAATGGGTTCCTAGAATAGGAGACCTCCAAGGGCCATCCAGTCCAATCTCCTTCTGCTATAAGGGGAAAACACAATCAAAGCATTCCTCACAGATGGCCATTCAGCCTCTGATGATGATGATGATGCTGATGATGATAATAATAATAATAATTACAATGGGTTCCTAGAATAGGAGACCTCCAAGGGCCATCCAGTCCTACCTCCTTCTGCCATAAGGGGAAAATACAATCAAAGCATTCCTCACAGATGGCCATTTAGCCTCTAATGATGATGATGATGATAATAATAATAATAATTACAATGGGTTCCTAGAATAGGAGACCTCCAAGGGCCATCCAGTCATACCTCCTTCTGCCATAAGGGGAAAACACAATCAAAGCATTCCTCACAGATGACCATTCAGCCTCTGATGATGATGATGATAATAATAATAATAATTACAATGGGTTCCTAGAATAGGAGACCTCAAGGCCATCCAGTCCTACCTCCTTCTGCCATAAGGGGAAAATACAATCAAAGCATTCCTCAGCCATGTTGAATCAAACCTAAACTCTCATGAGAGCAACAGAAAGTACTGAACCTTGAGTTTGGGAGTTGTAGTTCTCCATCCAGAGAGCACTGTGGACTCAAATAATGATGGATCAGGACCAAACTTGGCACGAAGCCTCAGAAGAGGAGGAAGCCGGAAAGGAATGGATGAGCACCCCGCGTGCTCCAAACTCGGCCCCGCCCCTTTTTTGCTCTGGCCACGCCCACTCTCGCTTGGTGCACAATCTCCTTCCCTCTTTCTTTCAAGTGGTGGAAAAGGGAAGGAATGAAAGGGGGAAAGAGAGAGAGAAGGAGGGAGGGAGAGGGGGGGAGGGAAGTAGGGAAGTAGGAGGAGGAGGAAGGGAGCCTGCTCCTCCGCCCCGCCCCTCACCCCCCCCCCGCCGCGAAAAAAAAATATTCGGAAAAAATATTCGGAAAAAATATTCGAAAAAATATTTTTAAAAAAATTTTTAATCTTAAAAAGCAGATATCTTGCAGGAGGGTAGGGGGCCATGGGGAAGGGGCTGGGGGGCCGTATACGGACCGCGGGCCGCCAGTTGGACAGCCCTGCCCTAGGGCATCTTCTAAATGTAACACTCTGTAGACCAGTGGTTCCTTCCCGATCTTTTTTTAAACCAGGGACTACTTGACTAGGGATCACTTGACCAGAGAACACTTTGACAGGAACCACTTTGACCAGGGATCACTCACCAACATTAGTAGCAAAAGGGTTATGAATCTGTTTTTGATCAACTTTAGATTTGGTTTGGTTATTTGGGGGTACCGATTCAAAAAATTGCATTGGATAGACCACATCAGCTCTAGTTTCTTATAAAGAACATATGCCATCCAGTAGTCGCCATCTGCTCGCCTGCAGAAAACCATATTTAATAAGCCTCAGCACAATAAGAGGGTTTAGCAAGACTCTCTTGTTGCAACAGTGTAGTAACATTGAGGCCGCATACCATATTTTAGTTCTTGCAGACCACTGGTGGTCCATGGACCACAGGTTGGGAACCACTGCTGTAAACCAACTAGCTCACAGTATTGCCTGCTCTCAAACCTGCATCGTGAATGCTTTGTCCTCTCCAATAGTAGTTTCCACCAATCTCATATTTTCTTTCCTATAGGAATACAACATGATTCCATATTGCCATGCTTTGGTTGATTGGCACATGTGAATATTCTTCATCTTTATCACTAATTATGTTAGATTTATATTAATTTTCAAATTTGTTTTCAGGGTGCTCCAGGTTTAATTGGACCACTAGGAGCTCCTGGGGCAAAAGGAGATGGCTTTCCAGGTCCATCAGTAAGTTTTCAGAATCTTAAAATAGATTATTTTGCTTGTTTGCCCCCTGTCTCAAAAGGTATAAATACAAAGCTATCATATCTATAGCCACAGTCCATCAATTTGATATTGTTCTCCAGGATTTCGGATGGGGGTCTTTTCCAGTCTTATATAGTTAGGTGACTGATTAACGGTCAGGAAATAGTTATTGTTCTTATATTATTTTTATTGCTAAAGAAGGAGTGGTTCTTTAGGGATTCTCTGTTTCATGAGCAAATAACCTGGTTGCTTTAGCTCAGTGATTCCCAACCTTTGGTCCTCCAGATGTTTTGAACTTTAACTCCCAGAAATCCCAGTCAACTTCCCAGCTGTTAGGAATTGTGGGAGCAGAAGTCCAAAACACCTGGAAGACCAAAGGTTGGGAACCACTGCTTTAGCTTGACTTGGGTGGGTAGTCAAATTGAAACCTTTGCTGCTGTGCTTGAGTAAGCAAAATGTTTTGAACAGATCCTGTTTGTAAAACAAATGTGCTGCCAGTGAGCTATGACCTCTCCAAGTGTGCTGAATTAATTCTAAACTAAGATAAAAACCTAAGTATCTCCCACCTTTTTTGTGGGATTGACTTCTTTTCATTATAGGGCCCTCGAGGATTGCCTGGAGTTCAGGGACCAAGAGGCCTTAAAGGATCAGGTGATCCAGGACCAAAGGTATTATGTGCTGCATTAATATCACCTGCTTATTGTTGTTCTTGGCCTTCAAGTCATTTCTGACTCATAGTGACCCTATTATGGGATTGTCTTGGCAAGATTTGTTCAGAGATAGTTTGAATTTGTATTCTTCTGAGGCTGAGAGTGTGACTTGCTCAAGGTCACCCAGTGAATTTCTATGGTCAAGGGGTGATTCAAACCAGGTCCTCTAGTGTCCTAGCCTGAAGCTCAAACTACACTGTCTTACAAACAGCACCAGTTACAAGCTGTTGTCTGTCAACTTATGGTGACCCCATGGATTTCAAATGAGCCGTGGTAGCACAGAGGTTAAACCTCTAACTGCAGGAAAAGCTGCTGACCAGAGGGTTAGCAGTTTGAAGTTGTGAGTCAGGATGAGCTCCTGTCAGCCCTATATTTCTGCCAAAATAGCAGTTCGAAAGCATGGAATGTGAGTAGATCAATAGGTACCACCTCGGTGGGAAAGTAAAAGGGCACTCCATGTAGACATGCTGGCAAAAAGATGGGAGATGTCTATGACAGCATGCTCCTCGGCATGGAAAATGGAACCTACCCATGGCCGGAATTGAACATCACCTTCAGACACTGGAGATGAAGGTAAAGGCTGTTTCCTTTTTCATCTGTTTCATTGTATGCCATTGTTCGTTGTGTAAAAGGCATTGGATGTTTGCCTATATGTGCACTGTAATCCGCTCTGAGTCCCTCCGGGGAGTTAAAGTGGAATATAAATAAAGTGTATGATTATTATTTTCTTAGGTAAGGAATACTCAGAATACTCAGTTCATGGTTAAAATTGCCTCCCTTCTCTGTCTCATTAAGCAACACCCCCACCCCCAAAAAACTGCTGGGGGAGGGATGTTTTGGGTAGTGTGTAAAGGACTACAGAACAGACCTTTGCACCTTTTCCAAAAACAAATTTGATGGGTACATAAACCATATTTATGGCTTAAAATAACTAACAGAGTTCTTGCTCCTGCCTGAAACATTAAAGTCCTTGGAATGCAGTATACAAATTGCTGTTATTTCTGCTTTGAGAAATGTGGCAGTGTTTCATTTTGGGGGAAAGGGTTCGTGACATTTTGAGAGGAAGGGGTAATCGTGCCCGAGGGTCATTTCCCCATCTAACTGTCATGCCTAATTGAAATTACACTGCTCTGTTCTGCACGTATTTTAAACCAGCTTTGTTTAACTGAAGAGCCCTCTAGTAATAATTTTACATACAAGTCAAGTTGGAATGCCACGAAGCTTGGCTGTTTCAGAATGTTCCTCAGAGCTCAATTGGAGCTCTGTTCTCTGGCCTTGAGATATGGCTTACATATGTGCAGAACAGGGAGGAGGAATTTTATATAACAAGAGGCCCAATTCACACAAAATTGCCTGTGGGATGTATGATAACTATAGGGTTAGTTTTTGTTGTACATGGGATAGGCATTAAGGACAAAGGAGCAGGATTAAGGTCACAACTGAGTATACTATACAAGTAAATGCCATGCAAACATCAAGTTTTAAGAACACCATCAGTTCAATAGATTATGACATGAGAAACAAGCAACCTTCTAACTCTGTAAAGGAGCCATGACCAAAACCACCAACATCGTCCCTGGATAGCAGGGTGAGTCAATCACAAGAAGAGTATAATTTTTAAGCTGTTGGACTCAGGTTCAATTCCAGAAAAGAGCTGAAGGTTCTTTTTATCCCACCTTTATGGATATTATGATGATGATGTTTGTTTATACCTCGCTTTTTCTCTCCACAAAGGAGATTAGGTTGTCCTTCACTGGAGAACATGCTGCATGTGTGTCATGATTATCTTAGGCAAGGAATACTTCAAGGTGCTTTTGCGATTACTTCAACTGATTTACAGTCTAAATCACCTGGAATTTGTTGTTGGTTTTTTATTGAAGTACTAATCAAGGCTGAGTTTAAATTTCAACATAGGATCTAGTGACTTTAAAGTATTTGGGCCTCATAGTACTTATCCCCAAGTAATCCTGCAAAGAACTGAAGCCTGCAAAGTACATGTGTTGATGGGTCGATCCACTGCTTTTCATCTGCAAAAGGGCATACAGAAGTTTATGGAGCCTCTGCCACCACCTGCTGGTGTCATTTGGCATATTTGTGCTTCTAAGCACAAATATGCCAAAGTCAGCTTAGTTTGCAGTGTTTGGGTTCCTTCACTCATGTGCCTTTTCATACACAAGGACACACAGTGTAGGAGCAAAATACTACACTTAGTACATTATCTAGCTGTACACATGTCTATGCTTTGCACCTGCGCCTGCACAGAGGAGCCAGAATCAGAAGTGGGTTTCAAGTACACATCATCATCATCACTATTGGCGATCACTTGTATCCAAGTATGATTGCCTTCCAAGTGTAGGATCTTGGCGGTGGCTCCATGGGTGACTGTAGAGACCTATTCTTGACTTGCATGTTCTTCTGCAGTGAGGACATCGATTTTCAGGCGGAAGGCGGCCCCGGTCAGTATTGGCTTGACACACCATTCTCTTGACACATTTCTCCCCTTCGCCCTTTATCTGTGCCTCTTCGAATTCCATAGCATTGTTGGTAACAGCTCCAGTTGGAACGCTCAAAGGCCAGGGCTTCCCAGTTCTCAGGAAGTTTTTAAGGTTGGCTTTAAGCCCATCTTTAAATCTCTTTTCATGCCCACCAACATTCCATTTTCCATTCTTGAGTTGGAAGTATAGTAACTGCTTTGGGAGACGGTGATTGGGCATTTGGACAATGTGACCAGTCCAGCTGAGTTGATGATGGAGGATCATCACTTCTATTCTAATGATCATTCCTTCTTCCAGAACGCCGATATTTGTTTGCCTGTTTTCCCAAAAGATTTGTAGGATTTTTTTGGAGGCAACACTGATAGAATCAATCCAGAAGTTGCGAATGACGTCTGTAAATGGCCCACGTTTCGCAGGCGTTTCACAAGATTGGGAGGTCAAGCTTTATAGACAAGCATTTGAATGTCCCAATTCTCAAACACTCTCTGCTTCATTCAGAAAATTGCTGTACTCTCAGAGCTCAGGCGGTGTTGTATTTCAGTGTCAATGTTGATTTTTGTGGGGAGGTGGTTGTCAAGGTAGCAGAAATGGTCAACAGTTTCTTATGTTACACTGTTAAGCTGCATCTCTGGCATTGCAGGGGAATTGGCTGGTGTTTTCTTCTGAATGATCACAGACTACATTATCATCAGCATATTGGATTTCCATAACAGATGTTGTGACCTTGGTTTTGGCTTTCAATCTGCAGAGGTTAACTAGCTTGCCGTCTGTCCAATAGATGATTTCCACACTGGTAGGTAGTTTCCCATCAACAAGATGAAGTATCATAGTGATGAAGATGGAGAATAAGGTTGAGGCAATAACACATTCATGTTTGACACTTGATTCCACCTTAAATGGGTCATATTGGGAGCCATTGCTGTCTAAAACTGTTGCCATCTTGGAGGAGCCACAAGATGTTCACAAATTTGTCAGGGCATCTGATGCCTTGTAGTACTTCTACCCCTTTGTGTTGAAATCAAGCATGTTTGCCCATTTACATCTATGAGATGTCAGTGACTATGTTGAAAGTCTTTCTGTCTTTTCCTTAGGGAGAACAAGGACCAAGAGGACCCCCAGGGCCTTCTGGACCAAGGGGAATAGGAATACCTGGTCCCAAGGTGAGTTAAAATCCCTCCTTAAAGATACATGTTTTAGATCTCCGTAGTAGAACTTGGAAATAACAATGTTTAAAGTAATACTTTAGGATTAAATAATTCTTTTGAAATATAAAAAAATATAACCAAGACAAGTTGATGTATTCCATGTCAGTTGACGTAATTAATCTGCTTTGAGCTGTAATCCAAACTTTAAAAGAGCTGTCCAAGATGTCCAAGCCTTCCTTCAGTATAGATTCAGCACCTTTGCCATCTCATCAAAACTGGATTAAAACACATACAAGATTCACTGCCGCTCAGGTATAGAAGCCCCCAATGTTGCAACATCAAACTTTTTCCAGACCTGGGAAGTTCTGACCTCTTTCTGGATTTGTTATTATCATTTATTTATATATCACCATCACAGTAAATGGCACTTTACAAGTAAAACAGCAACCTGCCCATGGGCTTACAATTACAACATTGCAAAAAAGAAAAGGGAATGGCAGTGTGGAAGGGGATTAAATTCAGCAGATACTGCCTCTACCCTCCCTTTCTCCAAGGTCAGGGCAATATAATAATAATAATAATAATAACTTTATTCTTATATCCTGGGATTTGGGGCGGTTTACACACGGCACAAGGTATCTAAAAACATAACATAAAATAAAGTATAAAATACAATAAGTAAAACACACACACATATAAAATACCAACCAAAACTCAATAAAAATATGCTAATCAACCAATGGTAGTAAGTTGCTGTAACGTGGCCAGGCTGTATAAACAATAGGACAAGGGAATGGGATAAGTCGGAGCTGTTACAATGGAAAGAGGGCATAGGATAAAATTCACTGGCAGTTGGGATGAGAGGAGGACCTTTCATCTGGTTCTGTGCCTAGCCATCATATAATCTTAAATTATTCTTTCTCTAATTTTAATGTCTGGCATTTTAAACGCAGGGCGTTATAGGACAAAAAGGTTTGCCAGGTGCATTGGGTCCTCCGGGAGAATCTATACAAGGGAGTAAGGTAAGAAACTAAATGCTGAGGAAAATTTTTGAAACTTGTTCCTTTCCCATTCATTATGCCATTATTTCAATCAACGTTCTTGTAAATAGAGAGTTTATTGATATTTCAAGGCTCTCTTAAGGCAAATCCTCAAACAAATTAGAATTTTATTGTCGAAGGCTTTCATGGCCGGTATCACTGGACCACTGGAACACATAAATGCTGGACCACTCCAACAACTACCATGTCAGACTACACAGAGAAGCCATTGAACTCCACAAGCATGTGGACAATTTCAACTGAAAGGAAGAAATAAGAAACCATGAAAATGAACAAAATCTGGCTACCTGTATTTTTTTTTAAAACCCTGTTAAATCAGGACAGTAAATAAAGAGCAATACTCAGAAACAGAGGAATTCCAGGCAAAAAACAATCAGGGCCAGCTAATCATCTCCCAACAAAGAATTCCCATAGGCAGTAAGAAGCATACCTTGAAACTGCTAGGCCATTAAATGCTAATCAAGGTGGCCAATTGGAACATTCACACCTACCTCAAACAGACAAGAGTTCTTTCTCCTACCCTGGATATTCCACAGATATATAAACCCCATTTGCCTCACAGCCTCTGAGAATGCCTGCCCTAGATGCAGGCGAAACATCAGGAGAGAATGCTTCTGGAACATAGTCATACAGCCCGGAAAAATTCACAACAACCCAATAAGATTTTTTTTGTATTGATGCAGTTTGTATATTTTATATTCTTTTTTGGCCATGTGAAAAAAACAAATCTCATAAAAATCAAACTAGATATAAAGGTTAAGCATGTGTATATATTAAGTTTTGTTTGTTTCAAAATACAAGCAGAGGAGAAAGTTGTCCAGGCCTATCCAAGGATTAAAATGGCCCTCAGTCAGCATTTGGTGAAATACCAGAATTCTGCCATTTCTTGCACTAATAAAGCTCTGAAAGTCAGTTCTTTTGGAAGATTTGGAATCCTAAAACAAGATGCTGCTTCCTATTGTTTAAACCTGTCTCATGACGAGAACATCTGCATATCAGTTTACAGTGACATGTTAGGGAACACTACTTTTAGGGAAATATTGTCATTGCTAAAGCTCACAAAACCAAGCTACAGAGGGCTTTTTTCTGGCAACATGTTATTTAGAGATTCCATATGTAAGTGGCAGGAAAACTGAAGTATTAAAAGGGATAAGATGTCTTGCGAAACATCTGTCACTGTTGTGCATGTTTGTTGCCAGTATGTTTGCTAAGAAGACAAATGAGTACACCAAAATCTTAGTCTAGCAGACAGTTGAAGCAGCTGTGCATTTAAACAGAAAATTACCTAAATAAATAATTGAGCCTGTGCTGCTCTATGTTCTAGCATATGCCGTCTTTTGCAAAACTTAATGCTATGTTTTAATGCCATTTGCAGGGAGAGCAAGGAATTCAGGGTTTATCGGGTCCAAAAGGCTCCATAGGAGTTGGACTACCTGGTCCTAAGGTAAGAGATTAACCATTTTTGCTAAAAACCCTAATATCTGTCTTAAGATGTCTTGGGATCCTTCCTGATTATCGTTTTATTGTACAGATTTCCTGTTTCATTCATTTATTTAGATGAAGGTTGCCAAGAGTGACATCTTCCAGTTGTAATACTTACATTCTTGCAACATGTTTCTTCTTTCTCCCACCCCCTTCCTTATACCACAACATTGTCAGAAAAAGAAGATTTGCACAATGCCTTTTGATTTGTAGTTCTAGGAATTTCCTCTCCTTAATTCTTCCTCTTCTGTGTTGCATACATTAATTATACTCTTCCACAGATTCTGTAAAATCAGATTAACAAGATCATATAATACTGTATCTAAACTAAGCTTGTCTAAAATATTTATTTCCACTGTAAGATTTGTTTAGGTACCCCCAACCACCATTTAAACAGCATAGATCAGGGGTGCTCACACTTTTTCAGCATGCGAGCTACTCTTAAAGCAACCAAGTCCAAAAAATCTGCCTGCCCCCGCCACCGTGCGCTCCCGCCTCCGCGCGGTCCCGCCGCCGTGCGTGCTCCTGCCACCGCATGTGCTCCTGCTGTTGTTTTCCGCCCGCGCAGCGCTTCTTCCAGCTGCGGGGCATTGCAGGAAGGAGTAAGCACGAGGCGGGGCATCCAGAGGGAGTGCTCCGCCCTGCCTGTCTCGCCAGCAATGGAGGCTGCACAGCTGCTTCTGGATGAGAGAGAGGTAGGGCACTCCTTCCAGAGGCCCGGCCTCGTGCTTCCTTCTTCCTGCAATGCCCCGCAGGCGAAAGAAGCACCGCAAGAGCGAAAGCCAGCAGCAGGAGCGCGCGCATGGAAGGAGCACCCCATCCAGCTGGTGGGGCCCGAAGATCACCTGGAAGAGGGCCGAAGATCTACTAGTAGCTCGCGAGCTACCTAATGAGCACCCCTGGCATAGATGGAATTTCTCCTTTAGAATATAATATTATAATGCTGAGAACAGCAGAAATGGCCTCCTCCCGGTAATGACTCATGGATTGCATACACATAAGTAATTGCAAACATTATACTGCCTGTCACTTCAATGGACCACATATCAACTAACGTGTGTTGATGAAATGTCCCTGAAGATAACAACAACAACAACTTTATATTCCGCTCTATCTCCCCAAGGGACTCAGGGTGGATTCCAAATTAACAGTGTCAAACATTCAATGCCTCCATAAAACCAAGTACCAACATCATAATTCCCCCCCAAAAACCCATATATAAAAATAACATTTAAAACCTAAATGTTATTTTTTATTAAATAAAGCAAATGTAATTAAACAAAATGTTATTTTTATGGGTTAAAGCAAACATAATTAAACAAAAATTACATAATGACATAAAACCTGAACATAAAACAATTCACATTGCTCTATAGAAGCCAACTATCGTTCACAACATTGTGTGAGTTGGTTTTGTGACCTGTGTGACTTTGTGGCCAGTTATGATAACTGGGTTGACGTGGATTAGCAGAGCCAAGATATAAAATAATTCTCAACCAGAGGTCCGGTAGTGATCTCTCATTGTCTAATCCTCCCCCTCTCCATATGCTAGTGAGTAAATGTGAGTCTTCAGGGGTTTTTTTGAAGGAGAGGAGGGAGGGGGTAAGCTTAATTTCTTTAAGCAGGGAGTTCCAGAAATAGGGGTGGCCACGGAAAAGGCCCTCTCTCTCGTTCCCAACAGTCGTACTTGATATGGGGGTGGGACCGAGAGCAGGGCCGCCTCTGCTGACCGCAGTACCCAAGCTGGTTTGTAGGTGATCCTACAGAATCAGAATTAGGGAATACCACTACCACATCCCCAATCTCTCCTGCAATCAGACTTTGGAACATTTGCTTCTGTGTGACCAGCATCTTTTGAACTTTTAGCACTTTGTCCCCTGGAAGAACAAGGCATGAAACTGAAGTGGGTTCCCAAGAAAAATGTCCAGAATGACCTTTTCTTATACACCCAGAGTTGCACATATAATTACCTCAAATTAATTATGCAGGTAAAATAACAAGATGAATCTTTTCATAATTATATTGTGCAAAACAATAACCATGCTGTATTTAACATGCTTAAAAATAGGGGGATTATGGAGAGAAAGGTGATCAAGGAAAAAGAGGTAACAAAGGAGAGATTGGAGAACCAGGACCTGCAGGACCAAGGGTACGTCTTAACATATTCCTTTATTTGTTTTTGCATTGCAGAAGATATTGTACTTATTAATCATACTTATTAATTTATGCCATTGGGGTTTTTTTTTACCTTTTAGGGATTTTCAGGAGTCAAAGGTGAAGCGGGTCTCACTGTAAGTGTTCCTCTATGTGGTGAATCATCAAAAATGTGCCAAAACAGCCTGTAGTACTCTTTCAATCCATACTACCCAGCTTTGTGGCCATAATATAAGTCTCATAATTCCCAGCCAGTTTCCTCACAAATTGGAAGTGATGGGAGTTGCAGGTTTGCTTTTTGTGAAGACCTATGTGTAGGAAAGGAGCTCCCGGTGGTGCAGTGGGTTAAAGCACTGAGCTGCTGATGTCGTTGACCGAAAGGTCACAGATTCAAATCCAGGGAGCTGCGTGAGTTTCCGCTGTCAGCCCCAGCTCCTGTCAACCCAGCAGTTCGCAAACATTCAAATGTGAGTAGATCAATAGGTACCACTCTGGCGGTAAGGTAATGACGCTCCATGCAGTCATGCCAGCCACATGACATTGGAGCTGTCTACGGACAATGCCGGCTCTTCAGCTTACAAATGGAGATGAGCACCACACCTCAGTTTCAGACATGACTAGACTTCATGTCAGGGGAAAACCTTTACCAATGTGTAGGAACCACCTCTTTAGGTATATGTGTACAAATTATTCATGCAATCATAGATGTATTTAAGTATACATTTTCCAGTATTGATATCATGAAAACTGTTATTTCTTTAAAAGAATATTTATTCCCAAATCTTAAAACTCAATTCATATGCATGGTCTCTTTCAGAAAGAAGAGATAATCAAACTCATCATGGAGATATGTGGTAAGAGCTACAAAAGAGAGGGGAAAATTATATACATTGCTTTCACTGAAGAATGTTGGCAAGGAATATAAGCAATTATCTGAAGGGACACTATTATTTCCCTATAAAAGCTTCCACAATGATGTGTTTATACTCCCTTGTATAGCAGAGAATCCTATATGGAACAAAGGTAGTTTTAAACTACATGAATGCAATCTTAGCAGAAAACATATATTATGTACTCTATTTAGCCATGATGTGATCATAGGCCAAAGTACAAAAAATAATAAAATTTAGAACAATTTAAAAACATCTAAAACACAAAATGGAAAAAAGAAAGAAATACACATACATCAACAAAAAAGATCAAAAGAAACCTCATTTTTATACATCTTAGTGCATGATGGACTCTGTGTGGGGCTATGGTTTGAATGTTTGCCTATGACTAGGCTTCAATTGCCCGCTCATTCAAGGGAGCCCACAGAGTGACCTTGCATGATAGCTCTAGAACAGGGGTTCTCAACCTGTGGGTCCCCAGGTGTTTTGGCCTATAAATTCCAGAAATCTCAGCCAGTTTATAGCTGCTAGGATTTCTGGGAGTTGAGGCCAAAACATCTGGTGACCCTCAGGTTGAGAACCATTGCTCTAGAAGGTTCTGAAAGTTGTAATGGGCAGGTGCAGATGGTCCATTTGTGGGAGTCGTAGAGATTATGAAGGAGAAACTAACATTGGGACCAGTTGGACCTTCAAGGAGTGCAACAGTTAAGAGGCTTTAGATGTCATTTCCTTTGTCTTGAATTTAGTCCAGAAACAAAGTGGCAGTGAGTGTTATGTGCTGTTCCACAAATCAACAATTGAATCAGCGAGTCAGTACAACTGTGGGCTAACCAATAGAACAAAAGACGAAAATGTTATAACTTAATGTGTTGTAAAGCTATCTACAATTTACTTTCAGGTTGTGGTGTTAAATGCAAGGAAAATCCTTTAGAGCTAGTATTTGTGATTGACAGCTCTGAAAGTGTTGGGCCTGAGAACTTCGACAGGATCAAAAGGTTTGTGAAAACGGTGATCGACGCTGTCACAGTTAACCAAGCAACAGCCCGTGTTGGCATCATCAATTTCAGCCACAAAGTTGATGTGGTGTCTACCCTGCAGCAGTATCCTAACAAGGAAAGCCTGAAAGGTGCCATTGATGTGATGCAGTACTTAGGAGAAGGTACATACACTGCTACTGCAATCAGGAATGCCACCAATATATTCAAGTTGGCCCGACCAGGGGTGAGAAAAGTGGCTATCGTAATAACAGATGGGCAAGCAGATCGGCGCGATCCCAACACTTTGGAGGTGGTAGTGAAGGATGCCCATGCAAACAACATAGAAATATTCGTAATTGGGGTTGTTCAAAAAAGTGATCCCAATTTTGACAGTTTTCGGAAAGAAATGGATCTCATTGCTTCGGATCCTGACATTGAGCATGTCTACCAGATAGATGATTTCATAACGCTACAAGGTAAGATTTTCTGAAATATTTTAGACCAGTGTTTCTCAACCTTCCTAATGCCATGACCCTTTAATACAGTTCCTCATCGTGTGGTCACCCCCAAACCATAAAATAACCATAATTTTGCTCCAGTTATGAATCATAATGTAAATATCTGATAAGCAGGATGTATTTTCATTCACTGGACCAAATTTGGCACAAATACTTGACACACCCAAATTTGAATACTGGTGAGGTTGGGGGATTCATTTTGTCAGTTGGGAGTTGTAGTTGCTGGTATGTATGGTTAACCTACAATCAAAGAGCATTCTGAACTCCACTAATGATTGAATTGAACCAAACCTGTCACACAGAACTTCCATGACCAACAGAAAATATGGGAAGGGTTTGGTGGGCACTGACCTTGAGTTTTGGAGTTGCAGTTCACCTACATCCAGCGAGCACTGTGGACTCAAACAATGATGGATCTGGACCAAACTTGGCACGAATACTCAATATGCCCAAATGTGGACACTGGTGGAGTTTGGGGAAAATAGACTTTGACATTTGGGAGTTGTAGTTGCTGGGATTTATAGTTCACCTACAATCAAGGAGCATTCTGAACCCCACCATTGCTAGAATTCGGCCAAACTTCTCACACAGAACCCCCATGATCAATAGAAAATACTTTGTTTAGTGATGGTCTTTGGCAACCTCACTGACCCCCCTCCCCTTGCAACCCCCACAGGGGTCTTGACCCCCCAGGTTAGATAATAGTCACAATGCTGGCTAGAATATTCTGAGACTTGTCCTTTAAAAAAAAAGAAGAAGAAACATTTCCAACCTGTTTGATCTGTGTTTAAGCCAAAAGATCTGAGACTTTTGCCTCTAACTTAGCTCAGTCTCTGTTTTGTATCCATTTCCATCTAACTGATTTGTCCTTCTGTACACCTTCCAGCTCTTGAGAATAAAGTATTCAAACAAATTTGTGAGAGTGATTTCAGTGTATATATCACTGAAGTGCTCAGTTCGGCACTTTTGCCTGGATCTGAAACAAGACGCGAAAACACTGGTCGGTTTGCCATAGCTGGTACTCCAGAGACAGACATCCTTCCACACAAACCGGAAGTAACTGAGTCTGTAAGTATTTCTATAGAACACCATTTACATAAAGATGGGGACCCACAGATCATTGGCACAGCCTATGTTTTGCAGGCAGAAATCTTCAGTTTTAATCCCATTGTTTATTTTACCAATGGCATTTAAACAGTTATTTTTCTTTCTTTTGGTAGGTACACCGTCCAAGAATTTCTGGTGAAAGAGTAGTATCACGTACTGACTGGGATCAGTATGGTACCACAGCTGCTCCTAAATATGATCCTGACAGTCTCAGGAAACCTGCCATTCCTTCTCTTTATGACCAAAAAGAATCTCGGGAATTCAGTACACCGAGTCCAGAGACTTCCGTCTCCTCTGATTTAACTAGGGGTCTGCAACCGGACACAGCCAGTGCACAGCTTCACAGAGTAATAGGTATTGCCAGGGATCTAATGCTGGAAGAGGAAAGGCATAGAATGGGCCAAAACAGTAGCTTCTAGTTAATGTGGTAGTTATGAGATATGGCCTCACTAAGTAGAGCAGGAAGACTGTCAAAGTCTGGATTATACTCTGTTGTAAGTGTTTAAAAACTGGTAAGGTTAATGGAGCATAGCATTCATGGGTTGTATGAAACATAATTAAGGATATTTTTTTATTCTATTTAAGAAATCGGAAAATGAAGATACAACAAGATACATAAAAGTACAATACCTTTGCCGACCAAAATGCACCAAATATATAATGTCAGTTCATCAGGCAAAGTTGGTAAAAATGATTCTAGAGAAGAAAAGTGAGAAAGTTATAGTGATAGGAATATATTTTTACTCAGATTTTACTTCTGTTGCCAGTTAACAAAATATGTAGGGATCTCAGTGTGGGCAAACGTTTTGTGGACTTTATTCTTTTTCGCTGCATTTTATTCCATTTTGTTGATTAACAGTTATCTCTAAATATGTTTCTTGGAAAGTGAAGAGGTATATTTAGAAAATATAGCTATAACTACTATATAACTGTTTTTACTATATACCATACAGTATATAGAGTATAAGCCGGTTTTTCGAAAAGAAAGAAAATCAGTCTGCTTAGCAACCCTTACAAATACTAATTTGCTATCAGTAAATGTTTGGTTTTTCTATTTATTTTGTATACATACATACCCAGGCTTACATAAAAATTTGTCAGACAAAAAGGGTTTGCAAGTGGAAAAGTCTAAGAAGCCCTGCTCTGAATAGAGTGACGAACGGCGAGTGTCAGGCATGTAGCCGGGGGCTTTGGGGGCTTCAGCCCCCCCCCAAATTCTCAGGGTGGTCCGCGAGAAGGCATTACTGGTACATTATTTAAACTGTTATGTTTATTCATATCATGATCTGATCACCATGCTCATTATATCCAACATTCATGGGGTTATTGGGATAACAATACAAAAGGTTTGCTAGGGTAGACCCTCTTCCACCCAGTCTCAGCCCCGGAATAAATATCCTGGCTTCAGCCCTGGCAAGTGTTCTTCTCTCCTGGAAAAACATAAAACAAGCAATGGTGCCGCTTGTAGCCTTTTTGAATGCTAGGGTAGGAAAATGGCAACATTAGTTCTTTGGTGCTTCCCCTCAAAAGAGCACCAAGAGAGTAGAAATTATTTGTGCTTCTTTTAGGTTCTCCTGGCTTGCACTATGCTCTCACCTTTTGCTAATTTATGCAGAGAGGGGAATTAATCCATCCTGACAGAGAGTTCATACTCTACATTAACTTTGATCAAAATGAATTTTCTCATTTTCTGAGTTGAGTGGCTAAAGGCTTTTTTTTGGAAAGTCTCAGAAAAATGGCAACAGTGGTCAATGGCAATGCTGGCACAAAATCCTTGACTTATCCATGAGTCGTACAAAAATCCATAATTTTGGCCCTCAACCTCCCCATGACGTCAACTTCAGCAACAATTTTGCAGTCTTTGCCCAAAACTCAGTGACACTTTTTGAAGGTCTGGTTAAATGTACGCTGCAATCAACCTCATTTGCTGTTGCAGATAAGGCCAAAAACGGAACACTTTTAGAACATCAACCATATCTCATCTGATAAAAAGGTTTTGCTGTTTCCTTTTCAGATTCAAAGTGCCTGGAACCACTGAAAATCGGAGATTGTCAAAATTATGAAGTGAAGTGGTATTATTCCAAAGATTCAAATTCATGTGCCCGGTTTTGGTATGGAGGCTGTGGTGGCAATCAAAATAGGTTCCAGACAGAATGGGAGTGCCGGGCAGCCTGTGCACAAGGATAACCCAAGTAGGTCATGCTAATAGCAAGCTCTCCAATAAGGAATCATTTGCTAGTAATAGTAGCAGATATGTTATATAATGGTTTATACTACCTGTAAAATGACAACTGTGGTATATTTAGAAAGTTGTGCATTTCTTGATGTTAGTAATTTATAATAATTTTATCTCTCTTCTCCATAAAAAGTTTAAGTTTACATAAAGCTCTGCCAGGAAGGTATTAATATATACAGCAACATAATATGGAGTAGTACATTCTGTTATTATGAAAATCTGCAGATGTAGTAGATGTATTTTTCTTGGGTAACATACTGTATAATTTTCTGTTCTTTTCTCCACTTACAGAGAATTCAAGCTTCCAGAAGAAAGTGAAGTCATTTCTAGAGTTTGGCCAAGAATGCTAGAATAATTCCAAATGTTGTGATGTTACAAGTGCTACATCTGTACCACACCTACTGATTTTTACAATGCATTCCATAGATTTTGTAGAGCATGTTTATCTTCATAACTAATAGCTTCACTGCAGGTGATAATTCCATGCTTATTGTTAAAATTCAGTACTGCCTATGTCAGTCTTTCAGAAATATGAGCAAGTTAGAATATGGCATTATTATTATTATTTGGAAATGAAAATATTCTCCAGGTGCCTCCATTCTCCACATGTAATACCTGAAACTGGTAAGCACTGTGAGACCAGCAAATGGAAAGATACATCAGATTACTGACCAGGGGCCAAGGGTCTTAAAAGGGGGTGTTTATTCCTTCACTGAAAGATGAAGCAGCCTCTCTGACTGGGCCATATACTGCTGAGAGAAACAGTGGTTGAGACTCTTATTGCCGGTGCATATATAGGTATGTCTACATGTAGTAAGCAACTTTGGCTTTGCCAGGTCTTGGACTGCATCTCTCAATAGCCCATGGTAGCAGCTCCAACGGGAAGGAATTATGAAACTTACAGTCCAAAATCTTCTGCATTAGTTGCTGCTTTCTGACCTTTCTTTAATGCATTTATAGGAGCTGCAATTAACGATAGGCACAGAAAAACCGATGGCCCTGCATTTGCATTCTGTACATCAAGAGCCATTGATACAATTCAGTAAAGCTTAAGGTGGCAGCAAGAATATCTGCTTGTCAACAGGACTCTACTGGTGAATAAGAACCAGTATTTGGGGGAATATGTATTAAAACTTACACCACATGTTCTTGTATCTCAGGGCTCTTTTAGAAAAGAGTAGCTAGCAAAGCATCATAGTGAAATATAGGGGAATTCAATAAGAGCAAGCACTGAAAGATGTACATAAGTATATATTTTTCATACTACATTTTCCTTTGAAACCCTGCCCCTACACAAAAAGTACTGTACATGGGAAAATTGATCAGCAGCCATTAAATGGATCTTCTAAAGATGTGCAGTTTTATTGGTCTTATTTGGAAATGCTACTCATTATGAACACCAGATCAAACATGGATAAATGTGGACTCTATTGTTCAAACATGCACAAGGTTTAGAGAACACCAGCTTATCTTGTACAGTGTTCCCTCACTACTTCGCGGTTCACTTATATATGAAAGTAGCAAAGGAACACTGTATGCCCCAGTGATGACCCCCCCGGTTTAACTCCCTCTTCTCGTGGTTGCCACTGGGGCTTCTTGCTGCCACTTGGCAAAAAGAGGCCCCGGTGGCGACAAAAAGGAGGGAGGTAAAAAGGGCGAGGGGGCGGCTCTTCCTCCCCACTCACCCTCTTTACCTCCCTCTTCCTCTTCATGGTCACTGCTGGGGCCTCTTGCTGCTACTTGCGGCCCACACCTCCACCAAGAGCAGGCAAGAGGTTCAGGTGGCGAGGAGGAGGAAGATGAAGGTAAAGAGGGTAAGGAGGGAAGGGGAGGGGGCGTCCCTATTTTGCGGTTTTTCACTTGTTGCGGGTGGTCCTGGAATGTAACCCCCGCGATAAGTGAGGGACGACTGTATATGGTATCAGACATACTTATAGCAGTATTGTAACTCCTCTGTTGTAAAGCGGACGAAAACATGCAATAGCCTTGACTAGTTTCAGGGTCATTGAAACATATAAAGCATTGCAGTTTATAATGTAGTTGCTTACCATACAACCTATGCTTTTCTAGATTTAAGTCCCACTGAATTTACTGGTGGTTGGAGTGACACTATTAGCCAATATGCTCAAGCTGCAAACATATGTTTGCATGCTTGCTTGGGACAAAATTCCATTCAGTGTTTAGGTTAATGTTCTTCCTTCATCATCATCTCTTCAGACGCCAAGGTTGATAAAGAGATAGATCACAGATTAGCAAAGACATATACTGCATTTGGAAGGCTTCACAAAAGAGTCTGGAGCAACAAGCACCTGAGGCAAAGCACCAAAATAAGTGTGTACAGAGCTATCATACTGTCTATTCTATATGGGTCTGAAACATGGGTCACCTATCGCCAGCACCTACGACTCCTTGAACACTTTCATCAGCGCTGTCTTCGCACAATCCTAAATATACACTGGACCGACTATGTGACAAATGTTGCTGTCCTTGAGCAAGCAGGGATCACCAGCATTGAAGCCATGCTATTGAAAACACAACTGCACTGGGCAGGGCACGTCTCTAGGATGGAGGACCACCGCCTCCCAAAGATACTACTCTACATAAGAACATAAGAAGAGCCATGCTGAATCGGACCTCAGCCCATCTAGTCCAGCATTCTGTATCACACAGTGGCCCATCAGTTGTACACGGGGATCTCGAGCAGAAGGGGGGCAAAACCTGACCTGCTCCCGACCCCCACAACCAGTACCAGGGAAATCCTGCCTACCTCAACCAACTCCGAGGTGGCTCTTGAATGTCCTTTTCAGTAACTACCGATACACTTGGTATCCATGAATCTGTCTAATCCTGCCTTGAAGTTGTTCAGGCTGACAGCTGTCACAACCTCTTCTGGAAGTGAGTTCCATAACCCAATGACCCTCTGGGTGAAGAAATATTTCCCTTTATTAGTCCTAATTTTCCTACCTTGGAGCTTCAGGGAGTGCCCTCTAGTCCTAGTGTTTTGTGACAAAGAAAATAGTTTTTCTTTATTCACCTTTTCTATCCCATGCATGATTTTATACACTTCGATCAAGTCACCTGTTAAACACCGTCTTTCAAGGCTGAAAAGACCAAGGCGTTGCAACCTGGTTTCATAAGGGAGCCGCTCCATCCCTGGATCATTCTTGTTGCCCTTTTCTGTACCTTTTCCAGTTCCGTTATATCCTTCTTGGAAAGCTTTGACCCCATCAATTTGTAGGTGTAGTTGGGGTTCTTTGCCCCGATGTGCATGACTTTACACTTGTTTAGATTAAAATGCATTTGCCACTTCGTTGCCCATTCACTCAATTTCAAGAGATCTTTCTGGAGCTCTTTACAATCAGTTTCATTTTTAACTACCTGAACAATTTAGTGTCGTCTGCAAACTTTGCTACCTCAGAATTCACTCCTACATCCAGGTCATTAATGAATAAATTAAAAAGTAACGGACCCAAAACTGAACCTTGGGGGTACGCCACTTCTCACCTCTTTCCACCCAGAGAAATGTCCGTTTATTACCACCCTTTGTTTCCTACAGTTTAGCCAGGTTCCAATCCAGGACAAGACCTGTCCCCTGATTCCATGGCTGAAGAGCTTATTTAGGAGCCTTTGGTGAGGACTTTGTCAAAAGCCTTTTGAAAGTCAAGGTAAACAATATCAATTGGGTCCCCTTTATCTATGTGTTTATTTACACCCTCAAAGAATTCTAACAAGTTAGTAAGACATGATTTGCCTTTGCAGAAACCATGTTGATTTTCTTTCAGCAATGCCTGTTCTTCTATGTGCCTAGTAATATTTTCTTTAATAATGGTTTCCATCACTTTGCCTGGAACTGAGGTTAAACTGACTGGTCTATAATTTCCTGGATCACCTCTGGATCCTTTCTTGAAGATCGGTGTTACATTTGCCTCCCTCCAGTCCTCGGGTACAGTGCCTGATCTTAGAGAAAGGTTATATATCTTAGCTAGAAGTTCAGCAATTTCACACTTGAGTTCCTTAAGAACTCTGGGGTGGATGCCGTCTGGACCTGGTGATTTGTTGACATTTAGTTTAGTAAGGCATATGAGAACATCCTCATATCTACGGTGAACTCGCCACGGGTCAGCGCAAGAGAGGTGCCCCCAAAAAGAGATATAAGGACTCCCTGAAACAACATCTCAGGCTCGGCCAGATTGATCACCAAAAATGGTCCACCCTGGCCTCACATCGGGAGGCATGGAGACGCACTATCCATGATGCTGTGGCTTCTTTCGAGAAGGCATGCCAAACGGGTCTCGAAGAGAAACGACAACGCAGAAACAACTGCAACTTGGAAACAACATCACCCAAGGAGACTTTCTGCTGTGCTTTCTGCAACCGGACTTGCCTATCTCAGATTGGCCTTTTAAGTCATCAACGCACTTGTAAAAAGCGTGGGAGGAGTCCTTCCTAAAGAATCTTCGTTCGTGAAGTAATGCCGAGACATGAGAGACAGACATAATGTTCTTCCTGTTCACGTGATTCCTGATTGAGCAAGTAATATGAACAGAAAGATGCTTATGCGCATAGAGCTTCATTAAGGATGGATGTGTGTGCCTGTCATTTTTTGCAGTTTTATTTTGCACAATCTTATAAAATGTATGCATGATCCTTCTCATATTTTCATTAACTTCCATCATTCAGCTTGGGTCCATAAGCTCATAAGTAGAACAGTAATGATTCCATCCATTTCCAGAGGCATTACAATACCTAATGATTGAACAGAACTCCTGAACAATACAAAACTGGTTCTACATGGCCCACTTCAGGACTGTTTAATTTCCATAGGATTAAGCTAAAGCACAATACCTCAATTTTTTTTTTTAAAAAAAAATCTCTTCTGTGTGACCCAACATATATCCCATGGCTATTGCTGCCTTTCAAAGAAACATCCTATACTAAAATACAGTAGACTCTCAGGGCCCTTCCAGACAGGGAGAAAAATGCGGGCCCTGTTGCATTTTTGCCAGAGGTGTCCAAACGACCCCTCAGGTCAGAGGAATAATTTGAGGCAGGGCCGTAGCCAGGATTTTGATTCTGAGTCTGAGTAAGAGAGGGACTACCCTACCAAACCTTTTGTATTGTTATCCCAATAACCCCATGAATGTGGGATATACTGAGCATGGTGATCAGACCATGGTATGAATAAACATAACAGTTTAAATAATGTACCAGTAAGGCCTTCTCGCGGACCACCCTGAGAATTTGGGGGGGGGCTGAAGCCCCCTAAGCCCCCCCACCCCGGGCTACATGCCTGATTTGAGATAAAGCAGGCAAACCCTGAGACAACCCATTAGACCTGGGCCTTCCTGAAAGGCTGTTAGAAATTGTGGGAGTTGAGCTCCAAAACACCTGGAGGGCCCAAGTTTGCCCCAGGCCTGGTTACAACCCAAGTATTATTAAGTATTATTATTAAATAAATTATTATTATATTATATTATTACTAAACATATCAACCGAGGCAAGGAGGGGAAACTGAGAACGATCCTTGTTGCCCTGTTCATTGCTGAGTTGCGCCATTGTTTTATTTCGTTACTGCTGTTTTTAATTGTTTTATTATCTTGTATTTTACTGTGCCCTTTGGCTCCTGTAATCCGCCGCGAGCCCCTGGGAGTCGGCGGCATAAAGCCCGAATAATAAATAAATAAATTTGCGTGTAGACAAGCAGACTCACTTAAGACTGAGAACTGCTCAGGCCAGTGATGTGAGCGCATGCGCACCGAGGCTTCTGAGGCGGCTCAGCCGGGTGGGCGGGGTTATCTGCTCATGCCAGTGATGTGTGCGCACACGCACCGAGGCTTCTGAATCGACTCAGCTGGGTGGGCGGGGTTATCTGTCTGCTCATGGCAGTGATGTGTGCGCACACGCACCGAGGCTTCTGAATCGACTCAGCTAGGTGGGCGGGTTATCTGCCTGCTCATGCCAGCGATGTGCGCGCATGCACACCGAGGCTTCTGAGGCGGCTCAGCCGGGTGGGCGGTGTTATCTGTCTGCTCATGCCATCGATGTGTGCGCATGCGCACTGAGGCTTCTGAGGTGCCTCAGCTGGGTGGGCGGGGTTATCTGTCTGCTCATGGCAGTGATGTGTGCGCACACGCACCGAGGCTTCTGAATCGACTCAGCTAGGTGGGCGGGTTATCTGCCTGCTCATGCCAGCGTTGTGTGCGCATGCGCACCGAGGCTTCTGAGGCGCCTCAGCTGGGTGGGCGGGGTTATCTGTCTGCTCATGCCAGTGATGTGTGCGCATGCGCACCGAGGCTTCTGAAGCGGCTCAGCTGGGTGGGCGGGGTTATGTGTCTGCTCATATCAGTGATGTGTGCGCATGCGCACCGAGGCTTCTGAGGCGGCTCAGCTGGGTGGGCGGGGTTATCTGCATGCTCCTGCCAGTGATGTGTGCGCATGCGCACCGAGGCTTCTGAGGTGCCTCAGCTGGGTGGGCGGGGTTATCTGCATGCTCCTGCCAGTGATGTGTGCGCATGCGCACCGAGGCTTCTGAGGTGCCTCAGCTGGGTGGGCGGGGTTATCTGCATGCTCCTGCCAGTGATGTGTGCGCATGCGCACCGAGGCTTCTGAGGTGCCTCAGCTGGGTGGGCGGGGTTATCTGTCTGCTCATGCCATCGATGTGTGCGCATGCGCACCGAGGCTTCTGAGGTGCCTCAGCTGGGTGGGCGGGGTTATCTGTCTGCTCATGGCAGTGATGTGTGCGCATGCGCACCGAGGCTTCTGAATCGACTCAGCTAGGTGGGCGGGTTATCTGCCTGCTCATGCCAGCGTGTGTGCGCATGCGCACCGAGGCTTCTGAGGCGCCTCAGCCGGGTGGACGGGGTTATCTGTCTGCTCATGCCAGTGATGTGTGCGCATGCGCACTGAGGCTTCTGAAGCGGCTCAGCTGGGTGGGCGGGGTTATCTGCATGCTCCTGCCAGTGATGTGTGCGCACGCGCACCGAGGCTTCTGAGGCGGCTCAGCTGGGTGGGCGGGTTTATCTGCATGCTCCTGCCAGTGATGTGTGCGCATGCGCACCGAGGATGTGTGCTTCTGAGGTGCCTCAGCTGGGTGGGCGGGGTTATCTGCATGCTCCTGCCAGTGATGTGTGCGCATGCGGGGTTATCTGCCTGAGGCTTCTGAGGTGCCTCAGCTGGGTGGGTGGGGTTATCTGTCTGCTCATGCCATTGATGTGTGCGCATGCGCACTGAGGCTTCTGAGGCGGCTCAGCCGGGTGGGCGGGGTTATCTGCATGCTCCTGCCAGTGATGTGTGCGCATGCGCACCGAGGCTTCTGAGGTGCCTCAGCTGGGTGGGCGGGGTTATCTGTCTGCTCATGCCATCGATGTGTGCGCAGGCGCACCGAGGCTTCTGAGGAGCCTCAGCAGAGTGGGCGGGGTTATCTGTCTGCTCACAGATAACCCCGCCCACCAGACACTTTGACTTTGGGCAGCCCGCTTTCCTCCCTAAACTTACAAATGGTTAGAACACCCTCACTTCCGGTTTGCTAGCGAGACAATTCGGAGACAGAGCGCGAGGAACGGGGCGCCGCTCTGTTTCCGCGCCTGCGCACTTCAGAACTCCGGCGCGCGCGGGTTTTCAGCCAACTTGACTCGGACTTCCGTGGTTGCCGTGGCAACTGGCCTAGGCGGCTCGAGGCAAGCGGAAGGAAGGAAGGAAGGAAGGGGCAGGTTTCCCGCCAATCGGACTGTTTGACAAAGTTCTTCTGATAATGGCGGACGTGCTGGACGTGAAGAACGGGCCCCGGGTTCGCGTGGCCACCAGTCAATTGGCGCAGTACATCGGGAAGCCCGTTTGTTTTGTGGGGCGGGTGGAGAAGGTAAGGAAAAGGCACCTCACATCCTGGTGGCCCAATATTTTCAGATCAGGATGATAGCCTCTTATTACTGAGGGAGCTCAAGCTCCTTCAGTGCAGGATGGTGAACACATCATCTTTTCCTAGATTCGATGGAAAAATAGCTCTGCATTTATGTTATTCATTAGGCCTGGTTGGTCCATGGTTCTAAACCAGGCCTGGGCAAACTTGGGCCTTTCAGGTGTTTTGGACTTCAACTCCCACAATTCCTTGCAGCCTCAGGCCCCTTCCCAAGGAAGGGCCTGAGGCTGCGAGGAATTGTGGGAGTTGAAGTCCAAAGGAAGGGGCCTGAGGCGGTGAGGGATTGTGGGAGTTGAAGTCCAAAGGAAGGGGCCTGAGGCTGTGAGAGGGAGTTGAAGTCCAAAGGAAGGGGCCTGAGGCTGTGAGGAATTGTGGGAGTTGAAGTCAAAGGAAGGGGCCTGAGGCTGCGAGTGAGTGTGGGAGTTGAAGTCCAAAGGAAGGGGCCTGAGGCTGTGAGGAATTGGGGGAGTTGAAGTCCAAAGGAAGGGGCCTGAGGCTGCGAGGAATTGTGGGAGTTGAAGTCCAAAGGAAGGGGCCTGAGGCTGTGAGGAATTGTGGGAGTTGAAGTCCAAAGGAAGGGGCCTGAGGCTGCGAGGAACTGTGGGAGTTGAAGTCCAAAGGAAGGGGCCTGAGGCTGTGAGGAATTGTGGGAGTTGAAGTCCAAAGGAAGGGGCCTGAGGCTGTGAGGAATTGTGGGAGTTGAAGTCCAAAGGAAGGGGCCTGAGGCTGCGAGGAATTGTGGGAGTTGAAGTCCAAAGGAAGGGGCCTGAGGCTGCGAGGAATTGTGGGAGTTGAAGTCCAAAGGAAGGGCCTGACGCTGCGCGGAATTGTGGGAGTTGAAGTCCAAAGGAAGGGGCCTGAGGCTGCGAGGTGTGGGAGTTGAAGTCCAAAGGAAGGGGCCTGAGGCTGCGAGGAATTGTGGGAGTTGAAGTCCAAAGGAAGGGGCCTGAGGCTGCGAGGAATTGTGGGAGTTGAAGTCCAAAGGAAGGGGCCTGAGGCTGCGAGGAATTGTGGGAGTTGAAGTCCAAAGGAAGGGGCCTGAGGCTGCGAGGAATTGTGGGAGTTGAAGTCCAAAGGAAGGGGCCTGAGGCTGCGAGTGGGAGTTGAAGTCAAAGGAAGGGGCCTGAGGCTGCGAGGAATTGGGAGTTGAAGTCAAAGGAAGGGGCCTGAGGCTGCGAGGAATTGTGGGAGTTGAAGTCCAAAGGAAGGGGCCTGAGGCTGCGAGGAATTGTGGGAGTTGAAGTCCAAAGGAAGGGGCCTGAGGCTGTGAGGAATTGTGGGAGTTGAAGTCCAAAGGAAGGGGCCTGAGGCTGCGAGGAATTGTGGGAGTTGAAGTCCAAAGGAAGGGGCCTGAGGCTGCGAGGAATTGTGGGAGTTGAAGTCCAAAACACCTGAAAGGCTCAAGTTTGCCCAGGCCTGGTTTAGAACCATGGATCAAACAGGCCTATCATTTATGTGTTATGTTCTGGGTAAAGTTGGTTTTTTTAACCTATATGTAAGTAAAATTATTCTGAAAGTGAAATGTCTTTAAATCTTCGCAGGTCCATCCATCTGGGAAATACTTCTTTCTGGCTGATGGAGAAGGGAAAACGGCAACCATTGAGAGGACCGAACCTGTAAGTCTGAGCTAACTTTGGGAGGTCTTCTGTTCCTGTCTGTTATAGATTTTTTGAGGGGTGTTAAGTATATCAGGCCTGGGCAACTCCCACAATTCCTAACAGCTTCAGGCCCTTTCCTTTTGCCCCTCAGCCGCTTAAGCGGCTGAGGGGCAAAAGGAAGGGGCCTGAAGCTGTTAGGAATTGTGGGAGTTGAAGTCCAAAACACCTGGAGGGCCAAAGTTTGTCCAGGCCTGATCTAGATATTAATTTTGATATAAATCTAAATATTAATTCCAGGGGAGCATTTGCACAGTTAAAACTTGTGCGCCAGCTGCATCCGTACCTTGAGAAGTCTGACTTGGCCAGGGTGGTCCACGCTCTGGTTACATCCCGTATAGATTACTGCAATGCTCTCTACGTGGGGTTGCCTTTGAAGACTGTTCGGAAGCTGCAACTAGTCCAACAGATAGCAGCCAGGTTGATAACAGGAGCGGCATTCAGAGAGCGCACAACTCCTCTGTTGTGCCAGCTCCACTGGCTGCCAGTTTGCTACCGGGCACAATTCAAAGTGCTGGCTTTAGCCTTTAAAGCCTTAAACGGTTCGGGTCCTACTTACCTGTCCGAACGCATCTCTCCCTATGAACCATCAAGATGTTTAAGATCATCTGGAGAGGCCCTGCTCTTGGTCCCGCCTTCTTTGCAGGCACGACTGGCGGGGACGAGAGACAGGGCCTTTTCAGTGGTGGCTCCTCGGCTTTGGAACGCCCTCCCTAAAGACATCAAATCGGCCCCCTCCCTCCTGACGTTTCGCAAGAAAGTCAAGACCTGGCTATTTGACAGTAGGCATTTCTTGATGAAATATAAGGCTTAATTGGCTATATGGAATGACGACGATGAGATGGAAACTGATTTTAACATGACGCTGAGGCTGCAATTTGTATGTTTTTAATTGTTAAATTGTTATATGTGTTTTTTTGGGGGGGGGGTTCGACTTGTTGCTGTGTTGTATTGAGGGCAGAGACTGCCTGTGTAAACCGTCCCGAGTCGCCTTTGGGCTGTGAGGGGCGGTATAGAAACATGACAAATAAATAAATAAATAAATAATTTTGGAAATGGGGTATATTGATGCTGGTCTGGATGGATTCATTCATGAGACAAATAATAATAGTAATAATAATAAACTTTATTTATAACCTGCCTCCATCTCCACAAGAGAGGACTCGGGGCGGCTAACATGAGGCCAACCCCAAAAACCAATGCAACACAATTAAACATAAAACAGAATCATAAAAAAAATAATATAAAAATGACAAATCAGATAAATTTATTTATTTATTTATTTAAAACTTTTATACCCCGACCTCCTCAGACCGGCAAACAGCAAGTATTCAATGCTAACATTTAAAATCTAAAAACATCATACGTTTACAGTAAAATACAATACAATAAATACATTTTAAAAACCTTTCGCCAAAGTAAAATCAAGTCCAACTTCATCCATATATTTGGTCCGTATCAAGTGGTTGGCGACTTTAGTTGCTTCGCGATCTCCTCCTTCATTCTGCGAAGGTCTCATTGCACAGCCACGTTTTCACCCGCTTCCTAAAAGTCAGGAGGGAGGGGGCGGATCTAATTTCATTTGGGAGGGAATTCCACAGCCGGGGGGCCACCACAGAAAAGGCCCTGTCTCTTGTCCTCACCAGACGTGCCTGCGAAGGTGGTGGGACCGAGAGCAGGGCCTCTCCAGACTATCTTAGCACTCTTGAAGGTTCATAGGGGAGAATACGTTTGAACAGGTAAACAGCCGGAACCGTATAGGGTTTTGTAGGTCAACACCAGCACTTTGAATTGTGCTTGGAAGCTAATTGGCAGCCAGGGGAGTTGTGCGCTCCCTGTACCCCGCTCCCGTTAATAGTCTGGCTGCTGCGTGCTGGACTAATTGCAGCTTCCGGGCAGTCTTAATCGGCAACCCCTCGTAGAGAGTGTTGCAGTAGTCTATACGGGATGTAACCAGAGCGTGGACCACCGTGGCCAAGTCTGACTTCCCAAGATACGGGCGCAGCTGGCGCACAAGCCTGAGCTGTGCAAAAGCTCCCCTGGCCATAATAATAATAAACTTTATAACCTGCCTCCATCTCCCCAAGAGGGGACTCGGGGCGGCTAACATGAGGCCAAGCCC
Organism: Anolis apletophallus; assembly: GCA_030556195.1. NCBI lineage: Eukaryota > Metazoa > Chordata > Lepidosauria > Squamata > Anolidae > Anolis > Anolis apletophallus. The sequence continues at coordinate 41,231,622 of JARBWK010000008.1, read as the reverse complement.
AAAAACCAATACAACACAAACATAAAACAGAATCATAACAAAATATAAAAATGACAAATAAGATAAAACAGTATAGCAACATATAATAAAATCAACACAGCGGGCGGACCAGATAAAATAAATAAAATAAAATGTTAAGAAACCCTGGGTGTGATAGGAACACAAAGTGTATTTTTAAGAAAGGAGCCCAAGAAGGGGGAGCAGTGGGGTTTAACCTTTATCGTGAGGGCGAATTGAAGGTGGAAACAAAGGGTGCATCTACACCAGGCATAAGCCTCTGCGTGTTTTGGACTTGAGAGTTCATGTTGCTTGAGTTCTGTTTAACGAAGAGTCTACTGTTATGACTATGTAAACATTCCAGGCCCAGCTACGGGAATAAGGAGAAAATCCAGACAGGGCCAGCTAACACCTCCCAATAAAGGATTCCCCCAGAAATGAAGCACCCAGGCTTTGAAGATTCAAGGCCATTCAATGCGAATCAAGGTGGCCAGTTGCAACATTCACACTTGCCACAAGCAAACAATAGTTCTTTCTCCCACACTGGGCATCCCACAGATATATAAGCCTCACTTGCCTAATTTACAACAGACTTCACAATCTCTGGTGATGCCTGCCATAGATGTGGGCGAAACATCAGGAGAGAATGCTTCTAAAACATGGCCATACAACCCGGAAAACCCACAGCAACCTAGTGATTCCAGTCATGCAAGCCTTCGACAACACAATCCTTGCTTTACTAGAGGCAGTGCAAAAAGACTGAACAAGATCATTCTGAACCTTTTATCTTTCCTATGCAAGATAGCCACAGAGAGGATGCCAAATGTGTAGTTTTCTCAAAGTATTGCTGTACTATATGGACACATTACAAATTGGGCTGCTTTCTAACATTGGGAAATACACCAACAGCTACACTTTGGATCAGGCATGGGCAAACTTGGGCCCTTCAGGTGTTTTGGACTTCAACTCCCACAATTCCTAACAGCTGGTAAAATGAGAAAGTAGATAAAGTGTGGATGTTTAAGGCAGTGTTTTTCAACCTTTTTTGAGCCACGGCACATTTTTTACATTTACAAAATCCTGGGGCACACCACCAACCAAAATGACACAAAATGACACTCTAACACAGTAATACATATAGTTAATATGTTTTTAAATGTATTTATACACTCAGTGCAAAACCTGGGTCTGTTTCGATGAACACAACATAGATATCCTGGCAGGAATGGCAGAAAGACACACACAAAGGTCTTGCTCAACAGCTGGGAGTTATAGTTCACCCGCAATCAAAGAGCACTCTGAACTCCACCAATGATGGAATGGAATCAAACTTCCCACACAGAACTCCCATAACCAAGAGAAAATAAGAGTTTGGTGGGCATTGACCTTGAGTTTTGGAGTTGTACTTCACCTATACCCAGAGAGCACTGTGAACTCAAACAGTGTTGGATCAGGACCAAACTTGGCATGAATACTCAATATGCCCAAATGTGAACACAGATGGAGTTTGGGGAAAATAGACCTTGACATTTGGGAGTTACAGTGTCTGGGAATTATAGTTAACACACAATCAAAGAGCATCCTGAACTCTTGCAACAATGGAATTGAACCAAACTTGGCATATTGAACTCTCATTACCAACAGAAAGTACTGAAAAGGTTTGCTTGGGAATTGACCTTGAGTTTGGAAGTTGTAGTTCACCTACACCCAGAGAGCACTGTGGACTCAAATAATGTTATGTTATGTTGCTGTTTGTTTTCTATCCAGAATCAGAATGTTGGAAGGAGGCTCACCACTTTAAGGTCCCTAAAACAGGCATGGGAAAACTTTGGCCCTCTGGGTGCTTTGGACTTCAACTCCCACCATTCCTAACAGCCAGAGGCCCTTTCCTGCTTATGAGGCTGAGGGGGGGGGGGGGGGGGCTGAGGCTGCTAGGAATGGTGGGAGTTGGACTCAAAAACACCTGGAAGGGCCAAGTTTGCCCATGCCAGCTTTCGACAAAGACCTCTTCCTCCCCCTTCCCCTTCATGCCCTTTCTTCTCCCTCCTGCTGAACACTTACTTTTTCTTCTCCACTCGGGCTTCCTTCTTCAGGAGGGGAGGGGGAATGGAGGAAGACGTGACCTATGCGGGCACTACTGCACAGACTCGCCCTTTGTCTTCCTCCCTCCCCCCTCCCCTCCTGAACACGCTCACACTGCCCCCTCGGATCAAAATGGCGGCAGCATGAGCAAAGCGAGGCAGAGCGAGGCTGGGAAGAAGGGAGCCCGAGTGGAGATGAAAAAGTGTTCGGCAGGAGGGGGAAGAAAGGGTATTGGAGGTTCCAATTTCCCGCGGCACACCTGATGATCGTTCACGGGACACTAGTGTGCCACGGCACACTGGTTGGGAAACACTGGTTTAAGGTACTTCTAAAGTTCCAAATAATAACTGCTTGATTTGCGTTGTCAGCTTAAAAAAGAGATTTCTGGAATCATTGAAGTATTCGGAAGAGTTACAAAACAAGTAAACATTCTGTGTGCGGAGTATGCTCAACTCAAAGAAGATAAAAACGCATTTGGTAAGTGAATTACTTCGTTTCTATTTTGCAAAAGAGATCTTTTTAGTGATGCCTGTGTGTTCATGCCCTCCAAGGTCATTTTCCCAGCCCCCACCCTAAACTTTAGGTTTAGGGTTGCCCTAAGTGTGACATGACTTGAAGGCACACAACAACAGCCCTATTTATATTGACCATCTCATCAGCCAAAAGCAGGCCCATGGTTCACATTGACATAATGGTAAATTGATATTAGTTTAAATTGTTTTTCATTTTAAATATTGTATTGTTCTTTCATTCTTTTTGCACTACAAATAAGATATATACTATGTGCATAGGAATTTGTTAATATTTTGCAACTATACTCCAGTCCTCAAACAGTCTGAGGGACCGTGGCACTCTGTTTAAAAAGTTTGGGAACCCCAGCTCTAAGGTGTTTAGGCTAATCAATAACTCATTTTTAACAAACCACTAGGCCTCAAAAATAAACAGTTCAAAAGATATTTCTTCTTACGGAAATATGTTTTGACTTTTCTGTAAAGAGTGATCCATCCATGCACATTATTTAGAATTAGCAATTCATAGACTTACTTTTTAAAAAGTGAAAGGAGGAATGTAGTTAGCATCAGGTCACCTGGGTGCAGTGTGTTTCTGTTTGCACTAGTGAACTTTTTCTGTTCCCTGTTTCAGATCTTGTGTTATATACTGAAGCTCTGAAAATTATCCATGACTTTCCGGAATACTATCCTTACGGTACTGACTGATGCCTTTCATAATAACAAAGTGAACAATCGTATATTTAATGAAGAACTACCCAAGAATGAAAAACCTATCCTTAAAATTCATTTGGGACAACCTGATGTGCCTATGATACTGTTAGATTTTGTGGACCTAAATGATGGTGCAGTGGTGATGTAGAAGAATAAAGGCAGAAACTTCTCAGTGGGTGAGCATTTAATGTCAGATTACAACTCGGCAATATGTCTCTGTAAATACACGACAAGATACAAATCTCTTATTCTGTTTGCTTTGTTTTCATTTTGAAATAATACATGGAAAGTATTTTGAAATTATAAAGAACAATTTTATTTAATAGGCAGCACTCCTGTAGTAACCTGGCTATCATGTCAGATTAAGACGAATGGACAATTTAAATGGTAGATACCAGAGTTTTGAAATCAGTATTAGTGTCTGGGAAGTGAATTAAATGCATAATACAAACAACTCAAAATATTAAGTTTTCCAAAGCTACTCCTGTTTTTGGAAAGGAAACAGGATGGAATTTACTGCTTGTATAATTTAGCCTTCATTTGCCTGTGGATTGGAAAGAAGTTGACTAAGATGTTGAGTATTTATCACATCTTTAATGAAGATTTATGATCAAAGTTACTGAATTATTTTTACATTTGTTGACTGTCAAGAACATGCTATTGGGCATTTCATAAGCACATTAAAAACAATATTCTAAACAAAAAAATTGTTAACATTGTTAAATATTTGAGAAAATACATAGTAAGAACTACTGCTTGAAACTGGGAATAGTCCAGCCCCCGAATAGGAAAATAAAATATTCCAAATAATGGACAGGTGGCTTCCGTCACTTAATATTGAGAGGATGTCAAATTGGGATGTGAAGTAGTAGAGTATACATTGAAGCAAGAGATACAAAAATGCACCTGCAGTGTAAGCAACAGATAAGGGGGTCTGTCACACAGGAACCTGAATGGGTGAAATGTCTAACTTAAAGTTTGGAAGTGCCATCAGTGGTGTTTATACTTACCCCTGAGAATGTAGAGGATTAGATATGATACAACAGTTGACTCTGGAATTTAGTAGCCCTTGCATTCCAAATAAAGATTACATTATTATTTCATGAAATAATTGAAATGTTAAGTTTGTATCCTACCTTGAATTGTTATCTTATAAACAGCTATGGCAATGTGCTTTGAAGAATGGACTGTCAAGCGCTAAACCGAAAGTGAATATATATTTGCATCAGATGACTATTCTGATTTAAAAATAAAGACACCATTGGCTAAAGAAACAGTCTAAAGTTTTGTCGTAAATATCCACTGAAAATGGGAAAGGTCTATGGGTGTTAAATTACTACTGAATGCAGCTATTGTCATTTCTCTTGAAGTGAGAGCATCAATTTACATCTGAGATAAATTGAGATAGGTGCACAAGATAAGGAAACTTTGGGTCCCTGAAAATGAGTCATCCCTATTACTGCTGTTCTTTCCAAGACAGCTTTAACTCCTTAAATGGCAAGTACCCGTTTGGGTTGGAAATGCAATAAATGGAATAACTGGAGGCAGCATTGCATTGGCGTTTAGTTCATAAGGTTCTAATGACTTAAAGCACTAGCTATGAGATAATGAGAATCATTCAATATAGCCTCCTGTGTTGCTTGAGAGATGTGAAATGACAATATTAATCAAAACTGCAAATAAAATGAAACTTTTTATTTGTTTCTAGAGCAAAAGAGAACTGTTTTCTTACAAAAGTGGTTCAGTCCCTATGTGTAACAAAATGTCAGTAGATTTACAAAATAAAATTAGTGGTTTGAGTTAGTCCCTGGGAAAAATGTCTAATATTTAATAACAAAAAAACTGTCAGTCAACATTTAAGATGATAAAATATTTTCACACTAATAAAATTAGTGAAGATGGTTTTGTTAATTTGTTATAACAGAGACTAAAGGCCATAAAACGACTGGAAAAATGTCTAATATTTAATTAGGAAGCAAAAAAACTGTAGAAGTCAACATTTAAGATGATAAAATATTTTGGCTAAAAGTAATTTATTGTATTGCCATTGGTAGGTGAAGATTCGGGGTTTTGTTAATTTGTATAACAGGCCTGCAAAACTAAAGGCCATAAAACTTCTTAAAAATCTATGCTAGTTTTGACATTTTTAGGCCCCTTCTACACTGCCATATAAAATTCAGATTATCTGCTTTGATCTGGATTGTGTCAGTGTAGACTCATGTACCCAAACATATCCTCCCCTATAACCACCTCGGAGATTAAGATAATCTGGGGAGGCCCTGCTCTCAGTCCCACCTTCTTCCCAAGCGCAATTGGTGGGAACGGGAGACAGGGCCTTTTAATTCAACTGATTTTAAGTTTTTAATGTCTGGATGTGTTGCAAAGCATTGAATAAATGCCACATGCCTTGAGTCCCCCCTTTTGGGTAGAGAAATGCAGGGCATAAATAGGGTAAATGAATAATATAATCTAGTTCATAGCAGATAGTGTGAATTAACTGCTTTGATAATCTGGATGATATGGCAGTGTAAATGGGGTCTTAATTTTAAAAATGACTTCAGATTTGTGCCATCACGTACAGTTTTTCCACAACTTACTTTGATGCTTTTGTGTTGTAAGATGTGACTGAATAAAAATAGTTGTGAAAAAGTACCACATTAAACCTATTTTGTGTGGTGTTCCAAATATATTTATTTATGATTTGGTTAAAAAAAAACACCCTTATTCAAAATGGTTAGTGGTCCCTTTGACTTTTGCCAGTGAAGTTATAAATAACCATAGTCCGAAGCATCCCTCTGTTTTGAAAGTCTAAAAGAGTCTCTGTAGTCTGTTTCAACTAAATCTCTAAGCGTACAGTTCCTGGTGGTGTCTGAAAGCAAACAGTACCTACTGAAGTCTAAACTGAACACTATTCTAAAATGGAATCTGAGCTCTGAAGAAGCCCAGACCTGACCACATGGTTTGCAGCCCCTCCCACAACAAAGAGTTACGGTCAGATTGCATACCGATACACACATATACAATACAGTAATCAATCTGAATTATAGACATAACAAATAACTAGTGGAGGCTTGAAGATGGTTGCTATTTCCAAAACTTTCTTCATTGATAACAATAATGGAGAAGGAATTATTTATGTGAAATCATTTGTGTTTTGTGGAAACCGGGACAAAGGAGTTGTTGGGGCAAGGAACTACCTTTGAGGCTATGCATTTTTATGTGCAGTGAAGAACAGCCAGACTAGCTAATATGCAGAGAATTCTTCACGCACTGCAGAGACCTGCAATAGGATGTGGCATGTCGCTTAACACTTGCGGTTAAGAGTGGAGTAATAATTTCTCAACCAAGCATCAACTCTCTTAGAGAGAGAAGGAAAAGATAAGAGTTATTCTTCCATTTTTATTTTGACCCAAGACAAGTTTTTATTTTTAAAATCAAGAGGTAATGAACTTCAAATGTACTTGGGATCGAATCAAACAATATAGAAGAACTATTTATTCTATCAGACTGGAAGGTAATCACATTTTGTCATGGTGACTTCAAATGGTGTTTGAACAAGGAACTTAATTTACTCTGACTCTAGAAACGGTTGAATGCAACCTTTGTTTCTAGGCTGTTGTGCCCATATTTTGCTGTCATTCAGCCAAAACAGCCAAGCACTTGTTCACTACAATAATTCAGAAATCAAGACATCTGCAGGAAGAAGGCTTAAGATCCAACATCTTCAAATTGAGCTACGACAATAACTACTTTGGCTGATGTGATCTCTAAAAAAACTTTTCTTAAGTCAAGCACTCCAACTGAAAAATTTCTGAGGTGCTAAAGATTGGGTTTCTAGAGTGCTACCAATCTTGGTTTTAGTACTTCTTAGAAGAGGTTCTCAAGACAAATCTTCACATGACTGAGAAAGGTTTTTTGTACTGGTGCAGTTGGTATAACTATATTTTGTACTCTTGGGGGCTAAATGAAAAAAAAACAAATCTTGTTAGAGTCACCCCAAATTTCAAGGATAAAGATTGTGATATAATGTAACTACATGTAGTTCATGTTTGATCAGCCCACACAACTGTCTTGCCAGAGAAAGAAAATATGCCATGAAGGTAAACAGTAAAAAACAAGTAGTTTACTCTTCGCAGTTCAGAACACCAACTCACATAATGTCCTTTTATGAGAAATTTATAATGGCCTTTCTTGTCCATGTGGATAACTCATTCAGCAGCTCATGAAGCAAGAGTACACTCCAAACTCTCCCTCTGCCCCCTGCTTCACTCTTCTTCTCTCTGCACTTGCATAACTCAAGTCTGAACAAAAATGTAACAGTAACCAAAAGTCCCAGGCTCAGCCATCTCCCTGGACATTGCCTGACCAATCAGCTTCATGCATCTTACTTTACAGTCCACACACAGATTCTTTGCATGCTCCAACAAAGGTGTATACATATTTTGCTACAGTTCAATATATCTCTCGGCATTACTTCGCAAATGAAGATTCTTAGGAAGGACTCATCCCACGCTTTTTACAAGCGCGTTGATGACTAAAAAGGCAAATCTGAGATAGGCAAGTTCGGTTGCACAAAGCACAGCAGAAAGTCTCCTTGGGTGATGTTGTTTCCAAGTTGCAGTTCGTTCTGCGTTGCCGTTTCTCTTCGAGACCCATTCAATATATAAAATATTATATACACACACAGTTCAATAGTATATCATTTCTGCTGGAAAAGTTCAGAACTTCTCGAATACTGGAAAAGTTTATTTGAGGGCTTAGAGCTCCCAGAGTCCCTCTGATAGCATATTTCATTTCAATTTATTATTTGATGAGTCGCTCTCCACCGGAGTTCTCTGAGCGACTTACACAGCAATAAAACAGCAAACATATCAACGATAAATCACAAATTAAAAGCTTTGACGAAAAGCCAAGTTTTGAGAGCTTGAGAGAAAGAATGCATACATATGCACACAGCCTGAGAGATTCAGGGGACTGTAACTTTTCTGACTAACACCATTGCTATTTCTTAAAATGGAACCTCAAATTCAGAACACACATATTTTTGGAATGTATAAATAATTAGGAGAAAGGAACCAGAAATCAGAATACTATTTCCCATTGTTTAAGCCTGACTCATGACTAGAACATCTGCACATCAGTTTATAGGGCTATGTTAGGAAACATTGATCCCAAGAAATATTGTCACTGTCAAAACTCACAAATAAAACCACAAGGATTGTTTTCTTGACATAGTAACATGTCATTTAGGGATTCCATATGTAAGTGATAGTATTAAAAGGAATAAGATCTCTTGCAAAACATCTGTCACTGTTGTACATGTTTATTGTCTGTATGATTGCTAAGAAGGCATATGGGCACATCAAAATCCAAGCTTAGCAGACAGTAGAAGCAGCTCTGCAGTCAAACAAAATGACCTAAATAATTGAAGAATCTGCTGCCCTGTGTTCCAGTACATGCCACCTTTTGTGAAATTTAATGCTAAGCCTTCATGCTATTTACAGGGAGAAAGGAATGCAGGGTTTACCATGCCCAAAAGGCTCTATAGGAGTTGGACTACCTGGTCTTAAAAGAGATTTGTGATCTGTACTGAAGGTCCTAATGGAAAACATTCTTAAATATTGTAAACAAATCTTGGAGAAATTGATTTATAGACTACAGTTCCATTGGTGGTTGTAGTATTCTGAACGTTGTAATCCAAAAACAATGTTGCCAAACTTTGATTGTTTAAAAGACAGAATTTTGGAATTCAGTACCCAGAAGCAGGAGCCCCCAGTGGCGTATCAGCTTAAACTGCTGAGCTGCTAAAGTTGCGGACCGAAAGATCTGCAGTTCAAATCCGGGGAGCAGGGTGAGCTCCTGCTGTTAGCCCCAGCTTCTGTCAACCTAGCAATTTGAAAACATGCAAATGTGAGTAGATCAATAGGTACTGCTTTGGCAGGGAGGTAACAGCGCTCCATGCAGTCATGCCGGCCATGACCTTGGAGGTGTCTATGGTCAATGCTGGCTCTTGGGCTTAGAAATAGAGATGAGCACCACCCCCCAGAGTCGGACACAACTAGATTTAATGTCAAGGGGACACCTTTACCTTTACCTTGCCCAGAAGCACCAGCCTGGCAATGGGAGGGATTCTGAAAACACTAGTCAAAAATATCTGAAGAACCAAAGGTTCTCCACAGCTGCATTAAGATGTCGAGATGCTTCTAGATGAGCATTTTATCGTACAGATTTCCTGTCTCATTCATTGATTTATATGAAGTTGCCAGAGTGACATCTTCTACTTGTGATCCTTATATTCTTGTGTCCTATTTTTTTTCCATCTTACTACCGCTTTATAACCAAAGTGTCAGAAATAAAAAGAGCTGCTTTTGATTTGTGGTTCTAGGAGCTTCCTTAGTTTGGAAACTGTATCTCACCTACATTTGGTCCACTTTTCCAAAGATTTGCAGAATCAGATTTTGTATTTTTCACAATGAGTTTATATCTATTGATCTGAAACAGGCTCGTGTAAGGAATGTTTTTTCTACAATTACTACTGTAGGGATTTTTAAGGAAACATGCACTCCCTCGTAATTATCACAAAATAGGGATCATCTTTTAGAGATTATTGTTTCTCAAACCCTGCCCTCCCAGGTATTTTTGACTTCAACTCCCACAATTCCTGACAGGAGCGACTTGAGAGAATTGACCGTCTGCAAGGTCATTGCCCAGGGGATGCCTTGATTGATGTTTTACCATCCTTGTGGGAGGCTGACAAGGATTTCTGGGAGCTAAAGTCCAAAATACCTAGAGGAGCAGAGTCTGACAAAATCTTTTTAGATTAATATCTAAAAATGGTGGATGGGTGTAATAATTTCATTGTCTATAGGATTAGACTATGTTATAATTATGAGAAATGCAGAATTTGCCTCTTTCAGGCAATGATTCATGGATTTTATGCAGAGAGGAAATTGTGTAACTCCTATTGTCTCACACTTGAATGAATCACATATCAACTGATGTATGTGAATAAAAAACCTCTGAAGAACCTACAGAATCAGGGATTAGGGAATACCACGACCACATCCTCAGCCCCTCCTACAATCAGAGTTCAGATTGTGTAAGTATCTTCATCCACTTGAGAAATATTAACCTGTTCTGTGTTGTTTTTGCTCATTCTGAAGACAATTGGTTCTTTATTATCAGTATTTCTCAAGCTTTTGGCTCAAATACCTCGGGAGAAACAAGGCACAAAACTATCACGTAACTACTTTATGCATCACACAGTGACTTGAAATATTTCTGAATTAACTGAAGATGCTAATTCTGTCTTGTTTCATAACACCTATAATTATGGTGACCTCGTGGACAACAAGTTAAACATGAGTCAACAATGTGATGTGGCAGCAAAAAAAGCCAATGGGATTTTGGCCTGCATCAATAGAAGTATAGTGTCTTGATCCAGGGAAGTCATGCTACCCTTCTATTCTGCCTTGCCCATCTGTTATTACCACCTTCTTCACTCCTAATTGAGTTTTCAGATTTGGAAAGATTTTTTAAAAAAAATAAATCAGTGTTCATTACTTTATCAACACTGAAAAAGCATATTCTTAACTAAACAATGTCTCTGACTGCATGAATACTTTTCTCCATACATGCAGATGTTCTTTCAGAAATTATACCCAAACTAAATGAAAGTTATGTGCCAATCCAGTACATAGATTTACATTTCTCTCTCTACATATTCCTCAATACTTGAAGAGATGGCTTCTGAATGTAGGTCTACACAAAAAGCTGATCTTCAATTTCCATCATTTCCCAGTTTGTGAGGATACTGATTTGGGACTATGAATATTACTTCTTGGCTTTTCTTCGCGAATGAAGATTCAGGAAGGACTCATCCCACACTTTCTACAAGTGCGTTGATGATTCGGAGGTTGGATGTGTCCTTCGAGCCTGTGCAATGGATTTTTCTGGTGGAGCGCAGCGTGCACAGAACTGGCCTCACTCTTTAAACCAAAGGTTTGTATGCCGGGGCCTAGCAAGCTAGGACGGTGGCAGCGAGGTCCTCAGGTCATAGGTTTGGTTCGGGTTTCCTTCTCTTAGATGGTTGACCTTACAGGGTTAAACGAGCACCATCTGCCTGGGTTTGAAATCAGTTTTTCTTCTCCTAGGATGGTTGCCAAAAGGCTAGAGCAGTCTTTCTCAACCAGTGTGCCGTGGCACACTAGTGTGCCGTGACGGACCTCCTGCTGTGCCGTGAGAAAAGCTCTCTGCCCCCCTTCCTTCCCCCTCCTGCCGAACTCCTGCTGCTTGGGGGAGGAGGAAGGGCCGGGCAGTGGCAAAGAAAAAGAAGAAGGGACCGGGGCGCCGCCTCCTTCGGCCGTTTCCCCAGCCAGCCTTCAATCCGCCATGACTCCCACCATGACTCTCACCCCTCACTCACTGAAGCCGCTTGGAGGAGGAGCCCCGCCCACTGAAGCCCGTCCACTGCTCATGCTCCTCTGTAGAAGAGGGGAGGGGCATGGCGCGGCCTGTAGGAGAGCTGAAGCTGGGGGGAGGGGTGGGGCCTGGCTCTGCCCCCTCCCCTGGCTTCGGCACTCCCAGCAGCTGCTCCAGCCTTGAAGGGACAGTGCCAAGCCAGCATTGTGCTGGCTCTGGCACCGCTGGCTTGGCACTGCCCCCTCAAGGCTGGAGCAGCTGCTGGGAGAGGTGAAGCCGGGGGTAGGGGCGGGGCATGGCGCAGCCTGGCTCCGCCCCCTCCCCGGCTTCGGCACTCCCAGCAGCTGCTCCCAGCAGGCCACCAGCCCCCAGCCGTTCTTTACTGTGTTAGAGTGTCATTTTGTGTCAATTTGGTTGGTGGTGTGCCCCCGGATTTTTTTAATGTTAAAAGTGTGCCGCGGCTCAAAAAAGGTTGGGAAACACTGGGCTAGAGAACCCATCCTGCCCATTGACGCTCTTTGTCAGACCCTTCGGTTGTGACCTGTCTGGCATGGGAGGTATGAAGTAATATTCATAGTCCCAAATGGCTATTATGCCACCGCCAGCATAGTTCACAACTTCATTAGGGTATGCAAGCCTCTCCCCCACAACAAGGGGGCGCCAACGAAGAGGCTTGCGTACCCTAATGAAGTTGTAAATATTACACCATGGTTACAACTAAGGTACTATGGATCGAAGAAGTACTAAAGGCGGTTTGACATATTTGTATTTATCATCACATAGAGTCGTTTCTGGTGTGAGAGAATTGGCCGTCTGCAAGAACATTGTCTAGGGGATGCCTGGATGTTTTTCAATACTGCATTCTCTCTTGAAACCCTGCCTTTACACAAAAAAGAACTGTACAGCAGGTCCTTGGTATCTATTGGAGTTTGGTTCTTTGAACTTCCCCCATGGATGCTCAAGTTTCATTATATACAGTGTTGGCTCTTATATAAGGTTGTACGTTCAAAGCTTGCTTTTTGAGTATTTCCAAACTATGGAAGCTTGAATCTGTGAATATGGAGTACAATGTCAGTACAAGCTAAAGTTGATCTGCAGTCATTTAAATAGATCTTCTGAAAATGATGTGCATTTGTATTGTTCTTATTTGGAAATGCTCCGGTAATTTAATCTGTGCATATTTACACAAAAACAATTACTTTACTGGTGCATTCTAGGAGACTGTTGTGGGCAGAATAACAAAAAATATCTTCAGGTAATGGTGGTGTTTTGTTCAGTTCTCATTGCCTATTTGAGCAAATGACAGAAAGAGTAATCCAAAATAATAAAAGGGAGGCTCCAGTTTAAAAGATGTGTCATTAAAACCCACAAGCTGGAGCTCAGGGTCATAATCCTTTCAAAAAGTAGAACTAAGATGTTTGCCCTTCAGGTCTTGCGTAAGTAAAAGGGTAAGGAAGATTGATAATTTAAAAACTACCAAGAAATTTAATAACAATTTCTCATATCTAGCATGTGATCCCTGAGAATAAATAAGCCTGGTTTTATCCCCTGCATATCTGGATAGGGCAGAGACCATGGAGAATTATTTTCAATCAATATGCTGAGCTAGATGGATCAAATATCATATTTACTATTCCAATACTTTAAGAAACAAAACAAACAAGACTTCATAATCCATCTAACTACAGTGTATGTTGTGTATCCCTTATCTGGAAATCCAGCCTGAAAATAATTTTATACAAAATATATTTTGTATATTCAGACTGCTATGGTCACCTTAGTGAATTATCTTCATCTTAACACTTACAAGGGGTGTGGGTCTCTGTTGGTGCTAAAAGGCCTCTCAGCAGCTTTCGATACCATTTACCATGGTATCCTTCTGGAACGCCTGGGGGGTTTTTTTGGAAATTTGAGGCACTATGCTGCAGTGGTTCATATTTCTCAGGCAGGTGCCAGATAGTGGTGCTTGGGGATACCTACTCCTCAAAAAAGGAGCTGTTATGTGGCACCCAACAAGGTGCCATTCAATACCCAATGCTTTTTAATATTTACATGAAACCACTGGGAGATCATCTGGAGGCATGGGGCAGGGGTGTTATCAGTATGCTAATGACACCCAAATATCTTTCTCCATGCCTTCCAAAACAGCTGTAGATAAGCATAGTGTGTCTCCTCAGAATGAATGTCTGAAGAAGGTAATGGGCTGGATGAGGAAAAACAAACTGAGACTGAATCCAGACAAAACAGGTGCTTGACATCAAGGTTCTTAATCTGGAGGTGAAGGTGTATGAACCAGTCCTGGGTGGTGTTATACTCCCCCTGAAAGTCTGTTTGTAGCTTGGGAGTACTGGATCCATCTCTCCAAATGTCAGCCTAGGTAGATGAGACGGTCAGCAGTGCTTACCATCAGCTTCAGCTGATACGCCTGCTGCACTCCTTCCTAGATTTTGAGGATCTAAAGATGATAGTGCACGCACCAATGACCTGAAGGTTGGACTTCTACAATGTGCTTTACATTGGGCGATCTTTGCACCAACTTCAGAAAATCCAGTTGGTTCAAAATACGGCAGTCAGATTGGTTACAGGAACATCCAGGAGTGAGCATATTACACCTATCCTAAAGTCACTCCACTAGCTGCCAATTGTTGGTTTTGACATTTAAAGCCCTACATGGTTTGGGCCCAGGTTACCTACAGGATTGCCTTCTCCTGTACAATCTGCCCTGAACATTGAGTTGCTCTCGGGGGCAGCTACTCAGAAAGCCTTTTCATTGGCCACCCCAAGACTGTGGAACAACCTGATAGAAGGCATCCAACAGTTAAATTAGCTGTTGAAATTTAAAAACCATCTAAAGACCTATCTCTTCTGGCAGGCCTACCCAACCAGTTTTAATCATGAATTTTAAACTTGCATTTTATGTTTAATCTTTGTTCTGCATATTTTCATATGCATGTTGTAGAAATGTGTTTTAATACCGTATGTGTATTTTGTAGAATGTTTTGAGTTGATTGTGAGGTTTTAGTGATGTTGTAACCTATCTGGAGGAGAGGTGGGTAAGAAATAAAATACGACTACTATCACTACTACTACTACTACTAATAATAATAATGACAAAGTTGGTGAGATCTCAAGGAGCCCTGTCCCAGCTTCCTCAAGATTAATAGATGAATGGATAAGAAAGATGTGCCATACCAGATTTTTCAGGACATTATTTCCAGGTTGCATTTTGTTCCCTTTTCATTTGTATTTAAAGGGCAACAAGTTTAGTCCCTGGTATAATCACTTAAATGATTGGAGCTAGCAGGACTATGCCTGTAGAGCTGCTGCATCAAAATATAGTAGCCTATCTTGGCTAGTTGAGACAATTATCTAGCAGATCTTTAAATTCATCTTATGTAAGAAAAGTCGCATAGAAAGAAATACACATAGTATCCTTGCATTCAAACTTGACATACCCAATCCATTCCTTGAAGTACATTCATAGCACAGAAAAGTTACAAGGAAGGCATTTTTAAAATTGTGGTAATTTACTTTTATTGGTGCGTTTCTCAATTAAATTAATTGCAAAAATCAGTGAAAGGCACTTGAAATATGGTATTTCAAAAACATTCATTTGTTGATCATATGAACGAACAAGTTAACCACAATTTGTTGTGAAAAAAGAACATTTCTCTTGGCAAGTAAAAGTCTCTTTACACCAACATACTGCTCAGCAGTTAATTTGTCATTTCAAATGTATTTCTGGTAAGATTTATGTACATCGAAGGGAAGTCGCTTCATGAAATGACTGTTCACAACATTTTTTTCTGTTAGCAGATGACCAAGGTAAAGCTTTATAACCAGCTGAGTATGATATAATTTTAAAATATACATAAAGCACAAAGATGGGACCAGTTTATACTTTGTCCACTGTATAATCTCATATCAACTTTATGATTCCACTCAAATCTGATGTAATAGAGAATAAAGTTAAATACAATACAAGATCTAATGATCGGAATGGTGACAGGTTACTTTTTTTGTACTGCAACTTCCAGAATCTCCCAGCCAGTATGGTCAGTAATGACTGAGGGATTCTGAGGACCATAGAACAAAAAACAAACAAAAATGTAACTTTCACAAGCTTTGCTAACAATGAAGTACTTTCAACACTGCTGATGATATCAAACGTTCTAAGAAAAGTTTTGAAAAGAAACTTTGAAATACAGTAAGTTATTAAAATTAAACAGATTGTGTAATATTCACCTAAACTGGAATGTTTTGCAGGCTGTAGGTGAGAACATGACATGTTGTACCAAAGAAAACAAAAGCAATACAGATCAAGATTAAAGTTTAGTACAGCAATTAATGCCAATCAACAAGGTAGAATTCTGGGGCATAAGCAATGCTTGAAAAACATTTTGTGCCTTCAGACAGTATAGCAAGATAGATCAGGGAACAGAGAAAGGAACATCTTTCCCATGCCACTGAGATTTTCCACAGCTCCACTAAAAGGTTTGGATAAACCATATAATATGAAAAATGCTATTTGAGGCCTTAGTGAGTTTCTGATACTGAACATGGATAATAATTTCCTGGGAATGACAAACAGTCTGACCTAATATAAGGCAGTTTCCTATGATATTGGACTGTTCAGGATTGAGACCAAGAATCGAGAACCACAACGTTTCACATCTATATTATGCAAAAAAGGTATCTTTAGCATTTTCCTGGAAAATAACTCTATGGGCTAAATCCTTGTTTCCCCACAAACCTGCATTTTCAATTTTCCCCTCCTTTCTCTCAGCTCTCATTTTGTGCATCTGGAATGTCGGATAATTTGTTTTATGTTACATATGTTAATGTACGGTAAAATACCTCAAGAGATGTATGTTAACATAATCCCAAGAGATAAAGTATATAGAAGCCAGTTAACTAGGGATGGCTCCATTTTGCTCCTTAATAATCATGATGGAATAATAATAGGCATTACTTCTTGAAGCTAAAATCTCTCAGTTTACCAACAAACGCCACTAAAGCACTGGTGAATTTACACCAGGTGCTTTGAGGTAGATAGATAAATGCCACCAAATCCAGAAAGGAAGACAAAATTAGGTTATTAATGAACTAGAGAATATGCTACACCTGCTTCCGGGTTGACTTCTCTTATGGAAATCCCCTTCAACATTCTTGGGTTTCTATCTCTGACCGTCCCATGTTACCTTGTAGCTTCTTTCACATTTTTACTGTCTAAAACCAAGGATTGATGGAATATTGCACAATGCTTTTGGATTGACAAAGCACTCTGTTTGAGAGCTCTCTACACTTGAGATTGGCATCAACTTGCTTAAACACCATAAAATCTGCAACTAAGCAAAACAGCTTAATATTAGTTTTGGCAACACTTCTGTTATAACAGCTGTTTGAGAATTGGGCAGATCTGTCATTACTTTTGTACTCATGATTGATCTAAAAGTGAAGTTACAACTCAGCATTGGTTTAATATTAGAGCAAACAATCTGTCCTGTTCTGTTAATTCAGTTTTCAGAACCCCTCCACAGGCCTAATTTACCAAAATAAATAAGAAAACATTTAGTTCCTTCTTCTGTTAGTTACATATTACTTATCTATAATGAAATATTAAGGGTGTACTGCACATTCATTAAGAGCAACCAACAATGTTATCACATGTTTTAAAGTAAGAAAGGCAGAAGCACATGTGTAACTATAAAATAAACCATGCTGAAAGACACAAAGTATGAACCAGTATCCGCCCTTGTTTGAAGAAGAAACTGCAATGAGTTTAGTAAATTTGACAAAGATTTTGTTTAACTAGTACACACCATCAAGTACATAATCTCAATGTAAACATCAATATGATGAATTCAAGATAGAAAGCACACTCTGGTTGATCACTTTCAGCATAACAGTTAAGTGGGAGAAAAAAGGACTGCATATCAAAACGAGAAACTTGTAGGCCAAACTGGCACATAGTACATATTGAGAGGGCATAGCTAACACCAAAAATTGCACTGTGGTTTGTATTTAAGCACAAAGTACAGAGCTCCTTCATCTGTTGGCAGAGACCTTTGTTCAAAGTTGGCCTGACAAGTGAGACAATCAAATCCACAGGGAAATAATAATTTAAATGAGCCAGTAAATGTCACACAAAAAAGAGGCACAGTATTTAAACTGAAATAAATAATTACAGAAATTAAACAGAAGTTTTAAAACACTTAAAGTACTGGACAAGCCACCCTCCCTCATTCTCAAGCTTAATCAATACCTATTTGTGTGCAAGTCCACTTTTATACAAACAAAAACGGCTTGTTGGTTTCTTTTTTAAAAGAGTGAGTCAATAATACCAAACTGAAATAAATGTGGGAGCTATGAATGTTCTACCACCAATAATATAATCACAGCAACTCATTTTCCAGCAACAGTGTGAGAAAGTTCATTTCAATCCTTTATTTTGTTTATCCACTGCACATGTAGGCAACCTTTAGCCTGTTGATGCCTTCAAGTGGACTGTGATGCTCATGAAGCTGCACCCACAACTTGACGGAGCAGCTATTTTTACTAGCAAAGCCAGAACAGCAATCTTGATTAGAATTGCTGTGGAATGGGAAAGCATTATCCCCACCCCCATGATCTCAATGTAGCAGATGTTCTTGTTTTTTGTTTTGTTTTAAATCCCTGGGAGATGGAAGGAGCCCTTGCCCCTTCAATCCCACCAATTCCAGTGGGTGGGAAGGGATTTAAACTTCTCTGTTACTACAAAATTAGTTGGGTAAATGTGGGTCTGTATGCCTGAAGGGGTCCAAGCCACCAGCTGGCACCATATTTAGGCCCTAGCAAAGATCACTCCCCTCTCATTTAGTAAAACGGCACTCATTCCATTAATACATTCAGTCTGTTCACCCACATTTCCACTAACTTTCTGTCCACCTGAACTCTACTGACTTTCTCTGCAGTAAGAAAAAATCTGCATACTATGTGGAACTGAAACCCAAAATATGCAGTTTTTCAAACACATGTGTAAATGCAACCCATATGCAGGATTACCTGACAAATGACTGTGTGTGACAAAGCTTTTCCTGAAACATACAATCACACTTGAATCTCTTATGTAAAGATTTTTCAAAAAACACATTCATACTTGAATCTCTTTAGCAAAGTATGTATCAGCATCTAATGTACTCGGTCTAGTAACAGAAGGCATTCACATGATATAAGGACTAAATACTGAATGTTTACAAGTGAATCTAGACAACAGAGTTTGTTTCAATATAAGGTTTGTAATGTATACATTACTGAAACAAATTTAAGGAGTTATGATGCTTAATACAAAACTTTATGGATTTGACCTTGCAGTCTCATGGCATATGAAACATCCTTCTCACCAGCACGATTAGAAAAGATTCTGCAGTGGGCAGCCATTTGAAGGAACACTTTTAAAATTCAGATATATATGCTTAGCAAACCCATTTCTTTACCATCCCATAAGGCTTCTTCAGTGCATTATAAATGATTTTATCCAGAGGCTTTCAGAGGATTTCCTACTTCTGCTTTGGATTTCACATCCCCCTTTGCTGCTTCACTTAAATTTTGCATTCCTGGATCCTTAGGAGAGTCAGAGTTATACCTAAACTGGTAGCCATAAGGACGGAGATGATAAATCAAATATTCCAGATGATACATAGTAGTGGCATCAACATAATGGAATGAAACTGCCAAGTCGGAACAGCAGCCAGGACCCTAAAACGGAAAGAAAATAGTATGATTAAAAGAGGAGATAAATAAATATCACATCCTGAATCAATTTGAATGTTAGTAATAAGGAGCTTAGGGGTATTAAACACCAATACAATATTTAAATAGAATGTGATCCATGAAAAACAGAAAGAATAAATTTTGCTCTAAAAGACGGTCTGATTCAATAGCTCTAAAAGCACAAGATGCTATAGAAGTGCAATCCAATTAAAGCACATGTATATTTGAGGAGCAAGGAAAATACATCAATCTCTTTCCCTGATTTTATGTGGCAAAATGATTGGAACATCTCTAAGAGGAAGACAATTATAATAAAGTCCCTAACACATAAACTAGATATGTGAGCAACACAACTCCTTTTATCTCCAGCCATCATGGTCACTGCCTGAAAGAAGTGGTAGTCCAATACACTTCCAGGGTAAGAGAAGTAGGAAAACCGGCACCAAGTTGAGGAAAACAGGCCAAAAGCTATCTAAAATCAGCTCCACACTTTGACAACAAATCAACAGAAAAAGCAGTTCAATATATGGTAACGTTATGCAACCATTACTGTATTTACAAATTTAACACCAAAACATTGCAATGTATTGAAGCAGTTGTGGATCTGGGTGGGAGGTAGACTGTGTTGGATAATACAGAATGTTGGATGAGCAAAGGTTGGAAAAACGAGACTACTATGAAACTAAGCAGAACAAAAGTGTGAAGCAAAGCAGTACACACACATGAGAAGAAAGTTCTCAGGTAGGAAATATCTCTGTAACACATCTATCAAGTGGTTTGTACTGGACTAGAGAACCAAAGTCTCAACAGGATAAAGACAGCTAGAGATGTCTATACACATATACAGAATTAAAATGTTATACGCCTAGTGGTCGGTTTAGTATGTAAAAATATTATATGCCATAATACCTCCACTGATAATATAAAAATAAAACTTACCTCCACAGGAGGGTAATAGTTATAATTCCAGTACCAAAAATTTCTGGGTAGGTATCCTTTGATTAAATGGTGCTCTGGCACAAATGGGTGAAAGGTTTCCTTGCCACTCGTATCCCTGGAATCTCCAGCTTCTACATTAATGCTTTCCATACATTTGCCTAATGCCAAGTCTTCAATGGAGGAGCTATGAGTACATTTGTTGTTTTTAAAAGCATCCACAAATCGCTTCAGAGCTTCTTTGCTCAGCACATAGCCTGCACCTCCACTCATATAGCCCTGTTTCACAAATGGCTTAAACCTTCTTCCAAAAAAAATTGGTCTTTCAGAGCTGTATTTTGAAAGGAGCCATCTCAGGTTGTCCAGAGCAACATAGGTGTCATCATCTGCTTTCATGAACCAGTCTGCTTCATCAAGATAATGATCATGCACATACTGGAAAGCTTTAATGGTTTTCCAATACAACTGGTCTCTGCCTTCTTTGGTTCCTAATCCAACAGTTGGAAAGTCTTTGTTTTCTTCAGAGCTCATAAACAGCACCTTGTTGCAATGCTGAGCCCATGTAGCTTTGACATGTTTAGCTTTTGTTTCCAGATTCTGAGGACCAGTCATCACCCAACAAAGGATTCTTACCTTCTGGTACAGTTCTTCAGCTACCTTCCTGTTTTCATCTGGGGAAGTTAAATTCCAAAATGCCATCAGTGCATATAATCTTCAAACAATCAAAGTCATACAGTGGTTAGAAAACACCTCAGATCTGTTAAAAAACTATGAAGCATGTCCTATGAGTTTTTATGTTAAAATTAAATATACTGAGCACCTACACCTATTCCTAAATATATTTACTGATCTCTCAAAATAAACAGAGTGAGAGAACACTTTAGATCTTCCGAAGATGTTTTGAAGCCCTAGAAGCCTCCTGCAGCCTTACAATTCCTTGCTCTTCCAAATTAGTTTTGTGAAATTCTGTGATTTTGTCCCGTCCACCAAGCCTCAATATGCCAAGAAAAAAAGAGAGGCTGAAAACTGACCAACATTGAAATAGCAAAGTAGCCTGCAGATTGGGATCAGAGGATGGAAAGTGGTCCTCACAGTAGGTGCCCACCATTGCGTACGTGTTGCGAATTTCGATGATTTATGGGAAATTCACAACTGGGTAATCGTTGCTTCTGTTTGCTGTTTTGTCTTATGTCTGATATAACAGGCTGCATTTTTATTGAATTTTAGTTTTTAAGTCATAATTCCTGTTTATATGTTGGGTTGTTAAATGTTGTTACTGTGGATGTATTGTTGTTGTATTTGAGCATTAAACATTTGCCTTTTATGTTTGGAATACGCCCTGAGTCCTTCCGGGGAGGTAGGGTGGAATATAAATAATAATAGTTATTATTATTTTTATGTGCTTTTATCTTCTAATCAATTATGTATAAAGTTTAGTAAACCATGAGATCAAGACATTACCTGTTTTTATTTTAGCTGTTAAGTACATTAACTCTCTCCAATCCTGTTAAACAGGTTTAGAAAACTATTTCACATTTGTAGATGCTTTTTTAAGACCTTAAGAGTGTCAAAACTGGGAGGGAGAAATGTCCAGTTTTAAGTTCAACTAAAGGAAAGTCACTGAAATTTATGAATTCTGTTACTTAAGACTAACCATTTTTATCCATTTAAATGGATCTGTTCTAGTTGGAACTAACTTTACAATAACACTGGATCTAACCCTATGATTTTGGAAGTCAGGGTAACCAGCAAATAACCGTAGGGTCAAAACTACTAAGATAAACATATACAATTAACACAGTACAGTACATATTACTAAAAAAGTTACAGGATTGTATATGATAAATAAAAATGATAAACTCTTCACAGAGTGCAAAGCATACCTTGATGTTGTCCAGTATCTGCATTGAAATTCATTTGTCCTTTCAGATTACTTCTTTCATCACTATTCAAGTGATGTCTATGAGGATCATTGTAAACAATGTGAGGCTCAATCCCAATTTGTTCTTCAAATACTAAACTAAATAGCAGATAACATATGAAAAATCCAATTGCAGATCCAAAAGTAAAGGTCAGAAGATTCAATATGGATTTTGGAGTGGCCATTTCCTGAAGAGATTCTCTGGTGAGAGAGAAAATATATGACAATCTCATTCTTGATTTCATTTAATCCATGGTTTTATATCTCAAACTCTCTTCAAATATGCATTGAAGGCCTAAGCCTGTGTTTTTGACCCTAATATACCAGGATTTTTACATATATCTGCATTTCTAAGAAAAGTTCTTCACACCACAGAGTATTTTACTGGCCTAAACAGTAATCCAGCAATGTACTACCAAGAGTACCCTTCTAGCAATGGTTAAAAAACCTCAACCTTCTTGCATTTTGAATGTTTCTGGAAAACAGGAATGATACCAAAATAAGGTGTCCATATTGTACCCTGGTGGTGCAGCGGGTTAAACTGTTGAGCTGCTGAACTTCCTGACCGAAAGGTTGGCAATTCGAATCTGAGGCGCAAAGTTGAGCTCTCACTGTTAGGGCTCAGCTTCTGCTAACCAAGCAGTTTGAAAACATGCAAATGTAAGTAGATCAATAGGTACTGCTTACACAGGAATGGTAACGACGTTCCATGTAGTCATGCCGGCCACATGACCTACAGACAAGGCTGGCTCTTCGGTTTAGAAATGGAGATGAGCACCTCTCCCCCAGAGTCGGACACAACTAGACTTAATGTCAGGGGAAACTTTTACCTTTTATTGTACAATCAGCAAATATATATGGATCTGGATGGAGATGTCAAAAGATAGCTGGATATTTATAAATAAAGTAAAAATGAATTTGCCAATTTTCACTTCCTAGTGTAAAGAAGTTCCAGTCTCATTAGCATATAGGGAAGAGATGAAAATGTATGTGGAGGGAGATTTAGTTCCAAATATTTAGAACTCAGAATAGAAGCAATGAAAATCACTATTTAAATATTAAAGTTACTATTAAAATAGACTGCCATACGCCCCACAATAGTATTAAAAACACGTCAAGCATGAAGACATGAATATATTTCAGAACCCTATAATAAGTACATTTCTGACCTCCAAATATATATGCATGGTGACACCAGCAGAGAGGTGAAAATTGCTTTTAAGCACATTCTAATGCATGTTTGCTCAAGAGTAAGTCCCATTACTTTCAATGGTGCTTATTCTCAAGACAACATGTCTGAAACCTACCTAATAGAACAATCCCACACATGTTGTTGATTTGAAATTACTGTAAACTGCCCTGGGTTCACTAGAGTCTAAATGTTCAGTGTAAAGATTTGGCAGAGCAACTCATTCAAGTTTACCAAGTGTCACTCCAACATAATTATCTGATCCCAGTTTGGCAGATCCTTGTTGAAGCACCGAAAAGATCCTTGTTCTCCGGTTTTTGACAAATAATTGCTTCTTTTCACTACCTCACAACATAGTATGGAACCAGAAGCGTTTCGTATTTCTGTGTTTTTGGATTTTTGAAAGCTTGTATTTGTACATATGCATATAATGTGATATCTATACTGGTTACATCCCATATAGATTACTGCAACGCTCTCTACATGGGGTTGCCTTTGAAGACTGTTCGGAAGGTGCAACTAGTCCAACGTTGATAACAGGAGCGGCATTCAGAGAGCGTTGAGCTCCACTGGCTGCCAGTTTGCTACCGGGCACAATTCAAAGTGCTGGCTTTAGCCTTTAAAGCCCTAAACGGTTCGGGTCCAACTTACCTGTCCGAACGCATCTCTCCCTATGAACCATCGAGATGTTTAAGATCATCTGGAGAGGGCCTGCTCTCGGTCCCGCCTTCTTCGCAGGCGCGACTGGCGGGGACGAGAGACAGGGCCTTTTCAGTGGTGGCTCCTCGGCTTTGGAATGCCCTCCTTAAAGACATCAGATTGGCCCCCTCCCTCCTGACATTTCGCAAGAAAGTCAAGACTGCTATTTGAGCAGGCATTTGCTGATGAAATAGAAGGCTTAATTAGATATATGGAATGACGACGATGCGATGGAAACTGATTTCAACATGACGCTGAGACTGCAATTGTATGTTTTTAATTGTTAATTTGTTATTATATGGTTTTTTTGGGGGGGGTTGCCTTGTTGATTGTGTTGTATTGAGGGCAGAGATTGCCTGTGTAAACCGTCCCGAGTGCCCCTGGGTTGAGAGGGGTGATATAGAAACGTGACAAATAAATGACAAATAAATAAATATCTTGGGAGTTGAAATCCAAGTGTAACCACACTATTCATTTATGATTCATATACAACTTATAGATATAGCCTGAAGGTAATTTAATAGACAATACTTTTAATAATTATGTCCATGAAACAATGTTTCCATGCACTAAATAATCCAAAACACTATCTGAACCACCCAGATGGATAATTCTGGATTTTGGAGTATTTCAAAACTGTAGAATCATGGAAATGGAAGTCCAAGTTGAGTCATGAAATTCATATACAGGTTGAGTACCCCTTATACAAAAGGCTTGGGAACATAAGTATTTCAGATTTTGGACGTTTTTTCAATTTTGGAATAGCTATACAGTATTCGCATATACCTAATAAAATATCTTGGAGATGAGAGCTAAATCTAAACACAAAGTTCATTTATATTTCTTATGAACATTACAGACATACTCTGAAGGTAATGTTAAACACACTATATACTTTAAACTGAGCATGAAACAAGGCTTGTGTGCACTGGACCAGCAGGAAAGAAAAAAGGTGTTGCTATCTCAGGCACACATGTGGGGAATTTTGGAGCATTTCAGATTCCCGGTGAAGGGATACTCAACCTGTATGAGGCTGAGTGTGCATCTAAAGCATAAATGAATGCAGTTTGGCACCACTTTAACTGCTATGGCTCAATGCTATGGAATCATGTGAGTTGTTGTTTGGTGAGGCAACAGCACTCTTTGGCAGAGAAGGCTAAAGATCTTGCAAAACTATAACTGCCATGATTCCTTAGTAATGAGCCATGGAAATTCAAATGGTGTCAAATTGCAATCATTCCACAAAGCAGATACACTCTAAGGCTGAGAGCACCAGTACCCTTTAGTAAGCAACTCCCATCAATCATTCCATATCATTAAGGCTGAGAGTTGTTATTTTAAGTCTGCAAAGCCTTTCCTGCCGAAAAGTGCTCACCAACTTTCAACTCCTAGGCTACTTCTATGCAGTTGAATACAATCCCATATTATCTGCTTTGAACTGGAATACATGGCGCTGTGGAATCAGATAATCCAGCTCAAAGCAGATATTGTGGGATTTTCTACCTTGATATTCTGGGTTATATGGCTGTGTGGAACAGCCCCTAGGATTCCATAGCACTGAGCCAGGGCAGATAAAGCAGTGGCAAAGGGCGTTATTTCAACAGTGTAGATGTGCCCTGAAGCAAACTTGGAGCAGAAACCTTATTAGTCAGGGGGACCTGGGTGACTCACCTCTAACCAGTCCCACAGCTCTGAAGCAGACATGACTAATAAGTCTGAAACTGAATGAAGCCCTGCATTTCCACCCAACCAGAATCAGGCTGCATCTACAATCTGTAATTGAACACAGATTGACACCACTTTAACTGCAAGTGGTTCAATGCTATGAAATCCTGGGATTTGTAGTGGGGTGAAATGCCAGCACTTTTTGCCAGAGAAAACTTTAAGCTGCAACTCTCATGACTCCACAGCACTAAGCTCCGAGCAGTTCAAGTGAATGCCAAACCGTAGATACACCAGGTATGGGAAAACTTGGGCCCTCCAGGTGTTGGGCTGTTAGGAATTGAAGTCCAATACACCTGGAGGGCCTAAGTTTGCCCATGCCTGGTGTAGAAAATGCACCCTTTGTGCTGACACAAGTCTAACCAGTTTGAAATGAGCTGGAAGGCCAAGATTTTCTACCCAACCTGAAACACACACAAACTTGTGAGTGAGGCGAGGAGGGATGGCAGGCATCTGCACTGTGGAATGAATGCAGTTTGTGACACCAGGGCTCAATAATATGGGTTCCTGGCAGTTGTAGCTTTGTTTTTGTCATTCTTTGGTAGGGAACAACGACAACTTTATTTGTAACCCGCCCTATCTCCCCAGGGATACTCAGGGCAGTTTCCAGACAAAAAGTGGCAAACATTCAAGGCCATAAGAAATAAAGCAAATACAATATCTGCTTGGAACTGGGTTATCTGAGTCCACACTGCCATATATCCCAGTTCAAAGCAGATAATGTGGGATTATCTGCTTTGATATTATGGGGTTCCTTCCACACAGCCCTATATCCCAGAACATAAAGGCAAAAAATCCCACAATATCTGAGTGTGGACCTGGGGCCCTTCCACACAGCCCTATATCCCAGAATATCAAGGCAGAGGATCCCACAATATCTGCTTGGAACTGGGCTATCCGAGTCCACACTGCCATATATCCCAGTTCAAAGCAGATAATGTGGGATTTTATTCAGCTGTGTGGAAGGGCCCCCAGATAACCCAGCTCAAAGTAGATATTGTGGGTTATCCTGCCTTGATATTCTGGGATGTATAGGGCTGTGTGGAAGGGCCGTTGAAGTGGCACCAAACTGCATTAACTCGACAGTGTAGAGAGAGGCACCCTGAATACATCTGAAGCCCAGCAGAAACACTCACACAAGAGGCGCATAGGTTTCCCTTCCCTACTGAGAACCACCCCTTTATGATCTCCCCTTCTGCTCGGGCCCCAAACGGGCTCCTTCCCTTCTGCGACTTACCTCGAAGCCGGGGAGGGGAGCAGGCCTCAGAGGCTCGGCGCGAGAGGCACGGGAAGGAGAGGGAGAGTCAGGCCTGGGAAGCGCGGCCCTCTCGCCGCCATCCCCCCTCGGCCTCGGCGGCTACGCCTCCTCTGCGGCGCCTCATTGGGCCCAGGGCTCCGGCCAGGCCGCCCTCCCCCAGGCCTCTGGGCCCAGAAGGCGGCGCTGGGAGGCCTCCCTTCCCGCCCACTCTCTCCCTCTCCCCGCCCTCTTTTCTCCATGACAGGCAGGCAGAGGAGAGGCGGGGCGGAGCGAGGGAACTTTGTGCTCCTTCGCTGAGGGATCACTTTAGAGCAGGCGTGGGGCAAAAGGTTGGGCCTTCCTCCAAGTGTTTTGGACTTCAACCCCCATCACTCCTAATAGCCTCAGGCCCTTTCCTTAACAGCCTCAGGCCCACCACTCCTAACAGCCTCAGGCCTTACAGCCTCAGGCCCTTTCCTTTTCCTCAGGCCTTTCCTTTTCCTAACAGCCTCAGGCCTTTTCCTTAACAGCCTCAGGCCCTTTTCCTCAGGCCTTTCCTTTTCCTAACAGCGTCGGGCCTTACAGCCTCAGGCCCTTTCCTTTTCCTCAGGCCTTTCCTTTTCCTAACAGCCTCAGGCCTTTTCCTTAACAGCCTCAGGCCCTTTCCTCAGGCCTTTCCTTTTCCTAACAGGCCTTTACAGCCTCAGGCCCTTTCCTTTTCCTCAGGCCTTTCCTTTTCCTAACAGCCTCAGGCCTTACAGCCTCAGGCCCTTTCCTTTTCCTCAGGCCTTTCCTTTTCCTAACAGCCTCAGGCCTTTTCCTTAACAGCCTCAGGCCCTTTCCTTTTCCTCAGGCCTTTCCTTTTCCTAACAGCCTCAGGCCCTTTCCTTTTCCTCAGGCCTTTCCTTTTCCTAACAGCCTCAGGCCCTTTCCTTTTCCTCAGGCCTTTCCTTTTCCTAACAGCCTCAGGCCTTTTCCTTAACAGCCTCAGGCCCTTTTCCTCAGGCCTTTCCTTTTCCTAACAGCCTCAGGCCTTTTCCTTAACAGCCTCAGGCCCACCACTCCTAACAGCCTCAGGCCTTTTCCAGTACAGGAAGGAATAGATTCCAATGACAGGAAGAGATTCCACCTAAACTTGAGGAAGAACCCCCGATGGCAAGAGCTGTTTTGCAGTGAAATATGCTGGTTTGGAGCCCTGTGAAGTCTCCTTCTCTGCAGGTTTTTAAGCAGAGGCTGGATGACCATCTCTGAGAATGACAGAGTTGGAAGAGGCCACATAGGACATCCAGTCCAACTCCATTCTGCCATGCAGGGACACCCCATCAAAGTACTCCTGACAGATGGCCATCTGGCCTCTGCTTAAAAACATCCAGAGACGGAGACTCCACCGCTCTTCGAGGCAGCACATTCCAGTGGGGAGACAACCAGCCCTCTTTGGCAGAAAGAAAAGACCTTGTTAAACTACAACTCCCATTATTCCATAGCATGGAGCCGTGGCAGTGAAAGTGGGGTCAAACCCCATGAATCCTACCATGGAGATACAGACACCTTACAAAAGCTTACGGTGCCAATTGCTTTATCTCAGGATGCATTTATAACACTACCATGGCACTGCCCCCTCCTAAGCGTGACATCCTTTCAAATATACATATGTGTTTACTTGAGCGTAAGGCGCAATTGAATCTTATGCGCACCTCAATTTCAAAACCCTGAAACCAAAAAAAGTATTTCCTGCCAGAGGCAAAAAATGTAATCGAATTTAGTCAAAAAGGTTGGGCATTAGATATGAGTAAATGTGGTATTTCAATACAGTCATCATGTCTCTGCCTTCAAGCTAAACAAAGCTGTTCCTCATAGGACTTGGCTTCCAAACCTTTGAACATTTCGGTTGCCCTTCTCTAGACGCGTTCCACCTTGGCAATATCCCGCTTGAATTATGGTGCCCAGAACTGCCCTCAAGGGAGGGAAATGGGGAAACTCTTTTAAAGGAAAGCAGTGCCCCAAAGCATTTCATTTCCTCATCATTCAGCAGTTGTGTTTTTCTTTCTAAACGAATAGGATAGGCGTAGGAGAGTCGCACCCTACGTCTCAGCTAAGTAGTTGTGCTACCAGTCACCAGAATTAGACTGCCTCAGTCAGGTTTTCATTGAGATGGCTAGTTGCCAAGAAAAATAAATGTATTATATTTTGCTTCTACTTCAGGCAGGGTGTCCTAAAAGTATCTGTAGGCACAGAATTGTCATTGAAAGTGATGACCTCATTAAAACAAAGCTAATCATTATCTGACTGTAGCCATCAGGGCCGTAGCCAGGATTTTGATTCGGGAGGGGCTGAGTTTGATTCGGAAGGGGCCGAGTCTGAGTGAGAAGGGGTCTACCCTAGCAAACCTTTTGTATCGTTATCCCAATACCTCCATGCATATGGGATATACTGAGCATGGTGATCAGATCATGATATGAATACACAGAACAGTTTAAATAATGTATCCATAAAGCCTTCTCGCGGACCACCCAGAGAATTTCGGGGGGGGGGGGGGGTGAAGACCCTCAAGCCCCCGCCCCCTACATGCCTGGTAGCCATCTACATTTGCGATTTGCTAAGACATTTTGGGACGGTAAGTCTTCCCAGCTAGGCCTGATGGGAATTGCAATCCAGTAACATCCATTATACATAGCACATGTCCAGTCAATAAAAACAACACAGTCTCAGTTCCTAGGCTTACAGTCTAAAAAGGCATGGCATAAAAGGAAAAGGTGAAGGGATGAAAAGAGGAAAGCAACGGTTTGCTTCCTTTTGCTGCAGTTTGCTGGAGCAGATAAGGTTGGGCTGTAATCTTATACTTGCACTTTACATTATAATCCTTATCCTCATTTAATGCAGAGTCAGCAACCATGGTGTAATAGAGCATATTTCTGATTAGCCATGTACAGAATTGAACTGCAAGCTTTGATTCTTTTGAACTGCCACACATTTTTAATACAAGCCTTGGATCGTTTTCTGATTGCAGTCCATTGACGCACTTGGCTAAAAGTCAATTGTAACATTCTTCTGCAAAAGAATTTCTGTACAATTTTCGTCAATGAGACTGGACAATAGAGGCAGATGCAGTTCTCCCATCACTGTATTTCTATGCTGGGCAGAACACCAACTGCAGTATTTCTCCTTAATTTGTAGCATTCAGAAGGCACATAAAAAAAACCCCTGCAAGATATATCCACATATTGGGGGGGGGGGGATCTCAAGCTTCAGTTGTAATGTTAAAGCAGTATCAGTACTCAATATTGAAACATGACTTGGAAGCAGGGCCGTAGCCAGGATTTTGATTCGGGGCTGAGTTTGGTTCGGGGGGGCTGAGACTGGGTGGAAGAGGTCTACCCTAGCAAACCTTTTGTATTGTTATCCCAATAACCCCATTAATGTGGGATATAATGAGCATGGTGATCAGATCATGATATGAATTAACATAACAGTTTAAATAATGTACCAGTAAGGCCTTTTCGCGGACCACCCTGAGAATTTCGGGGGGGGGGGCTGAAGCCCCCTTAGCCCCCCCCCCCTGGCTACATGCCTGCTTGGAAGCAAACTTGATTGAAAACAGTGTTCAAGATGAAAGATTTAGGACAGCTAGAATGATCCACTTAGCTGTGAAGCACACACTGTAAATATATAGAAGGAAATAACAACATACTTATGATACAGTAGAATTCCACTTAGTAATGTATTTGACTTTTTAAATCAGCTTTGTTGACTTTTAACTCTCCTTTCCAATTATTGTAGATCCTGTTTGCCTTTTGGCTCATAAGGAGGAACCATTGTTACTCAACATTAAATATTGTCCTGGGGAGGAAAAAGCTAATATTCTCCTTGTTCCTGGAGTACAAGGCGGAATTCCGTGTATCTTAAACAGAAGTGAGTCGGCCATTGTTACTCAATATTGATCTTCCATTCATTTATGCAGGAAATAAGTGAAAAGTTTCATGGCAATGAGCTCAGAGTGCAGAACTTTTATTTATCTTTCCAAATGTGTGTGCGTGAGCCTGAAGGTTATCGGCACTGCTGCTCCTGGCAAATACATTTAATAAATTATGAATCAATTTAGACTGCGTGAGTGTACCTGACTG
Source organism: Anolis apletophallus (assembly GCA_030556195.1). Lineage (NCBI taxonomy): Eukaryota > Metazoa > Chordata > Lepidosauria > Squamata > Anolidae > Anolis > Anolis apletophallus. Next base: position 41,200,322 of record JARBWK010000008.1, on the reverse strand, counting down.
CCGTGGCATACTCTTTCAAGGTTCTTCTGCATGGGCAGTACAATACAGGGATGGAAAAGGTATAGGAAAAAATTCAAAAAGGGGGTTAAAGCCCATGTTTCAAAGCAGAGTTTCTCAAACTGTGCTCCTCCTGATGTTTTGGACTTCAGCTCCCATGATTCCTAACAGCTGGTAAGCTGGCTGGGATTTCTTGGAATTTAAGTCCAAAACAACTGGAGAGGACCAAAGGCTGGGAATCACTGTTCTAAAGTGTTGGGAAACTCACATGGAGATACTGGGATTGATCACACTCTTTGTAGTTTGGGATTCAGGTTGGATCTATACTACAGAATTAATTCAGTTTGACATCATTTTACTTGTCATGGCTATGGGATTATGAAAGTTGTAGTTTTACAAAGTATATAGTCTTCCCTGCCAAAGAGTGCTGGTACTTCACCGAACTAAAAATCCTGGGCAGTTTTTGAAGACTTTCTCAACATGAGAAGAACATGATCTAAATTATTCCTTCTTTCAAGAATTAAAATAGTGAAAAATCCCATCCCTAGAACAAAATTTTAGAGCAGTTTTCAAAAAGGTAGCCATATTATTGTAGTGTAGCAAAATCAACAGAACTAGTAGCACCCAAAAAGCTAACCAATTTTATTTGACATAAGATTTCCAAGTACACAAAAGGTTCCATCAGATTTTCTGGGTTAACTCCAAAATAAGCAGCCTAGATTTCTTAACCTGGCTAGGACTCAAGTTTAATATAATCCTTGAATGGTGAATAAGCTCACTGTTGTTTTTATTCCAGTTTGCTCAGATGTCCAGAGCACCATGACCTCTGTTTCAGTGACTTTTGTGCTAATAAAGCAGAATTGGTGCGTTTAGCAGAAGTACAGTCAGGAAAGAGTGATGCACAAGCACAGACTTTAGTGTAGCGAGATAGCTTGCCAGAAATCATGTTAAAAAAAGTCATTCCGAGAGTAATGCACTCTGATTGGTACGTAAGGCACCAGCAGTGATTTGCCAGGGAACATCATGTGCCTTTACTGATAACACTGGCCGTGATTGGCCTAGCTAGCACCCAGCGTGTATCTATTTACATTGTTAATGATTGGTAGGAACTGCGCATGGGCAAATGAAACTGTTCTTCCTTGCTGGCATAGAGGGACGGCTTAGAAATGTTGCAAATTCAGTACATGATGCCCATATGGCAGATAACATACTGTAGGAATGAGAATTTAATACTGCGTAGTGCTGTTTAGCAAATGAGAATGCGAATAGAATGTGATGCCAAAGAATGTACTGTTTAATTGGATAATAGAAATGATTTGATGCTGAGAACCAATGATTATTGTGAAGAAAGGAGGGACGGGACCTGCCGCCATTGAGTGTATATAAGGGAAAGTTAAAGATTGATCGGGGCTCTTGCCCTGAGGCAGCTAGTTCTGTGGGCAGGTCCCGTCAGCTGACGTGTGCAAATAAACTTTGGCTTCATTGTACCAACAGTACGATTGTTGCGTTTTCTCTCATTCCTGTGCCCGCACGGCTGCGCCGCCGGAGAGTTAAAAAGGTAACACCTGGGAGTTTTGGGACTCCAGATTTGCTGCTACACTATGATGCTTAATCTCCACCATCTCAAGGTCGGGTTTGCCAATACCTATCTGAAACCCTAGAAGGCTAAGCAATTTCATATTTTGAGGCTGTTGACGGAGACCTGCTACCAATCAATTTAAATAATATAGTACTAGATGCATCGTTAGTTTGGTATGCTCCAATTAATGTTCTGAAAAAATACTGAAATAAAATTTAGAATGACTTGTTAATTGGAAATGGTAAAATTGTTTATGTTCAACAGTTGAACATACGGGTAGAAAATTTAACCCATGGGCAGCATTTTACCCTCAGGAAATTGTTTGTGACCCCCAAGATGAACTATAGAGGATATGTAGGGCATTTTTATCATGTTTTGGAGTTCCCCTGCACTACCACCACCAGGGACAAAACAATTTTTTTGTGAAATTTTGCCTCCATATATCCCATAATACTGTCTCCCCCAAACATGGTAACATCAGCATAAGCATTTAAAATATACAAATATGTGAACATTAAAACAGGATTAACTATAAACAGGATTAACAATTTGCAGTTAAAAACAATTAAAACAAATTCAAAGTTAAAAACCAGAGCACCCTCTGCATTGATCTTAAAAACCTTCATCTTTAAATGCTTGTCTGAATAAAAAGGACAGCAGGGAGGGGCCATTCTAGTTTCCCTGGGCAAGGAGTTCCAAAGTTAAGGGGCAGCCACCAAAAAGGTCAGCTCTCATTCCCACCAACTGGGCTTGACATGGAGGTGGGACCGAGAGAAGAGCTTCTCCGGAAGATCTCAGGGCCTGGGCAGGTTCGTACAAGGGGATGTGGTCAGTCAAATAGCCTGGACCTGATTCGTCTAGGGCTTGAAGGGTCATGTACCATTTTGTTGAAAATAGCAAGGTTCTTCAAGCCTCCACTAGTAATTTGTTTTGTATTTGATTCTGTTTGCTTACTGTATTGTATATGTATGTTTTGGTATGCAGCTTTCCCTTTATTCTATGTTTCTTGAGGTTGTGGGGGGGGGGGGGCTGCAGACCACATGAACAGATCTGAGACTGTTCAGAACTCAAGACTCCATTAGATCTCAGACTGTTAAGACTGTCTCTTACCTGCTTAGACTTTGGACTAAGAGAAAATTCATGATTGTAAGAAAGATGCTCTGTGTTATCTGCACAGAGAAACTACTTCAAATCTATCTGTAACTGGATTGACAAGTTATGTACCTGCATGCTGAATACATGAAGGTTGTGAGTAAACCAGATATGTTACTTTTAACAAAGTCTACTTTATTTTTGTCCCTTGAGTTCATGATATAGAAACAATATGTTTTATGGGAGAGTAGATATATATATTTTGGACACTCAAAAAACCACTTATGAAGAAGTGCTATTTTTGTGCATTGGCACAATCTCTGTTCCTAACAGATCAGAGACAACCAGGTTATCAGTCTAACATTTGAAAGCCAATTTGCCTTGCATAAGTACATGTGGATATATATATATATATCACTAAAGAGAAGGTTTTACTCAAATTAGATGGGTTGGCTCATCTCTGGAATATCATACTTTTACAAAAGGTTATGATTTTCAAATGGTTGTGAATGCAATTTTTCTCCAAAAGGTTATGAAGATTCTGGTTTTCCAAAACTTTTGGAGTTTACTTTCTCAAAGGTAGCATCATCCTTTCTTGGTGGATTATGTGTAAATTTACCGAGAAATAAATCCCACTGAGTTTAGTGGAACTTATTATTTCTAGTAAACTCACTTAGAACTGCAGTCTCAGTCTAAAGCAGTGTTTTTCAACCTTTTTTGAGTTGCGGCACATTTTTTACATTTACAAAATCCTGGGGCACACCACCAAACAAAATGGCACTCTAACACAGTAATACATATAGTTAATATGTTTTTAAATACATTTATACACTCAGTGTGAAACCTGGGCCTGTTTCAATGAACACAACATAGATATCCTGGCAGGAATGGCAGAAAGACACAAACTTCCCACACAGAACTCTCATAACCAAGAGAAAATACTATAAGAGTTTGGTGGGCATTGACCTTGAGTTTTGGAGTTGTAAATCACCTATATCCAGAGAGCACTGTGGACTCAAACAATGTTGGATCAGGACCAAACTTGGCATGAATACTCAATATGCCCAAATGTGAACACAGATGGAGTTTGGGGAAAATAGACCTTGACATTTGGGAGTTACAGTTTCTGGGATTTATAGTTAACACACAAACAAAGAGCATCCTGAACTCTTGCAACAATGGAATTGAACCAAACTTGGCATATTGAACTCTCATTACCAACAGAAAGTACTGAAAGGGTTTGCTTGGGAATTGACCTTGAGTTTGGAAGTTGTAGTTCACCTACATCCAGAGAGCACTGTGGACTCAAACTATGTTATGTTGTTGTTTGTTTTCTATCCAGAATCAGAATGTTGGATGGAGGCTCACCACTTTAAGGTCCCTAAAACAGGCATGGGAAAACTTCGGCCCTCTGGGTGCTTTGGATTTCAACTCCCACCATCCCTAACAGCCTGAGGCCCTTTCCTGCTTAAATGGCTGAGGGGGGAAAGGAAAAGAACCTGAGGCTGCTAGGAATGGTGGGAGTTGGAGTCCAAAATACCTGGAAGGTCCAAGTTTGCCCATGCCAGCTTTCAACAGAGACCTCTTCCTCCCCCTTCCCTTTTGCGCCCTTTCTTCCCCCTCCTGCCGAACACTTACTTTTTCTTCTACACTGCCACTTTTGATCCAAGGGGGCAGCGTGAGCGTGTTCAGGAGGGGAATGGGGAGGGAGGAAGACGTGACCCGTGCGGGCGCTACTGCGCAGACTCGCCCCAGAGCAAAGCAAGGCAAAGCGAGCAGAGCGAGGCTGGGAAGGGAGCCTGAGTGAAGAAGAAAAAGTGTTCGGCAGGAGGGGGAAGAAAGGGTATTGGAGGTTCCAATTTCCCATGACACACCTGATGATCGCTCATGGCACACTAGTGTGCCGCAGCACACTGGTTGGAAAACACTGGTCTAAAGGAATATCATATAATTCTCACGATTCTTTCCGAAACAATTACACTGCAACCACATTAACAGAAAGAGTGCACTTGCTGTAATTTCAGTTTCCAATTGAAATGTAACCTTGTGGGTTTTTCAGTAGATGGTGACATGGCAATGAGGTGGGTATTTGCATAGTTCTCTAGTTCAGTGTTTCCCAACCTTTTTTGAGCTGAGGCACATTTTTTACATTTACAAAATCCTGGGGCACACCACCAACCAAAATGACACAAAATGTTTTATGGCGTTTCGGCACCTCTTTTTCACAACAGGCTGCATATGCAGGGGACAACGAGGAGGCAAAAATAATAATAATATATTGTAACTAGCAATATGTACAATTACAAAAGTTTTATAAAGTTAATGTATCAATATAGTGAATTTGAAAACGGAGTACAATTTGGCACCCACATGATGTTGGCACCTCCATGGGAGAAAAAGGAAAAATCTTCCCTTACCGCGTTGGATTAGGCTCTGTACTGGATAATCTGTAATATATAGAAGTTCAATATATAGGAGTTATATATAGTTCTCTGGAGCAGGGAATCTTCCCGGACACTCTAAAAGAAGCCATGGTTCGCCCTCTTTTAAAAAAACCTAGCTTGGACCCTGCGACGCCAGCCAACTATCGCCCGGTTTCAAACCTCCCATTCCTCAGCAAGTTGATCGAACGTGCGGCAGCGACTCAACTCCAAAAATTTCTTGAGGATTCAGATGGCCTGGGCCCTTTCCAATCAGGTTTCCGTCCCGGACACGGGACCGAGACCGTTCTGGTGGCCATCTCGGATGACATCCGCCATCAATTAGACAAGGGAGGTTCAGTAGTTCTGGTGCTGCTCGATCTCACCACTGCCTTTGATACGGTGGACCACGATCTGCTGATTCAACAACTAGCTGCCACGGGAATTCAAGGATCAGCCATAACTTGGCTCAACTCATTCTCACGAGGACGCAGTCAACGAGTAGAATGGCTAGGCCAAACATCTGAAAAATCTCTCCTTGAGTGTGGAGTACCCCAAGGCGCCATATTATCACCTATGCTGTTCAATATCTATGTCCGGCCTCTCGCTGGACTAGTCCGGAGCTTTGGGCTGGAATGTTACCAGTATGCCGACGACACTCAGCTCCTCCTAAAGTTGGAACCTGGAGCAACCTCGGTGCCTGACAACTTTGCCCAGTGCCTGGGAGCAGTGACAAGATGGCTGTGGGCCCACAAACTGAAGGTAAATCCAGCAAAGACTGAAATTCTATGGCCGGGCCGCCCATCAGAACTAGTCAATCCACTGCCACCCTTCGAAGGGGAACCGCTAACTCCATCTTCCACTGTGAAGAGCCTCAGTGTCATCCTGGACTCTAAAATGACGATGGAGGCCCAGATCGCCTCCACGAGCAAAAGGGCCTTCTTCCACCTACGTCAAGCGAGGCAACTGGTGCCCTATCTACCAACGGAGGCGCTGGCCACGGTGATTCATGCCATGGTTACATCAAGGCTGGACTATTGCAACACTTTATACGTGGGTCTACCTCAGTCAGTAACTCGCAAGCTCCAAATTGATTAGAATGCTGCCGCCAGGCTCCTCACAAAAACACCTATGAGGTGTCACATAACGCCATCCTTACAGCATTTACACTGGCTGCCGGACGAGTACAGAGTCCTTTATAAGGCCCTGACCCTGACACTTAAGGCCTTGCGGGGCCAGGGTCTTACATACCTAAAACACCGTCGGATACTATCTATCCATCCGAGAGCACCACGGCCAGCCTACAAGAACCTTCTCTGTGTCCCGGGTCTGAGAGAGGCTCATTTGGAGTCCACAAGACAGAGATCTTTTTCCATTGTGGCCCCTGTCCTGTGGAACTCTCTGCTGCCAGACCAAAGAGCCATCTTCGACCTGCCTTCATTTCTGGCGGCACTTAAGACATGGCTATTTAGAAGAGCATATGCATAAGTGACAATCAGTGACCTGGAACCTGTCTATTCCCATATTTTAACATTTTAATATTTTGAAATTTTAATATTTTGGTATTGTAGATGCCTAGCTGTGTAAGTCGCCCGGAGCACATTTGTGGAGGGCGACTCATAAATAATAAAATTAGTTAGTTAGCTACTTAGAGTTATCCACAAACAGAGGGCAGCATGCGAAGGAGGAGAGGAGTGCAAGTGGATTGTTCCAAAAGTTATCCACAACAAGTGGGTGGCTCCAAAATGAAGCGGCGTCATTTTGGAGCTGCCCATTGGGCTCCTCCCCTCCTTTGCATGCTGCGTAATGCTTTTCCCTCACAGCAGGGGACGTCTGCGGACAGAGCCTAATACCAACGTGGTAAGGGAAGATTTTTTTTCTCCCATGGAGGAGGACAAAATAATAGCGGCGGCAAAAGGAGGGGGGAAGGAAGGGGGGGCAAAAGTTTTTCTGGAGGCACAGCTGGAGCTCTGCAAAGGCACAGGAGTGTGCCTAGGCACACTGGTTGAAAAAGACTGCTCTAGTTACAGGGCTCAGCACCTTCCAGTCTAACCAAAGGAGTGCTGCATTCCTGTTCGATGCTGCGTCATGTGGAACCTTGCAGAAATGGATTCACAAAACCATGCTGTCAGATTAATGCTGATGAGATCCAAAGTGCACAATAAATACTGTACATCCAGGCAGTTCGCACAATTTAAGTTATTTTATAACAAAATCAGAGCTTGTAAAATGTTCTTTCTGGATTGGAGATTCTGGGAGATGTAGTTCAGATTAGTAGCTAATACAGTTTCTGGAAGAAAGAGAAAAGCTACATATGAAATTTCACAAACAATGATTTTGAACAGGAAAATATTGGGAAAGATAAATGTTAAACTCTTCATTCTTAATAATTCTCTCTTGAAATGGCTTCTCAGTTTGAAAAAGAAGCACCAGACTGCAGTTAGAAACACTCTGTTGTGTCTCCTTTGGGACATCAGCATCAAGTCTGGCTACTAGTCAGCTTTAAAAACAGTCTAAAAATAATTTACTACAGTTTTTCAGCCTTTTGAAGCATGTTGTCTAATACAGACCCTTTAATATAGAACCGTTGAAAATGTCCACATAATGCAATACAAACAAAGCTGAGCTTTGACTGCCAAAGCAATAGCTCTACCTTGTGACGGAATGATGTGACTGCTGAATTTGTTCTAAATACCCAGTAAATTGTACCATGATGAATATTAAGATTTTTTAGTAGTTTATATGTGGGATAACCAAACCTATGTGTGGAAATGCATATCCAGGAAATAGTTTTTGTTTTTTTTAAAAGAGAGAATGGTGAGGGCTATCATTCACAACAATTGATTACATACAAAATAGATTTAACTTAAAGTGAGTAAAATTAAGTTCTCCAGTAATTGGGTTGCTGTGAGTTTTCCGGGCTGTATGCCCATGTTCCAGAAGCATTCTCTCCTGATGTTTCACCCACATATGTGGCAGGCATCCTCAGATGTCGTGAGGTCTATTGGAAACTAGGTAAGTGGGGTTTATATATCTCTGGAATGTCCAGGGTGAGAGAATGAACTCTTGCCTGCTTGAGGCAAGTGTGAATATTGCAATTGGCTATCTTAATTAACATTTAATGGCCTTGCAGCTTCAAAGCCTGGTTTGTTTCTGCCTGATGGAGTCCTTAGTTTGGAAGCGTTAGCTGGTCCTTGTGGATTCTTGTCAGGATTTCGCATGCTTTTTGAGTGTTGCTCTGATTTAAAGTTTTTAAATACTGGTAGCCAGTTTTTGTTCATTTTCATGGTTTCCTCCTTTCTGTTGAAATTGACCACATTCTTATGGATTTGAATGGCATCTGTGTGTAGTCAGACATGGTAGTTGTTAGCTGTTTGCTAGCAATCAGCCAGGCTTTGAAGCTGCAAAGCCATTAAATGCTAACCAAGGTGGTCATTTGCAACATTCACACTTGCCTCAAACAGACAAGAGTTCTTTCTCCCACTCTGGACAATCCACAATTATATAAACCCCGCTTGCCTTGTTTATAACAAACCTCACAACCTCTGAGCATGCTTGTCATAGACGTGGGCGAAACGTCAGGAGAGAATGCTCCTGGAACATGGCCATACACCTCGGAAAACTGACAGCAACCCAATGATTCTGGTCATGAAAGCCTTCGACAACACATTGAACTTCTTCAGTAATTGGTACCATGGATTTTGGCTATTACCTCTAATAAGAAACAGTCAAATAATTATATAGATTGGGAAAACTAGAATAAAATAGGGAATAAAATAGGGAATAACAACAGTATTTGTAGTGGAATAAAGTAGGCAGCAAGTCTCTAAGGACATGTACCAGAAGGAACTGTTTGACTTATTCATAAGTGAACTTGGGTCAGAAGTAGAAAATAAAACAGAGTTTTAGTTAGCAAACAGATGGTAGAGCATTACTCAGAATGGTAGAATCTGGAAGAAACCTGAAAAGAACTTTAAATGAATCTGTCTGCCTGGAGACTGAGCGATAGCAGTACAAATGTGCTTCATTGTAAACAACTGCCATTCATTTGTTTTATTGCATTTTCTTCCAGGGCGATAAATAAGTCAAACATGCTAATCAAATCAATTCAACATGTGCACGACTTACTGCAACAGCTGTGAAGGGCTTGGTTCCAAACGTTTTGGCAGCCACACAAATAAAACTTTTAGATGGCTAACACAAGGACCCATAGCAGCAAATATTTTGCAGTTTCAGTCAGCTACAACCCTTCAACTCGTTATACCGTCTTCCTTTGAAGACAAGACTATAGAAATGTTATTTTCTTTTACCAACTGCCTGACTTCCTCTGCTAAGTTGACCAGTGTCATAATGTCATGTAGGGGAGGGATGAGGGATTGTTGTGGGGGTGTGTGTGTATTGTAACTAATGTGGTTTGTCTTGATGTTTTACATGCTTTGTAAACTCAATAAAAACTATTTTAAAAAAGTCATATGGTCCAACAGGTAAATTTTCTAATATTGTGCCAGAAGGAAACTCTTGGACCATCATGTTGTCATTTAAATTTGACTTTACCTGTTGATGTTTTTTCATAAGGAGAGGGGGTTTCTACACCAGTGTTTCTCAACCTTCCTAATGCCACGACCCCTTAATACAGTTCCCCATGTTGTGGTGACCCCCAACCATAAAAATATTTTCATCCTACTTCATAACTGTAATTTTGCTACTGTTATGAATTGAAATGTAAATATCTGATATGCGAGATGTGTTTTCATTCACTGGACCAAATTTGGCACAAATACCTGATACGCCCAAATTGAATAACACTGGGGTGGGGTGGGGGGCACAGGACTGATTTTGTCATTTGGGAGTTGTAGTTGCTGAAATTTATAGTTCATCTACAATCAAAAAGCATTCTGAACTCCACCAATTATGGAATTGAGCTAAACTTGGCATACAGAACTCCCCTGACCAACAGAAAATACTGGAAGGGTTTGGTGGGCATTGACCTTGAGTTTTGGAGTTGTAGTTCACCTGCCTTCACAGAGCACTATGAATTCAAACAATGATTGATCTGGACCTAACTTTGCACGAATACTCAACATGCCCAAATGTGAATACTGATGGAGTTTGGGGGAAATAGACCTTGACATTTGTAGGTTCTGGGATTTATAGTTCACCTACAATCAAAGAGCACTCTGAATTCAGGCCACAACGGATCTGAATCAAACTTTGCACACTAACTACATGGTCAACATTGAATATTGATGGTGTGGTTGGGTGGGGGCTGTTTTTGATTTCTGGGAGTTGTAGTTCACCACCACCAAACAGGAAGAGAAGATTGAGAGATTTTCAGCATTCTCTGCCGAAAAGGTTCATAAGACCATCAGAAATATGTGTTTTCTGGTGGTCTCTGGTGACCCGGTAAGAGAAGCTCTTGTATATTAGAGAGAAGATCGTAAGTTGTTGTATATTTTCTATTTTCTACTATTAGATAAACCGGACCAGTGGAATAATATAGTGTGTGGATACATATAGATTGTCAGGTCCTGAGGAAGCCGAAAATATCGGCGAAACGGCAGGGCCTTTTGTGTTGACCGTCGACCTGCATTTTACAATGTACTCTGGATTATATGAACTATTGCTTCATTAAAACGGATTATACAAATATTTTGAGTTACATTGCGATATCCATATGAAAATTCTTTGTGAAGATCTACAATCCACTATATTCCACTTTATATACTGATGCACAGAACTATGGAAGAATAAATATAAATATTTGCTGAAGAAAATTGGATTGCTTTTTACCCTGTGTTTTTCCTTTACTGGTCTCTGGTGACCCCTCTGAAACTTCCCTAGTGACCCCCCCCCCCAGGGGTCCCGATCCCAAGGTTGAGAAACACTGTTCTACACAGTGAAGTTTGATGTCACTTTAACTGCCATGGCTCAATGTTATGGAATCCCAGGAGTTGTTGTTTGATGAGGCTTCAGCACTCTGGCTGAGAAGGCTAAAGACTTTAATAAAACTACAAATCTCAGCATTCTGCAGCATTAAGCTGTGGCCAGGCATGTAGCCGGGGGGGGGGGGCTAAGGGGGCTTCAGACCCCCCAAATTCTCAGGGTGGTCCGCGAAAAGGCCTTACTGGTATATTATTTAAACTTATGTTTATTCATATCATGATCTGATCACCATGCTCATTATATCCCACATTAATGGGGTTATTGGGATAACAATACAAAAGGTTTGCTAGGGTAGACCCTCTTCCACCCAGCCTCGGCCCCCCGAACCATACTCAGCCCCCGAATCAAAATCCTGGCTACGGCCCTGGCTGTGGCAGTTAAAGTGCTGTCAAAATACATTAATTCTACAGATGTAGATGCACCCTGGGGCTATCACTACAAGTTCACATCAGTCAGGAGAAAGAAACAACTATCTGAACTACTGAATCAGAGAGGAATTATTATTATCACCTGCCTTTTCCTATGAGTTGGGGGAACCATTAAAATCCGACACAAAACATCAGTTAAAAACACATGTTCTTATAAACACATGATGTTAAGTAAAACCAACAGATACTAAAACGATCAGTCCATCCTTTAAACTTCACAATTTAAAAATAATCTGGATATGCCTTCCAGATGAGACTGGTCTTTCATCCTGTTTCGAATTCAGACAACGGATGCAGCTGTCGAATCTCTTCCATCAGATCATACCACAGTCTAGGGGCCGATGAAAAAAAAATTATTTGGATGACAGTTGCTAACCTAGTCCTGGCTGATTGAAGCAGATGTCCCCCATAGTATATGGACTTGATCTATGGGTCAAATTATATGAGAGGATAAATGCCACAGGGCGACTCTCACAGTGGCAAAGTTCTTCGCAATGACAACAAGGCTGAAATCACAGGTTCGCAGTTTGGGGGTCTTCCTGGACTCAGCGCTGATGCTTAATGCACAGGTTTCGGCGGTGGCCGGGAGTGCCTTTGCACAATTAAAACTTGTGCACCAACTGCGACCATACCTTGTGAAGTCTGACTTGACCACGGTGGTCCATGTCTTAGTTACCTCTAGATTGGACTACTGCAATGCACTCTATGTGGGGCTACCCTTGAAGATGGCCTGGAAATTACAACTAGTCCAACGCTCGGCAGCCAGATTAATAACTGGGTCGACTTACAGGGAGCGGTCAACCCCCTTGTTTAAGGAGCTTCATTGGCTGCCATTCATCTTCCGGTCCCAATTCAAAGTGCAAATTATCACCCATAAAGCCCTAAACGGTTTGGGACCCACCTACCTTCGTGACCGTATTTCCCTCTATGAATCCGCCCAGGCCCTTCGATCTTTGGGGGAGGCCCTCCATTCGCCCCTGCCAGTTTCGCAGGCTCATCTGGTGGGCACAAGGGAGAGAGCCTTTTTCTCTGTGGCCCCCCGGCTCTGGAACTCTCTACCGAGAAATTAGGAAAGCCCTTACTTTAGAAACCTTTAAAAAGAACCTTAAAACCTGGCTCTTCCACTGCGCCTTTGGTGAGTAGGCACACAAACTTTCCCCCAACATTTCTGTCACTATACAAGCAAGTGATACAGTAGGTTGGCAAGCTTCCATGGCTCCAGCCTAGGGAATCAGGAGATATACAATTTAGGGACTTGTTTGATTGTTATAGAGCCCTAATTCTCTCCCCTTGAACTGCAGCAGAAATTCAAGCCTTTCTCTCCAAACTGCATATCCCAGGATTCCCTCAGGCTTCATCTACACTGCCATATAAAATCCAGATTATCTGCTTCGAATTGGTTTATATGGTAGTGTAGACTCATGTAATCCAATTCAAAGCAATAATCTGGAATCAGATATAGGATTACAGGCAGTCCTTGAGTTACAAACATTCGCTTTACAATTGATTCATAGTTAAGAACAGGGGTGAGACAACAGGAAGTGAGAGAAATCTAACCCTTGGAAGGGAAATTCACTCCTGAAAGAGTTATCATGGGGAAAAGGTGTCTCCACTGAAAATTTATTCCCAATCCTGGTTTCCACACCAGGGGGAAATATGTATGTGTGTGGAGTTACGCTTTAAAAATGTACCTGTTCCAATTTGCATACAAATTCGGCTTAAGAACGAATCTATAGAACCTATATTGTTCATACTTTGGGGCTGCCTGTATAAGGCAGTGTAGATCTAGCATCAGATGAAGCCATGGCAATTGATGTAGGATCAAATTGAGATAATTGTACAGTGAAATTCTTTACTTACTAATATGAGAAACCTGTAGACCACAAAGTACATCTTTTTGAAACAGCCTTCCATTGAGCACTAACAGGGATTGAACAAAGCAGTAGCTCTGGTAGGCTGCACTTTGTTATCTCTGTTTTGAATATCCAGGCTTTCGGTTTTAAACATGCACAATGTGTACATTTTCAAGCATGCATTCCTCTTTGTTCCTCCCATCCCACTAGAACAGTGGTTCCCAACCTTTTTTGAACCAGGGACCATTTTGACCAGGGACCACTCTCCAACATTAATGCCAAAAGGGTAACAAATCAGGTTTTGGTCAACTTTAGATTTAGTTTGGTTATTTAGGGGTGCTGATTCAGAAAATTGCATTGGATAATTTTTGATACAGCTCTAGTTTTTGATACAGAACATATGCCACCTAGTAATCACCATCAGCTCACCCACAAATTTTTTTTAATAAGTCTCTCATGAAACCCTTTAATAAGGGTTTCACAAGACCAGTCGGTGTAGTAACGGTGAGGCCGCAGACCATATTTTCGTTTTTGCGGACCACTGGTGGTCCACAGACCACAAGTTGGGAACCACTGTACTAAATGTATTAGAATATGGAAATCTTGGGCTGCACAAGAGTTTTTTCTGTAGTTATTTGGAAATAAAACCCTATACAGTTGAGTGGCTTTTAATTTTACACAAGAATGCAAGTCCTCCAGAGTTGTATTTCACAATTATTCTCTGGAAATTGACCACAATTTGTGGATTCTCAGGCTGGATCTACCCTGCTATATATCCCAGGATCTGATTCCAGATCTGCTTTGAACAGGATTATAAGAGCCTACACTACTGGATAATCTGGGATTATATTCAGGAATATAGGGCAGTGTAGAAGGGATCTCCGAGTCCCTTCAAGGAGACAGGGCGAGTTATAAATAAAGTATTATTATTACTATTAATAACGATTACTATTTATTTGATACATAACAATATTAGTACACAGCAAACAAGATCACTATGCTGGCTTTTGTATTTGATCACACATCAGACACTTCCTAAGTGTCTAGGACTATGTGATGTATTGACGAATAATGAGTGCAGATCCGAGTAGGGTGTCTTTTGCAGCTGACAGGTTGTTGTTGTTATTATTCTGATTATTCTGACTAAGACTAGGTGTACACTGCCATATAATGCAGTTCAGTTTGCATTATATGGCAGTGCAGAAACAGCCTCAATATATATTTACACTGTAGCTTTAATGCAGTTTGACCAAATGTTGACAGCTTCAGTTCAATGCTGTAGAATACTAGAAGTTGTAGTTTGGTGGAGCAAGCATATGGCAGAGAAGGCTGAAGACTTTGTAAAACTACAAACACTGGGAAATCCATAGCGTTGAGCCACGGCAGTTCAAGTGAGGTCAAACTGTATTCACGCTACAGAGCTTTCCAAACTGTGTGCTGCCTGTAATCCACAGGAGTGTTGCATGAAAAATGCTCCCCTCCTTCCCTGCCCTACAAATACCCCAAAGGGCATTGAGTCCAACCCTCTTCAGCCAGGAAGGCACAGTCAAAGCCCTCTCAACGGATGGCCATCCCGCTTTAGTTCATAAACTTCCAGAAAAGGAGACGTCACAGGAAGAGACTGCCAGAGGGCATCCAGTCCAACCCTTTGCCAGGCAGAAAGGCACAATCAAAGCAACTCTGCGTGGCCATCCAGCCTCTGTTAAACAAAGTTCCAGAGAGAAAGCTTTCATGGCCGGAATCACTGGGTTGTTGCGTGTTTTCTGGCCTGTATGGCCATGTGCCATAAGCATTCTCTCCTGATATTTCACCCACATCTATGGCAGGCATCCTCAGAGGTTGTGAGGTCTGTTGGAAACAAGGCAAGTGGGGTTTATATATCTGTGGAATGGTACCAATTACTGGAGATGTTCAATGTGTTGTCGAAGGCTTTCATGGCCAGAATCACTGGGTTGTTGTCAGTTTTCCGGGGTGTATGGCCATGTTCCAGGAGCATTCTCTCCTGACGTTTCGCCCACGTCTATGGCAAGCATGCTCAGAGGTTGTGAGGTTTGTTAGAAACAAGGTAAGCGGGGTTTCTATATCTGTGGATTGTCCAGGGTGGGAGAAAGAACTCTTGTCTGCTTGAGGCAAGTGTGAATGTTGCAATTGGCCACCTTGATTAGCTTCCTTGCAGCTTCAAAGGCTGGCTGATTGCAGCCTGGGGATCCTTTGTTGGGAGGTGATAGTTAGCCCTGATAGATTTTTGTCTGGAATCCCCCTGTTTTTTGATATTAATATAATCCGCCCTGAGTCCCTCTGGTGAAATGGGGTGGAATATAAATAAAGTTTTATATCACTAATAATAATATTTGTGAAATGGACCACTCTAATAACCACCATGTCAGACCACAGACAAGCCATTGAAATCCACAAGCATGTGGACAATTTCAACAAAAAGGAGGAAACCATGAAAATGAACAAAACCTGGCTCCCAGCACTAAAAAAAAATAAAGAACAACACTATGAAAACAGGGGAATCCCAGACAAGAATCAATCAGGGCTAGCTAACAGCTTCCCAAAAAAGGGATTCCCCCAGGCAGGAACTAGCTAGGCCTTGAAGGTGCAAGGCCATTGAATGCTAATCAATGCCGCCAATTGCAACATTCAGCAGCTGAAAGTTCTTTCTCCCACCCTGGACATTCTACAGATATATAAACCTCACTTGCCTTGTTTCCAACAGACCCCACAACCTCTGAGGATGCCTGGCATAGATGCAGGCGAAACATCAGGAGAGAATGCCTCTGGAACAGCCCGTGGGCCAGATGCGGCCCGGCAGCCGATTCTGTCCGACCCGGGGAGAAGGGAGTCGGGGGTGGGACCAAGAGGAAGGGGTGCCGCTGCCGCTATCCCATCGCGGGCTCTGTGGGGCCTGTGTCGGGCAGACAGACCGGAGGAGCGGCGGTTTTGGAGTGCCTGCCATCCCTGGAGGCAATCCAGGCCTGCAGCGAGAGCAGTCGGCGACCTACGGCGGCTGATCGCCCTGGCGACCCGGAAGACTTGATCGTCTTCCGGGTCGAATAAGCCGCCTCAGATCGCCGACTGCTCCCCCTGCAGACCCGGATTGCCTCCAGGGATGGCAGGTACTCCATAGCAGGGCGATCAGCTGGGGAACAGCTGGAGGTGAGAGCGGGCGGGGGCCTACAGCCTCCGATCACCTGCAGCTCTGCTCTCCGCTGCTGCGCAGCGGCTGGGTCCACTTTGCCATCCTCTGGGCTGGGGCCATTGGGCCATTCCATCTTGGTTTGCACCTTGTCTTCTTGAATTTTATTTTATTTTAGTGGTTTTTATTATTATTTTATAATAATAATATAATAATAATATAATAAATAATATGTTATATTATATTATAATTTCAATATATTATGTCTATATATACTATAATATAATAATTATGATATTAATACTAATAATATATGAATATTTCTTGATATATTAATATCAGGGGTGCTCACACTTTTTCAGCATGCGAGCTACTCTTAAAGCAACCAAGTCCAAAAGATCTATCTGCCCCCGCCGCCGTGCGCTCCCGCACGCTCCCACCACCGCGCATGCTCCTGCTGTTGTTTTCTGCCCGCGCAGCGCTTCTTCCGCCTGTGGGGCATTGCAGGTAGGAGTAAGCACGAGGCGGGGCATCCAGAGGGAGCGCTCCGCCCTGCCTGTCTCGCCGGCAACGGAGGCTGCACAGCTGCTTCTGGATGAGAGAGAGGCAGGGCGCTTCCTCCAGAGGCCCCGCCTCGTGCTTCCTTCTTCCTGCAATGCACCGCAGGCGAAAGAAGCAGTGAGAGCAAAAGCCAGCAGCAGGAATGCGCGTGCACACAGGGTGTGTGCACGCATGGCAGGAGCGCCCCAACTCCGAGGTGGACATTCAAGTGCCACCTCGGAGTTGGTTGAGGTAGGCAGGATTTCCCTGGGTACTGGTTGTGGGGGGTCGGGAGCAGGTCAGGGTTTTGCCCTCCCTTCTGCTCGAGATCCCCGTGTACAACTGGTGGGCCACTGTGTGATACAGAATGCTGGACTAGATGGGCTGAGGTCCGATTCAGCATGGCTCTTCTTATGTTCTTATGTTCTTATCCGGCTGGTGAGGCCCGAAGATCACCTGGAAGAGGGCCGAAGATCTACTAGTAGCTCGTGAGCTACCTAATGAGCACCCCTGTTAATATGTTAATATTAATGATGTGTAATATATAGTAAATATAGTAAATAAATAAATAAATAATGTAATTCCTCCTTTAGGTGTGGCCCTCAGGGGCGGTCTCACCTCTCCTGGGGAGGTAGGCGAGCCTTATTTCTGCGCCCCCATGGCTGCTGGGCCGCAGCAGCCCGCGCGCGATGTCACCGCGCACGCGCAGGCGTGCATGACGCACGCCTGCGCATGCGCGGCGACGTCACACGCAGCTGCGGCGACGGCGTCACGCACCCTGCGCATGCGTGGTGGCGTCACGCACGCCTGCGCATGCGCAGTGACGTCCGGCGCGGCTGCATCACCGCCGGCGGGGAGCACTGGCTCCCGGGCAGGAGGCGCGGGCGGAGCGGCCCAGCGTGGCGGCGCCCTGCAGGCGGCCCCCCTCCCAGGACCCGTCGCCCTACGCGGCGCTTACATGGCGGAATGCCAAAGTCCGGCACTGGTGGCCCTCCATAATATTTTTTGGCTCTCGTGTGACCCCTTGGGAAAAATAATTGCCCACCCCTGCTCTGGAACATGGCCATACAGCCCGGAAAACTCACAGCAACCCAAAGCTCCAGAGAGCTTTATCATTACAGAAATTGGGTGCTGGTGCTGCCCAAGCCTAGGAAGCGTGGGAGCTGAAGTCCAAGACACCTGGAGGAAGGAGCTGAAGTCTGCCCATGCCTGATGTAGCTGCCTTGCTTAGGAAAGAGGGCGGGACCAGAAGCTTGAGTGGCAGCCGGCTTTGGTCGCAACCTAGTTTCTCTCCTGGGAAGCGCTTGCTCGGTGGGTAGTAGCCCTGGGAGGCGATCGGTTGCCAGTTTGCCGGCGGGAGGCGGAGCTCAGGACTGATGCAATCCGGCCTCGTGTTACCGAAGGCTTGCCAGACTTCCCCTTCTCTCTTTCGGTTGAATTGGAGGCGTGGAAGTCTCCTGCCAACTGCCCTTCTATTGCGGATACAGTTGTGTTCCTCCTCCTGAGCTCAGGTAAGAAAGGGATCGCATTTTCAATACTAAATAATGGTAGTAGTAATAATAATAATAATATAGGATCTCCCTCCTTGGGAGTATTTTGTCTCCATGGAAGCTTTCAGTTTCCTTTCTGTTCCCGAGCTTATGACTTGATTCCCCTTAGGACAAGTTATTCCCAAACTCTGGGCTTCCACAGGTGCATGTCTGCACTGTAGAATGAATGCGGGTTGACACCACTTGAGATCCTGGGAATTCGGTGAGGCTCCAGAACTTTGCAAAGAAGGCGAAAGACTTTGTCAAACTGCAGTTCCCATGGTTCCATAGCATTGAGCCAGGGCAGTTATAGTGTTGTCAAAACTGCATTCATTCTACAGCAGGTATGGGCAAACTTTGGCCTTCCAGGTGTGTGGGACTCCAACTCCACAATCCTAACAGCCTCAGAACCCTTATTTTTCCCCCTCAGCCGCTTAAGCGGCTGAGGGGGAAAAATAAGGGTTCTGAGGCTGTTAGGGATTGTGGGAGTTGAAGTCCAAAACTCTTGGAATGCCCAAGTTTGCCCATACCTGCTCTACAGTATAATTTACTTTCTCCACAGGGAAGGTGGAGGAAAGCTACACCTGTTGAATTCCTTGTAGTCCAGTTTTCCGGTTCTTTTTTTAGTGGGATGAACTAATACGCTTGGTATGGAATGGATATTTGAACCTGACTTGTAGCCCGAACTTCCTAGTGTATGCTATTACAGTGCTCTTATTCCACTCCAAACGCCATGGCAATATCCTATGGATTTGGTGAGATGCCCAATAAGACCTCTTACGCCGCCGAGACTTTTAAATGCCATTGCCTCAACCACACATCTCAGGACTCCAGATACGGTTGCCATGTCAGTTAAAGTGGAATAATAACACTGTAACAATACAGTGCCATAGAGCGCATGGACTCAAATAGCGTGCAATGTGTCAATCACGAAGTCATTGAGGACATGAGAGTTGATTCTCTCTTGTTGGTTTCCTCCTGTCTATTCAGTACTGTAGAGCAGTGTTTTTCAACCTTTTTTGAGCTGCTGCACATTTTTTACATTTACAAAATCCTGGGGCACACCACCAACCAAAATGACACAAAATGACACTCTAACACAGTAATACATATAGTTAATATGTTTTTAAATGTATTTATACACTCAGTGTGAAACCTGGACCTGTTTCAATGAACACAACATATATATGACTCCCTTTCACATATTTATACATGGCTATCATGTCTTCTCTCAGCCTTCTCTTCTTCAGGCTAAACATGCCCAGCTCTTCAAGCCGCTCCTCATAGAGCTTGTTCTCCAGACGTTTGTGAAATTTTACCCTGAGTGAAACTTGCTTCCAGTTAACTATGGATGTCATGAAACTGTTATAAACAGTTCCTTGGGGGTGGGGGGTAGGCAACTCTCGAAAAATCCAGTAAAATAGTAAAAAAAAATCCAAGCGGAGAGGCTCAATTTGTTTCTTGGAAACCTGTAAGGGGGCTGCTAGGAGGGGAGAGGGTGCCACTTTCCCATGGCACACCTGATGATCGCTCACAGCACACTGGTTGGGAAACACTGCAGTAGAGTCTCGCTTATCCAACATAAACAGGTCGGCATAAATGTTGGATAAGCGAAAATGTTGGATAATAAGGAGGTATTCAGGAAAAAGCCCATTCAATGTCAAATTATGTTATGATTTTACAAATTACGCACCAAAACATCATGTCTTGCAACAAATCGACAGAAAAAAACACCTTGAATTGAGCCCGGAGAATTGTCAGTAGCCAGTGGAGCTGCTTGAGTAGGGGCATAGTATGTTACCATTAGTCACCATAGTATGTTCCCATTAGTCACACAATCCAACTTTTCAATGTCCTTTTTATTTATTTATTTACATCATTTATATTCCGCCCTTCTCCCCCCGCGGGGACTCAGGGCGGATCACAATGGACATATACAGGCAAACATTCAATGCCATTTGACATACAACATACAGTATAAGGCAGACACAGAGGCACCGGGTGTCAGCTCCGGCTGGTTCGTTTGTTTACGTAACGGACCAGGCCGTGCGCGCCATCAGACACGGAGGGCCTTTTGGCGGGCTCTGGACTGGATCCTCCCTTTGATGTGCCAGATACTTTCCTGGCCTTTGATATGCGGAGAGCCGGATGGTGAAGCCGGCGGAAGGAGGACTCAGCAAGGGGCGGGCCAGGAGGGCTTTTGAAGGACTTGATCTGGGAAACCTTTAGTCTATCTTTGCTTAGCCTGGAGTAAGGACCCATTAAATGATCTATCTTCCAACCCAGCTTGGAGTGAGTTTGGTTTATTGGACCCCCCCTTTCCGGAGCATTACATAAAGATAGACTCACCAACTTCTACGGCCGTGAAAGCCTTCCGACCGTAGCCACCTTCGTAGAGATGTCTCAAGCGGAGATGGACCTCCTCGATGACCAACTCCCCGAGGACTTGGGTGAGGCCGAGGGCGGAGAGGACGACGGAGATGGGGACGAGACCGGAGCCCCCGCAGCAGCGGCCCAGGCGGAAGGGCCGGAGATGGGCGCGGAGGCACCGCCGCTTCTCGCCTCCCCGGCGAGGGACGAGGCCCGGAGTAAGGGGCCGGGGCACCCCGGAGGTCGGAACCCCAACCGGGGAGGTGGCTTCCCCAGCACTGCCGAACTGCGGCTGGAGGTGCAGGTATTCCAGCTGACGGAAGCAGTGCAGAAGCTCCAGTCCCAGATGCAGCTGCTAATGTGGCGCAGCTGGCTAAGTGTCAGCTGCATAAGATCTCTCTGACCAATAGGTCATGAGTTTGAGGCCTGCCCGGGTCGAGGTGGGTACTCGACCTTTAAGTGTAACCTGCTGTTGACCTTTGCAGCCCAAAATACAGTTGCATCTGTCAAGTAGGAGATAAAGATACCACATTAAGTGGGGAGGCAATTTTTGACTGAATTATGAGGCCATTAAAGAACTCCAGGAACGCTGAGGAATGCGGAAGGAACAACAAGGGACGCTGGGAAAGCTGAGATGTGGAGTGCGTCAGCTCCCCCTGGTGGCCAGAGTTTGCCTCTGTTTGTCTATATGTGTGTATGTGGAAACAGCAGGGATTGTCTGCTAAGTATGTGTACCTGTAATCCGCTCTGAGTCTCCCTTCGGGGTGAGACGAGCAGAATATAAATAAAGCGTATTATTATTTATATTATTAACATTCCAGCTTTCCTGGCCACCAGGAGGAGCTGTCGCATTCCTTCACTCCTTTTGTTTGTATTTCCTGGATATTTTTATAGCCTCGTAAATCAGTTAAATTAAGCCTCCCCACTCAAGTGGTTTTTGAATGATGGTGTTCAGAATTGGACACCGTATTCCAGGTGAGCTCTGATCAAAATAGAGTAGAGTGGCCCTACTACTTCTGTTGATGCAGCCTACTGTTGCATTTGCTTTTCTCTTTTGGTCACCGTATCACATTGCTGTTGTTGTTATTATTGTTTCTTCTCCAACAGCCTTGAATCAACATCATGTGTGGCATTTGGGCCCTTTTTGGGAGTGATGGGTGCCTCTCTGTTCAGTGTCTGTGTGCCATGAAAATAGCACACCGGGGCCCAGATGCTTTCCGATTTGAGAACGTCAATGGATTCACCAACTGCTGCTTTGGCTTCCATCGTCTGGCAATTGTGGACCAGCTGTATGGAATGCAGCCTCTACGGGTGAAGAAATTTCCCTACTTGTGGCTGTGTTACAATGGAGAAATATATAACTACAAGCAGGTAAAAATTCCCCAAAGCCTCTTATAAGGAATGCCTTTTCTAAGACTTGTTATGGCACATTTTCCTTGTGCCTCTCTTATCTTAGTAAAATCCTTTGCCTATAAAGAAGCCTATAACTTATTTAGATCATGTTTGGACAATCTGCATTCTTTGCCCTGGTTTCGAAAGCTGTCCGTAAGCTATCAGATCCCTGATAAGAGGATGGGGCTGGGGAAGTAGAGGGAGAGACAATTATGGGTTTGTGGTGGCTTTGGTCTCACCAGTTAAGGGCGTGTGGTCCTGAAGTTATTTCAACAGGGGTGCACCTATCTACAAAAAAAAAGATATCTCACTCCTTTCTATGAAGAATCTTAGGCCACCGTGAGATATTGCAAAAGAAGCTTTAGGTAACTGGACAGAAAAACACATACAAGAGACTAAGGCCCCTTCCGCACAGATGAATAAAAGCCCACATTTCCTGCTTTGACTGGAATATATGTTAGTGTGGAGTCAGATAACCCAGTTCAAAACAGACATTGTGGGATTTTCTGCCTTGATATTCTGGGATATAGGATTGTGTGGAAGGGCCCTTAGACTGGAGAGAGGCCCAGTGAAGTGGCAAAAAACAAAACAAAAAAACAACCAAAAACAAAAAAAACCCCCAAAACCAATCAATCAAACAAACAAAAATCTGGGAACGAAAAACTAATAAAAATGGACTTCAATGAAGAGTTGAGAATTTCTCTGCTGTTCAATGTCTCATCACAACAAAAAGTCGGAATTGTTAAGACTACACAGGGAAATGTAGAAGTTTGCAGGAATGGGTGTCATCTCTGGGAGCAGGCCTTACGACGGACATTTTTGGTTATGGGGATTGAGATTGAATTTAATATTGGTTCCAGGTAGTGGAGACTAACAAATTTTATTAATTTCAATGGCTTTATGCTACCATGTGGTAGTGGTCTGCACAATCTGGAGATCGGGATTGAAATCCTTGGTCCACCATGGAAACCAGTCTTGTGCATTTGTATAGAATCGCTACCCATTTCTGTTAGTTTCATTCGTATGGCCCTGTTTTCACTTTCGAGCGCCACTTCCGAAAACGGGTGCCTTTCCGAATGGGTGTTTTCATTCTGCATCCGAAAAATTTTGGACCATTGGCAGCAATGGGAGGGCTTCTAAGGCTCCCCCTTCCCTCAGTTTTTGGGTTACAGAGGGTTGAAAATCGCCACAAATAGAAGGCATATCTATCACTTTTAGCTCACCAGCTTGGTCAAACTTCTTTGAAGGTGACACTATGATACCTTTTCCCAACTCTGGCTGTTTTTTTAAATGTATTACAGATGTGATTTAATTATTCCTGGAAATGCAGTGATTTACAGGGCAGAACAAGGCAGGCCAGTTAAAGAGATAGAGAGAGATTAAAGGTTTGATAGAGTGATAGTGGTTTTCAAAGGTGGAGAAATTATTCTACAATTACTTTCCTTTGAAAAACAATTATTTTTAAAAAATACCCTGAATAATGCGTGCCATGTCACTACGTCACTACATTTTTCTCCTCTGATTGGCCCAACTGGGTTCAGAGGTAAAGCAATGTGGAAATACTCCCTGGGCCATTCCATGTGGCCACATGGTTACAGTTACCATTTTTCTTTTTGTTTCCCTTTTATTTTTGTACCATGGAAGGTTGAACCGTTTCGTTCCATCGGAATAAAGCAAACTGAACGAAAACACAAAATGAACAGATGAAACGATAACTAGTCCCATGACTAGTGGAAACCCATTGAGTTGCACTCTCTCAGAGAACGGCAAAGATAAACCCTTCAGAATAGATCTTGCATTCAAAATATTTTGATGCTATAGCTCCAGCATTGTTGTGAAGCATTTAAGATGATGTGGAAGCTACTTCATCCCCAGTTTAGTTTTTTTTTATCAATTATCCCAAAACGGCAGCTTCTTAATTCAGTGCTGATTTAGTCAAATTGTGTAGTCATATTTAGAGTTTGACAGTGTGTACAACATCTTCCAGAGTCCTATTGACAAAACAAATATGTGTCATTATCAGATTAAAGTATCTTTGTTCCCTTTTAAGGATGTAATGTACTTTTGAAATGTTTCTGTGAATGCTAATTTTCCTCCCCTGTTAATATATATTTTTTAATGTTGTAGCTACAGAAACAATTTGGATTTGATTACCAGACCTTAGTAGATGGAGAGGTAATCCTACATCTTTACAACAGAGGGGGAATTGATCAAACAGCCTCTATGCTCGATGGTGTATTTGCCTTCATTTTGCTTGATACTGCAAACAGGAAAGTGTTTCTGGGAAGAGATACATATGGAGTCCGACCGTTGTTTAAGGTCCTGACCGATGATGGATTCTTGGGTGTTTGCTCGGAAGCAAAAGGTAACCCCAAACTCTGAAAGTTTTCGTATTCCTCTTCACAGACTCAGAATATTTAAAATCACACAACTACAGTCTTGCAAAGTTGCATCCTGACATTATTATTCTTTTTATTTCTGAAGACCCTGTTTCCTTTCATGTTGACATAAATTATTTTCATGAGAATGTGTTTGTGTTGAGTGAAGGAGAAAGTCTCAGTTGATCGCTTGCTTTGAATGAGGTTTGACAGCTTTCAGCAGAAAAACAAAAGCATTCTGCAAAATGAAAATGTGAGGTGAATTTTGTAGTGATTATAACGTGACCTTGTCTCATGAACATTTTAATTTTCAGATTTAAAACAATATATTTTGTGATATATAAAAAAAAATATAGAGCTTGTTAAAGTTTAGTAAAGCTGCACTGATTCCTGCGTAGGAAAGTTAATAGTTTGCTCAAGTTTAATATGGTTGAAGTAATGGGTTCCCATTATAGAAAACATTTTTTACTGCTCATTCTCCATCTGTCATCATGTACAGTATTTAATTAGGAATTTATTTTAAAATAAATACAGTTATATATTTAGATATTATGTAAGCATGAGCAATCCAGAGTTGTTTTCTCATCTAATAAATCAAAATAGTCAATAAATCCTCATATTTAAAATTGATCTTAGGTAAAGGTTTCCCCTTGACATTAAGTCTAGTTGTGTCCAACTCTGGGAAGTGGTGCTCATCTCCATTTCTAAGTTGAAGAGCCGGTGTTGTCTGTAGACACCTCCTAGGTCATGTGGTCAGCATGACTGCATGGAGCACTGTTACATTCCCGCTAAAGCTGTACCTATTGATCTATTCACTTACATATTTTCAAACGGCTAGATTTGTAGAATCTGAGGCTGACAACGGAAGCTTACCCCGTCCGCGGACTCAAACCGCTGACCTTCTGATCCGCAAGTTCTGCAGCTTAGTGGTTTAACCTTCAGCACCATTGCGGCCCCTAAATTTGATCTTAGTAATCTCCTTAATGAAGAGAAACGATAGGACTGGGAATATCTCTTCCTAACAATGTAGTTGTCCAACTAGAAATATCTTATGAGCCAATATTTAGAAGTTGACAAGTCCTTCATCCATCTGGTTTTATTCTTTCTTAATGACCACATTAATTCTCCAACTTGTTGATCAGTATTTCTTCATTAGCTAACTTATTCATTATGGTGAAGAGTCCATGGCTTCTCAAATGTGATATCTCTGTAATTTCCATAATTCTTAACCACTAGCTATGCTGGTTGATTTTGAAAGGAATTTAGAAGGCCATAGGCTGTCTACCTCTCCATTGGCACCCCCTTGTCGTGGGGGAGAGGCTTGCATACCCTAATGAAGTTGTGAGCTATGCTGGCGGTGGCATAATAGCCGGGCCTCCCATGCCAGACAAGTCACAACCGAAGGGTGTGATAAAGAGTGTCAGTGGGGAGGATGGGCTCCTTAGTCTTTGGCAACCATCCTAAGAGAAGGAAAACTCTAAATTTAAACCCGGGCAGATGGTGCTTGTCTAACCCTGTAAAGTCAACCATCTAAGACAGTGGTCCCCAGATGTTTTGGTCTACAACTCCCAGAAATCCTAACAGGTGGTAAACTGGCTGGGATTTCTGGGAGTTGTAGGTCAAAACACCTGGGGACCCACAGGTTGAGAACCACTGATCTAAGAGAAGGCAACTCTAATCAGACCTACGACCTGAGGACCTCGCTGCCACCGTCCAAGCTTGCTAGGTCCCGGCAGACGAACCTTTGGTTTAAGGGTGAGGCCAGTTCTGTGCATGCTGCGCTCCACCAGAAAAATCCATTGCACAGGCTTGAAGGACACATCCAACATCTTGCTGTGCTGTCTGCAACCGGACTCGCCTATCTCGAATTGGCCTTTTAAGTCATCAATGCACTTGTAGAAAGTGTGGAATGAGTCCTTCCTAAATCTTCATTCGCGAAGAAAAGCCAGGGGTGGGGGGGAGCCAGAGAGAGGGTTGTCTAGTCTTCTTGGACTCCTTTAATGCTTGGTCTTTAACCTGAAAAGCTGAAGATCTTTTCCTCATTCTAGTAGTAAAGTAAAGGTAAAGGTTTCCCCTTGACATTAAGTCTAGTCATGTTCGACTCTGGGCGGCGGGGGAGTGCTCATACCCTTCTAAGTCGAAGAGTCAGTGTTGTTCGTAAATGCCTCCAAGGTCATGTGGCCAGCATGACTGCATGAAGTGCCGTTACCTTCCAGCCGAAGCAGCACCTATTGATCTACTCACATTTGCATGTTTACAAACTGCTAGGTAGGTAGAAGCTGGGGCTAGCAACAGGAGTTCACCCTGTACCACGGATTCGAACCACCAACCTTCTGGTCAGCAAGTTCTGCAGCTTAGCGGTTTAACCTGCTGCACCACTGCGGCCCCATTCCTCATTCTAGTAGCCAAGGTTATACCTGTTGTAGGCTCACACTAGAGGAAAGGAAGAGAAAAGTAAGAAGAAAGTGTGTGCCAACCCACAGTAGAATTTCCTTCAAACCTTGCATTTTAGCATTAAGACTTTCAAGTAACTCTCTGCTTATTACCTTCCAGTAACAAGTCACAAAACAAACCATGCATAATGCATAGACGAGGACAGTCATGTTCTATAACAGTTAGATGTCTTTCACCACTTGAAGGAGAGCTGCTTCTAAACCATGCTAAATCTATTGTATAGATGACCGTTATAGTGCTGTTATTACCTGAAGCTAATTTCGAATCTAATGTTTTCAGGGCAATGTTGACATTTACCTAGAGGAAAGCAATTTCAAGCATTATAGAAGCAGACATGTTATTAGACAAAAATTAATAACCTCTGTACCATTTGTGTATTCTTATTTATATAGGTCTCATTGATTTGAAACACAACATGTCCTTTGCTCCCAAAGTGGAGCCTTTCCCTCCAGGACATTACGAAGTCTTGGATTTAAAGCCAAGTGGCAAAGTTGCATCAGTGGAAGTGGTGAAATTTCACAGCCCTAAAGATGAACCTCTGCACGCTGCCTACAGTACAGTACAAAATCTACCCTCAGGTAACAGTGAATGTAATACCAGTTTTTTATTATGTTAGACAGGTACATCCCATCTACTTCAAAGTGTATGTGACTTCGCTGTCAGGTTTCATTTTGTTTCAGGAAGTGTGTAGGTAAACTCATATTCAGTAGTGACATTTAAAATAACAAACAACTAGTTCTGTCTCCCCCTCCCCCCAGGTGTGCATGTTTTAGTATTTTCTGCCAATGTCCATTTTCCTGGGGATGTTTGCCACCTCTCTCCTTGCATACCAGGAGCTGGTAAATATTGCTCTGACAGCTCTGCATTTGGCTGGTGTTTACTCCAGCCATTTGGGTGGCAGTCTCACAGGACAGTAGGGAGCATGGTGCATCCAACTCCCCAACTCTTCCCTGCTGCTCTAGAACAGGGGTGCTCATTAGGTAGCTCGCGAGCTACTAGTCGATCTTCGGCCCTCTTCCAGGTGATCTTCGGGCCTCACCAGCCGGATGGGGCACTCCTGCCATGCGTGCGCACACCCTGCGGACACGCGCGCACCCTGCGCACACGCACGCCCCTGCTGCTGGCTTCCGCTCTCGCGGTGCTTCTTTCGCCTGCGGGGCATTGCAGGAAGAAGGAAGTGCGAGGCGGGGTCTCTGGAGGGAGCGCCTCCCTCTCTCTCGTCCAGAAGCAGCTGTGCAGCCTCCACTGCCAGTGAGACAGGCAGGGCGGAGCGCTCCCTCTGAATGCCCCGCCTCGTGCTTTCTCCTTCCTGCAATGCAAAAGAAGCACTGCGCGGGCGGAAAACAGCAGCAGGAGCACGCTCGGCGGCGGGAGTGCACGGGGGCAGGTAGAACTTTTGGACTTGGTTTCTTTAAGAGTAGCTCGCATGCTGAAAAAGTGTGAGCACCCCTGCTCTAGAATATCCAACCTTTCCCTCTCTTCTGATATTCTTGCTTCTTATCCTAATAATAATAATAATAATAGTAATACTAATATCTTTATTTATATCTCACCTTTCTCCCTAAATGGGACACAAAGTGACTTATGACATTATAAAGACCATACGGAACAAGATGCATATGTAAAACAATAACCTAGTGAAACAAATGTACAATAAGAAATAAATAAACCTATTTAAAAACATTTGTCTAATATTGCACGCAACTCAGCAAGACAAATGGTAAACATTAGCACGACTCAATAAAAGTTAGCCTTCCCGTGATTACAGCTAGGTGTCTTCATCAAAAGCGTGCGCAAACACAACGGTCATTAGCTGCTTTTTAAAATATGTCAAGGAAGGGACTGTTTTAACCTCCTGAGGAGGGAGTTCCAAAGAGTTGGAGCGGCCGCCAAGAATGCCCTCTCTTTTGTCGCTGCCAACCACATTTGCAATGGTGCGGCAACAAGAGGAGGGCCTCACTAGAAGAGCATAACATTTGGGCAGGTTGGTATGAGGAGATGTGGTCAGATAGGTAAGTAGAACCTGAACCGTTTAGGCTTTAAAGGTCAAAATCAGCAACTTGAATCGGGCCCGGAAAGGATTTGGTAGCCAGTGCAGATGCTTTAGCGGGGGGGGGGTAGTATCCTCCCTGGGTCCAACACCAGTTAATAATGTGGCTGCAGATCTCTGGACTAATTGAAGTTTCTAGTCACTCTTCAAGGACAGCCCCATGTAGAGCCTGTTACAGTAGTCTAAATGGGATGAAAACAAGGCATGTAAGCATGGGGCCAATTTTTTTTCTTCCAGTCTCTTTCTTCTCCTTCCCTTTGTTTTTCCTGGTCCCCCTTTTCCCCTCACCAGTCTCTGAATGACTTAATTTTAACAACTGATTCAGATGAAGCAGTATGAACTGGCTGAAGGACAACATTGGGTATATTGTCATTGGGTGAGTCCATCTGATTTCAAAGTGGGTGCCAGCCTTCCGTCTGTCTTTGAACCATTCTGTCTTTCTCTCCCCCTTTCCCAGCCAGTGTGTTAGTTGACAGAAGGACAGATACTTTTCCTTTACTAACTGCATGTAAAGGGCTTCTGAAATTAGGCCCACTTAAGGCCTTAGGGCTAGACTAGAGCATGCCCACCCCATTCAAGAACTGCAGTACCTTGAGATTGAGTACAATGTTAATAGAGCAGGGGTTATGTTTCTCGAGAAGAAGACCATGTTCTTATTTAGTCTATTTTAATGAAGTCCCTTTTTTTCCTCCTGAAAGGCTTTGATGTCGAAACAGTAAAGAGCAACATCCGGATTTTGTTCGAAAATGCTGTTCGAAAGCGTTTAATGGCTCACCGAAGAATTGGCTGTCTCTTATCAGGTAAAGTAGATGGTAACAGATCAACATCATTCCTAACAGAATATGTGCCACTGCCATACATCTGGTTCTGATACTTAAACTATGGTAGAGATTGAATATCTGTGTAACCTTCCAAATATTGTTTGACTACAGTTTCCATCATCCCTTTCTGTGCTGGGTAGGAGTGATAGAGCTTGAAAAATATCAGGAGAAGATTTCATTTCATTGCATTTCAATGTATTATTTGATGAGTCACTCTCCACCGGAGTGCTCCAAGCGACTTACATAACAATAAAACAACAAGCATATCAACAATAAATCATAGTTTAAAAGCTTTGATGAAGAGCCAAGTTTTGAGAGCTTGGGAGAATGACTGCAAATCAGGTATAGCTCTAATGTATGGAGGTAAGGAGTTCCACAAGGTTGGGGCAAGAACCAAAAAGGCCCTGCGCCTCGTGGAGTCCAGGCAACCCTCCCTGGGACCAGGAATAGACAAAAGGTTTCCTTGAGCTGATCTTGGTGGTCTCTGATGGCAGATATGTGAAAGACGCACTCTGAGGTATTTTGGGTCTTGACCATGAATGGCCCTAAAGGTCAGAACCAGTGTCTTATAGGTAGCCCGATGTTCTATTGGGAGCCAATGGAGGTGTTGTAGTACTGGAGCTATATGATGTCTCATTGGTGTCCGAGTGAGTAGTCTGGCAGCTGCGTTTTGGACCACCTGGATCTTCCGTGTCACCGAGAGAGGAGTACCAGCATACAATGCATTACAATAATCCAGCCTTGAGGTAACTGTGGTGTGGATTATCGTTGCAAGGGCTTCTGTTGGAAGGTAGGAGGCCAGCTGCCTCACCTGGCGGAGATGGTAAAAGGCCTGCTTACTGATGGTAGAAATCTGAGCTTCCATCGTCAACCGGGAATCCAGCAGGACACCGAGGCTCTTCACTGTGGCAGACGGGGCTAATGGTTCACCTTCAAAGGTGGGCAGAGGGCAGGCCAGTTCTAGGGGCTGACCAGGTCATAGGATTTCAGTTTTGGCAGGGTTCACCTTGAGTCTGCTCGTGCGCAGCCAGCCTGTCACGGCTTCCAAACACAAGGAGAAGTTATCAGGAATTGTTGTTCTCCCAGGTTCTAGATGCAAAAGGAGCTGAGTATCGTCTGCATACTGGTAACATTCTAAGATGGAGAAGGAAGGTTTCTATTTTGCAACATGAGTGACACCAGGGAAGAATTTCCCCGATACTTGTAACTATGAGGAATTGTTGCTCTCCCTGTCCTTGCATCTAAAGCTGGCTGTCATGAGCAGCCTGAGTAAAGAGGACACATCCCCGTTTGTCAGAGAGGGCCAGACTGCAGCCGATGGAGATTGGACACAAGAGGAGATTTGTTCATTTGTGATTCATAGCAGCTTTGTACTATTTTTAGAAGAGAAGCTCCTTTGTGTGAAATTATCAAGCAGAAGGAGATCCTCCTCGTGTTGTAACCTGCAACAGATTCTATCCCTGTTGCAGGGTCCTCTGTCAGCTTATTAACTGGGCATTTGCTGTGTCAATCTAGGTCTTCTCTTTCCATCAAGAATAACATCTGACCAATGCTGTGATTGGCCATAGTATTGATGCTAAAATTTGAAAGCAGCAGAAACCTTTCTCAATCAATATTTATGGTTCCTTAATGTATCAAATATTTGGTATGTGAGAGCCCTGATTTTTTTTTAAAAAAATGGTAACATAGTTATAAATATCACCAATGAACATAGATATACCAGTACCTATTTGATTATTCATGGATTGTGCCAGTATTGCACTAACTGACATCCATCGGGAAGTAGCAGCCAATAATGAAAGGACTAAGGCAGTGACATCTCTGGCCCATCCTGTATTCAGATATCAGTGAGCACAAATGCCTTAAATTAAGAAATAGCTTTCTAAGATTTACAGAGATACTTGCAGGTACACCTCAGCAAGCAAGAGTCCAAAAGTGGCAGGCTAAAAGCCGGAACCTCAATCCATGGCTGATACCAGATGAGAGACTTCCCCACTGGATACACAGAGCAGCTTGGAAGGCGCTGAACAGACTGTGCTCTGGGACCATGAGATCAGAGCTAACCTTACGAAATGGGGGGTACAAAGTGGAGTCCACGACAGTGTGGAGAAGAGCAAACCACACGCCACTTACTACAATGCAGCCTGAGCTCTGCAACGTGCACAATGGAGGACCTTCTTATAGTGGCATCAGAGGCACTCCAAGTGGCCAGGTTCTGGTCAAAAGGACATTTAGTATAATGCCAAGTATTTAACTTTGTGTTTTTTAAAAATACATTATAACTGTACCCTTGGTTCACTTCTGACACAATAAAAAATTCATGGCTTTGATTAATATGCTCTCTAGGGATCTCTAGGTCATCTTGACTATAGTGTTGCAGAATCTTGAGGAACTAAAGATTTCTGTAGAAATGCTCTCACAGGAATAGCATTTCTAATTTGCAGTTTTTCTCACTTTTCACAGGTGGCTTGGATTCTAGCTTGGTTGCGGCAGTGCTGATCAAATTGCTGAAAGAACAAAAGATTTCCTACCCCTTGCAGACCTTTGCTATCGGAATGGAAGATGCCCCTGACCTGCTAGCTGCAAGAAAGGTGCGGTGATGTTTGGGCTCTATTGTAGTGTAAAAAAAGTTTCTTGGTGGTCAGTTGTTACCTAGTCACACACAATGCCTTCCCTAAAACTTTCCCCGGGAGCCTTTCCACACAGCCCTATATCAAGAATATCAAGGCAGAAAATCCCACAATATCTGCTGTGAACTGGGTTTTCTGAGTCTACACTGCCATATATCCCAGTTCAGAGCAGATAATGTGAGATTTTCCACCTTGATATTCTGGGATATAGGGCTGTGTGGAAGGGCCCTTGGCGAATGGAAAACTATTTCATCATTTGGCAATGCGGGAACTCATTG
This sequence comes from Anolis apletophallus, assembly GCA_030556195.1. Taxonomy (NCBI): domain Eukaryota; kingdom Metazoa; phylum Chordata; class Lepidosauria; order Squamata; family Anolidae; genus Anolis; species Anolis apletophallus. The sequence goes on along the minus strand of JARBWK010000008.1, from coordinate 41,167,426 downwards.
CATAATGACTGTTGTTGCACTGCCAAGTTGTCTATGGAATCTAGCTTAACTGTACTTGTATTAGGATCTTGACTTCCGTAAGCTGCATAGTTATTGTGACTATAATCAGTAATGAGCATGGAATAATAATCATCAGGGCCGAAGCCAGGATTTTGATTTGGGAGGGGCTGAGTTTGATTCAAAGGGGGGGGGGGGGCTGAGTCTGACTAGCAAACATTATAACTGTACCCTAGGGTCTATACTAGCAAACCTTTTGTATCGTTCTCCCAATACCCCCATGCATATGGGATATATTGAGCATGGTGATCAGATCATGATATGAATAAACATAACAGTTTAAATAATGTACCAGTAAGGCCTTCTCGCGGACCACCCTAAGAATTTCGCCGGGGAGGGGGGCTGAAGCCCCTCAAGCCCCCCCCCCCCCCTGCTACATGCCTGCTACTCATAGTGAGCCTTAGGTTTTGTGTGTGTATTTAGGCAGAGTCATAGTCCTCAAGGCTACCATAGACTGAAATCTCACAAGCATTTATTTAATTTCCATGTTGACTTTATGTATAAGTTGGGGCCAAAATTATGGATTTTGATATGGCTTGTGGATAAGTTGAAGGCCATTCCATAGAGAAGGAAAAGCACCAGCGCTGCTTCAGGAGCCAGTTGCCCCTGGCCAAAGCAGCCATTTTCCCATCTAGGCATTTTAAAAGGCCAGTAGTGGTGCTATGGTGGAGGATGTAGAGGGGATCAGTGTTTTTTAAAATATATTTTCCCAGAATTGACTCAGCACGCACCTTTTGCCACTCTATTCAGAGACAGAGATGGTTCCTTGTTTCATAAGAGTTAAAGTACAGTAATTACTCTGACCTTTGGATAAGTCAACCCAGGTTTATTGAGGTTATTTTTTATTGACATTTCTGAACTTATTTATGAGGGCTGGGCTTTAGCACAGCAGGTTAATTGCCAGCTGCACTAAATGATGAGATTTTATTGGACCGCAATTTGGATGAATTTGGATGATGTTTTAACCTGGTGAACTGTTTTTAGTATATATTGATATCTATTTTTAGGCTTTTGATTGTATTTTATGATGTGTTTTATTGTTTTGGCATCGAATTGTTGCCTGTTGGCAGCCGTCCTGAGTCCCTCCTTGGAGGTCGAGAAAGGATGGGGGTATAAATGTTCTAAATAATAAATAGTCTTGCCAACTAAAAGGTTAACAGTTCAAAGCTTGGGTTAGGGTGAGCTCCTGGCCTTTAACCCAGCTTCTTCCTACCTAGCAGTTTTGAAAAGAGCAATGTGAGTAGATAAATAGGTACCGCTTATGGGGAAGTATTTAAGGCACCCATAAGGAAATGCCAGAAAAATGCCGGCGATTTGATCAAGGAGGAAGTTTACAAACAAATCTTTGTAACCAGAACGTGGCCAGAACTGAGCACAGCCTCCAAGATGCCAAAGATGGGAAAGCCTTTAGCTATGTACAATTGTCTGTCTTGTCAGTGTATAACGGCATTGAATGTTTTCCGTATATGTGTTCTGTGATTCACTCTGAGTCCCCTTCAGGGTGAGAAGGGCAGAATATAAATACTGTAAATAAATAAATAAATGAGTATACACAATAACTTTGAATGGAACAGTCCTAATAAATTAATTGCCATTTAATTCATGACAGGACAGAGAACGTTTCTTCAGGCAACACATAACTCTAATCTATAAAATTTGCTGCTATATGATGTGGCGATAGTCCCTTTCTGAGATTTAAAAGCAGATTGATTTTAAACCTTTTTAATAGATAAGAACATGCACACACATGAAGCCCCTTGTTCCTTATAGATCAACCTTGAATTCTGAGGTTAATTCAGTTTAATTACTTTATACCAGTAATGGTTGTCACCAACAGGTAGCAGCTCACATTGGAAGCCAACATCATGAGGTCATTTTTAATTCTGAAGAAGGGATTCAAGTCCTTGAAGATGTTATATTTTCCTTGGAAACATATGATATCACGACTATACGAGCTTCAGTGGGTAAGATTACTGCTACTTTAATTTTTACCTCTGGGTGCATACCTTCACACCAAATAAACAGCAGTTCACTGAATCCCTTTGACCTCTCTCCTTTTCTCCAACTGCCAGTTTTCCCCAACTGGCCACATCCAAGAAATGTCTTCAGAGGCAACCGCACGTCAAGTGCGTTGCAGTAATATATGCGGGATGTAAACAGAGCATGGGCATTTTACAGTGTCAGTGAAATGGTTGATACTAAATCTGCAGATAAGAGGGGTAATACTATATAACATATTGAATATATTCCTTGCTCCTCTCCGTTGGCGCCTCCTTGATGTGGGGGGAGAGGCTTGCGTACCCTAATGAAGTTATGAGCTATGCTGGCGGTGGCATAATAGCCACCGATAGGGCCTCCCATGCCAGACAAGTTACAACCGAAGGGTCTGACAAAGAGCGTCAAAGGGCAGGATGGGCTCTCTAGCCTTTTGGCAACCATCCTAGGAGAAGGAAAACACTGATTTCAAACCTGGGCAGACGGTGCCCGTTTAACCCTGTAAGGTCAACCATCTAAGAGAAGGAAACTCGAACCAACCCTATGACCTGAGGACCTTGTTGCCACCGTTCCAGCTTGCTAGGCCCCAGCAGACAAGCCTTTATTTTATTTATTTATTTATTATTCCAACTTGTGAGTCGCCACTCCCGGGTGGCTCGGGGCGACTTACAACAGCAATACAACAGTACAATAAAATACAATACAAAGTTGGGAAGGGGGGGGGGACTAGGTGGGTGGGGCATAAGGGTAGAGGGAGTAGAGGCCAAGAGCGGCAGCAGTCCTATAGAGGTCCCAGCTTCCCATCGAATGACGGAAGATTAGGAGGCCCTAACGAAATAGTCAGTGGCCAGTTACATATGGGAAGTGGTTTAAAGGGCGAGGTCAGATCTGTGCACACTGCGCTCCACCAGAAGAATCAATTGCACAGGCTCGAAGGACACATCCAACCTCCGAATCATCAATGTGCTTGTAGAAAGCGTGGGATGAGTCCTTCCTGAATCTTCGTTCGCAAAGAAAAGCCAAGAAGAACATATTCCTGGCTAGATGATTGAGCATAAAACTTAATTTCAGTTTCTCTCTCCGTCTCTTTTTATACCACTCAGTGTCTATATAAACTTTGGAATTGTGTCTCCACTCTAGGTATGTATCTGATCTCTCAGTACATCAGGAAAAAAACAGACAGTGCAGTCATTTTCTCAGGAGAAGGTTCAGACGAGCTGACACAAGGCTATATCTATTTTCATAAGGTAATTTTCCAAAATAATGATAATCCTTGCCATGTTGCTCCAGAAAGAAAGAAAAAAGAACCCCAATGTGGTTTTTCTCCATCACTTCCTCTTTGTCAATACATGTGGTGCTTGTTTCTCTCCAACAGTGTTCTGCATATTAGCTGCCCAATTTTTTATGCAGGAAAGTAATTGCTGCTTATACGTTGCCTTTCTTGCAGGCACCCACTGCGGAAGAAGCGGCAGAGGAGAGCGAGAGACTTCTCAGGGAACTCTATCTATTTGATGCTCTTCGAGCCGACAGGACAACTGCTGCCCATGGGTAGAACTCAGCATGGAACACTATTATTGCTGAAGTTAGATACGAAGCTAGTAGCTTCCATTTTTCTTCAGGGATGGGTCCAAATCTGCCAATATTGATGCCTCTAAACCTATACCCCATTTTGAGGGGGAGCTGATGTTTTTTTAAAAAAAACTATTTTGCTTTCTTTATGCATTTTGAAATGTAATTATGTATTGGGCTAAAGAGAAGCCCTTTAAACCCAGGAAGTGAACTGATTCTCTGGATAAATATCTTGAAGACGCAAGATCTTGTCTGATCTTGGAAGCTAAGCATCACCAGATTTAGGCCCCATCTATACTGCGATATAATACAGCTTCAAACTGCATTATATGGCAGTGTAGATGTAGCTTTAATTAACACTAAGAAAAGAAACTACTAGGAACTAAGGGCTATTTTCAGAGGAAAGTAATAGCAAACTTTATGGATAGATCTTGCCAGAGACAACATGAAGCTACATAACAACAACAACGTGGCTATTTTCAATTCGGATAATTTTTTTAAAGTTAAAATAAATTCTTCAATATCAATTTAAAAGCTCTGCACTACAACTGAGGGGAGAATCTTTCTGGAGAATTTCCTCAATAGGGATGGAGGACTTTTGGCCTTCCAGATGCTTGTGTCTAGTTGTTGTTTTTATTTATATCCCAGTTTTTCTGTCCACAAGGAGACTCAAAGCAGCTTACATTAAAAGCATTTCAGTACAATTTAAAATCTACAAATATATAAACAGGAAAAGTTTATCTGTTTATTGGCTGAAGCTGATGGGACTTGCAGTCCAACAACATCTGGAGAGTCAAATTTTTCACTAATCTAACATACCCACTAGTAAGAATTGTGTCAGCTATGCAGATCAACGTTACACAAGTCAGAATATTACAGTGTAGTAATAACTGTAGACTAAAAATCAGTAAATTGTCTAGCTGTTTGCATGCATACACAGATACAAAGAATATTAATTTCTCCAAATTTTGTTTCTCTTTTCAGTCTTGAGCTGCGAGTTCCATTTTTAGATCACCAGTTTACTGCATATTATCTGTCCTTGCCAGCAGAACTCAGAATACCAAAAGTAAGATACATACCACTTATTTGCAACACTAGAAGCTTTGCGGCGCTTGTGATTTTTTTTCCTAGAAGCATATTTTAGATTTCTTCCTTTGGTTCTGATCATCACTAGGTTTGTTCATTCATGATGGATTGTTATTGACTTCTCCGAATATTATTGAGGAATTATGTTTAGAATTGAAGCCTAGTTACCTAACTCAGAACATCATATTGGTTTTTATTTATCGTGTCAGAAGCAAGTTGAGGTTATAGATATAATGTATTTAAAAACATGAAATTAAAAACTTGGCATTATACTAAATGTCCTTTGACCAGAAGGTGACCACTTGGAGTGCCTCTGGTGTCGCTGTAAGTAGGTCCTCCATTGTGCATGTGGTAGGGCTCAGGCTGTGTTGTAGTAAGTGGTCTGTAGTTTGCTCTTCTCCACACTCACATGTAGCCCCATTTCTGAAGATTGGCTCTGCACCTCGTGGTGCCAGAGTGCAGTCTGTTCAGTACCTTCCAAGTTGTCCAGGCTTCTGTGTGTGCAGGGGGAGTCTGTCATCCGCTATCAGCCATGGATTGAGGTTCCGAGTTTTAGCCTGCCACTTTTGGACTCTTGCTTGCCGAGGTGTTCCTGCGAGTATCTCTGTAGATCTTAGAAAGCTATTTCTTGATTTAAGGCATTGGCATGCTGGCTGATATCCAAACAGAGTGTGGGCCAGAGATGTCACTGCCTTGGTCCTTTCATTAATGGCTGCTACTTCCCAACAGATGTCAGGTGGTGCAATACCAGCTAAATAGTATAATTTCTCCAGTGGTGTAGAGTGTAGACATCCTGAGGACATGAGAGAAGCCTCCCCATAGGATTGTAACACATCTGGACGTCCCCTGGCCAATGTCTTTGTAGACGGATGATTCTCTCACATCAGAAGCAACTTGCAGCATGCAACCAACTAACCAAACAAACAAACAAACGGATCTTTTTAGGACCAACTATGACAATAATATCAGTATCATATTAGTGACTTTGAGTTTGGGGAAAATTCATTCTTGAACGACGCTAGAGGTCTAGTTGAGATGTTTTAGAAAGGATTGCATTTTTTCTTTAATCAGATACATCTGAAACAGATAGACTTTGGTGGCTGATGGCTTATTATTATCTTTTAACAGAATGGAATTGAAAAGCATCTCTTAAGAGAGGCCTTTGAAGATACTAACTTATTGCCCAAAGAAATACTATGGAGACCAAAAGAAGCCTTCAGTGATGGCTTAACTTCAGTCAAGAAATCGTGGTTCTCAATACTGCAAGACTACATTGATGCTCAGGTGCTCTGTTGTGTGTTAACATTTTGTTTTCTTTCTCAGCATGACAAGTGAAATGTCCACAGAATTCATTTTCCTCCTTTATAGCCAACACACATGTAGACCATAAAGTTACATAACTTTATAGTCCAGTAACATGAGTTCTTACTAATAGCATTCATTTCAGTAGCTCTAATATGGTTGGATTTAGCCTATTTATTTATTATGAGGTCAGGAAGGTGTATACATTTTTTTCCATCGGACAAGCTATCCTCACGACAACTCTGTAAAGTAGGTTAAGCTGAGAAGATAAATGGTCCAAGTTGGCTCATTAAATCCTGGTAAGGATTTGTATTTGGGTCTCACAAGACTGAAGGCTTAACAAGTACACTTTGGATATGTTCTGTGTGTCAAAAACTGGAGCAAGTAGAGGGAAACTGGTGCCAATTTTTGGATTTGGCAGGTCAGATAGACCCAGAAACAGGTCTGATATTTGAGGCACCAAAATGTGTGTTGATCGGTGTTATCTTAATGTCTCCTTGAAATGTAAAATGCCCTCAAATAACATATGAGCACATTGTGCTTTATTGTTCTGGAACCAGTGTTTTTGAAAGTGAAAAAAGCACACATCAATAGCTATTTTTTAAATTCAGAGAATATTTGTCCGGGTCTAGGAATTCCTAGGTTTTTCAGCATGACTTTGGTCATGCTCTATGGAGGAATGACTGCAGTGAGTGCTATAGTCTGCCTGTCTTACAATTTTGTCCACTTTTTCACCTGTAGGTTGATGACTTTTTGTTGGAGAAGGCAGCAGAGAAATTTCCCTTCAACCCCCCAAAGACAAAAGAAGGCTATTACTATCGCCAGATCTTTGAGAAGCACTATCCGGGGCGATCTGATTGGCTCACCCACTACTGGATGCCGAAATGGATCAAAGCCACTGACCCATCTGCCCGTACCCTGCAGCATTACAAGTCAGCTGTAAAGGAATAGGCACTTTTAAAGGGGGAGATTGGCTTTAGGCAGGTGCATCTTCATAGGAAGCTTCTGTCAACTTGTGTGGGGGATAGTGAAAAAACACAGCTTTAAAACCAATTAAAAACACCTACTTGAATTATTTTTACATAAAATGGGCCTGTGCTTTTTAGAATCATAGAGTTAGAAAAGACTACAAGGAGCATTCATTCCAGTTCCCCGTCATGCAGGAATACGTCATTGTTATTTCAACAAATGTGAGAAACAAGTTAATATTATGATGAACCTGCATTTTAAGCTCATACATTTCATGTTTTCCAGCAGTGGGTGGGAAATATCCTGATTTGGGAGTTATTATTATTATGTTTATTTATATCCTCCTTTTCGCTCCAAAAGGCATTCCAACTATTCACTCAAAAGTACGAGGATTATCCGGAAAGTGATGTTACAAGGCACGTAGCCCTTGTGGGGAATTTTCTAGGGGGAAGTTGGTATCACTTCCTGTAGTGGGAAACCAGCGGTAGCGAACGAGCACTGCCAGTTGTCAGTAGCTCATTGACTGGCATTGTGGTGAAGGTTAGGGATTCGCGTCCTCATTCCATTTCCCTCCAAGTGCGAAGTTTGCATTGTAATACTCTACCTAAAAGAGGGCATGAACGCCGCTGCGATTCATCGCGAAATCATTTCAGTTTATGGTGAGGACATAATGTGAAGACAGCATGTGACAAAACAGGTATGAAATATATTTTGAGACCATAAAGAAACTTCACAGATCCATCCAAAACAAATGTGGGATGCTGACGGCAGGAGTCTGTCTCCTTCATGACAATGCGTATCCGCACACCACTCATGTAGCACAAGAGTTGTTGTCTTCATTTGGTTGGGATGTTTTAAGCCTCCCCTCTCACAGTCCCGATCTCACACCCGGTGACTATCATCTGTTCACTAAATTGAAGGATCACCTTGATGGAAAACACTTTTCTGATGACAACGAGGTGAAACTCGAAGTGATAAACTGGCTGAAAAAGGTGGAGGGAAACTTATATGACACAGGCATCAAAAACTTGTCCCAGGGATGACAAAATGTATTGAACCGAATGGTGATTATGTGGAAAAATTATGTAATACCTATGCTACAATCCATGTAAATTTTATTAAAGTATATTCATTTTTTGTATTTAAAAAAGTCTTGTAACCTTACTTTCCAGATAACCCTTGTATAAGAGAAGGACCCATGAATCATTATTATTCAGTGTTGTTTCCACCTCTATTTACATTGTCTTTTAATCATTCTCTTCAATTCATTGTTTCCTCAATTCTCTCCTCTAACAAAATCTTTTATTTCCTGTTTTGGGTTTTATTTCATGTTATTATACACATAAACAAAATACATACAAAAAAGACAGAAAATGAAAAATGACCAAAACCAGACGTATTTCATATTTAGAATAGTGCTTCACTCTGTACCAATTTGAGAGAAAAAATAGAATTAAGTGCTACTGCCATTCTTATTATTATGGGACAGAAATAAGTTCTAGGGGTTATGTATCTTACTTATTTTATGTCTTTTTGGTCCTAGGGTAGGTTAAGATGTCTTTCTGGGATTTTAAGTGATGTTCCGGCAGATGTCAAATAGAGTTATCCTTATTTACAATTGAAATAAAATCCAAATTTGGTCAAAAGTATCCACATTTTTCTCTGCTGTTTTATTCAGTCCTGTTCCTACCTCTGTTCTGTATATCTCTTTCCAACATTCCCTTCGTCATTTTTTCAGTTCTTTAAAAAGTCATTCCTTTCCTTCTCTTTTTCTCATTCCTTTTCCATTTAATTTGGGGGAAAGTCTAAGGATTCCTTCAATCCATATGGTTACATTTCACATCCAGATTTTAAAAAAATCTTGGGATGCTATTGAAGTCGTGTACAAAGGAAAGAAAGTGTTGATCTTCAAGAATAAAAAATCCATGGAGTATAGCCCACTTCTTTAGATGCATGTTTTATGAAGTATGCTATAGTTCCTGAATGCTCAAACCAATTTTAAAAAAATCAGATTCCATATGTTGTTGGTACTGGGTTGCTCTGAGTTTTCTGGCTGGCCATGTTCCAGAAGCATGCTCTTCTGACGTTTCGCCCACATCTATGTCAGGCACCCTCTGAGGCAGTTAGGTCTGTTGGAAACTAGACAAGTGAGGTTTATATATATCTGGAATTTCCAGGGTGGGAGAAAGAACTGTTGTCTGCTTGAGGCAAGTGTGAATGTTGCAATTGGTGGTACATTTATTTCCAGCCACAAAGTGGCGCCCTAGAACTTCCACAGCGGTACTTTCTTAGTCTCATTTGCAAGGTCTGTTTCTTGGTATCATGTTGGCAGCCAGCGTATTGACTAATTTTCTTCATTGTGCTTGCTTATTATCCACATTTTCCCATTCTTTGGATGATGATCAAAAAGACCATCCAGCAACCAATAGAAAAAATCAGAAAGAAAATGAGCTGAACTCTAATAAAAGCAGATTGAAACCAAATAAACCAGTAGGCAAGAGCAAAAGACTCAAGGTACACCTACACAGTAGAATTAATGCAGTTTGACACCACACAATGAGATGGAATTGTGGGGATTGTAGTTTTACAAAACCTTTCACCTCTGCCAATGTCTGCGAGTGCCTCATCAAACTACAACTCATATAATTACTCCACGGAACAGCTTAAACGATGTAAATAGAAAATGAGTTAAACTGGAAGACACTGATTATAGTTTAATGATTTTATATGGATTTTATTATGTGATATTAAATGTTTTTAATTGATATGTATGTTGTGGCATCTAATTGTTGCCAATCTGTACGCTGCCCTGAGTCGCCTTTGGGCTGAAAAGAGCGGGATAAAAGTGCTGTAAATAAAATTGATAAATTAATTTAATTTTATTGTGCAGATGCACCCCCAGTTTTTCTCTCCTCCCACTTCCCCTTTTTTCTTACTTCACTTGCTACTGACTGAGTTTAAAGCACAAAACTAGTTTGCACTCAACTCGACAGTAGGAAGAGATTTTTCACTTTCCCAGTGGACTCAGGCAAAAGCAAACCGTTGCAGCCTCTTCTAGCCAATGCATTCTTCTTTATTAACTCCTGCCATCTTCAGTGTACTGTTTTGTCAAAGGCTTTCACTATGATGTTGCTTTGCTGCATATGCCCCAGTTTTCATCTGTGAAATGTGGTAGCATATGCTGCTATTTACCAGAAGATGGCAGTGACTGCTCTGTTGATCCCTTGCTTTTGTCAGCTTAAAATGAGAAAAATACATGATATCAACAGTTTTTGTGTTGTTGAAGGCTTTCATGGGTTGCTGTGAGTCTTCCGGGCTGTATGGCCATGTTCCAGAAGCATTCTCTCCCGATGTTTTGCTCACATCTATGGTAGGCATCCTCAGAGGTTGTGAGGTCAACTTTTGTTTGTTCCTTTTCCAAAGAAATCTTGCTAAAACTCCTGTTCTCACTTTTGATTAAGGCAAAATATAATCATTTTATTTATTTATTTATTTATTTACATCATTTATATTCTGCCCTTCTCACCCCACACAGGACTCAGGGCGGATTACAATGTGCATATACAGGCAAACATTCAATGCCAGCATAGACAGCACATAGACAGACACTCAGAGGCAATTTAACATTCCAGCTTCTGGCCATCAGGGGAAGCTGTCGCATTCCTTCATTCTTTTTGCATACTTCCTGGAGAGATTTTATGGCCTCATAAATGAGTTAAACTAGCCTCCCCACAAAGTGGTACCTAATTTTCCTACTTATTTATTTATTATTTGCACTTATCAGTCGCCACTCCCAGTGTTGCTCGGGGTGACTTTCAAAAGTGAAATCTGCAAAAGTGAGAGATGCAACTGTCTTTCGCATTGCAAAGGTTGACAACGAGCTACACAATTTGGTCGAGAGCTCAGCCCGACCCGGGCAGGCCTCAAACTCATGAACTTCTGGTCAATAGAGATCTTATGCAGATGTCTCCCAGCCAGCTGCGCCACATTCCTGGTAATTATACAAATGCTATGTTTCATTACAAAAAACAAACAAACAAATAAAGCCAAAAGGACTGATTCAGTTAATGCTCTGGGCAAAATCAAAATTATTATGCAAAACAGTGTCCTTGCTACTGGAGGTACTTTTCAGATGGTGCTCAATTTCTATTATTAATTTCCATTATTAACGTTGGAAAGTCATTTAAATAATGAAGGCATTATTCCCTCTCTAGAGAGAGCTCAAAAATAGCACTTTATCGGATGTATATTGTTTTCATGTACATTGCCTTGAATTCTTGGAAGAGGAAAATAGAAAGGTGTCCAAAGAATGATGAAAAAAGCCAGCAATAAAAAGAGAAAAATACGATATTTTGTTCACTGAGAAAAAAGCAAGGCTCATATTAGTAGAAATTACTAGGTTCCAAGATTATGCAACAAATCAATTTTAGAGGTTTTGGAGGTGGACTTATGGCTTTTTCCTTAAGGCCATAATAAGGGAAAGCAAGAACATCAGAAATATCACCCAAAGGCAGTTAGCACCATTATCTAGTAAAAATGGCCTTGACAGTTCACAGGAAAGTGAAAAGCTTTTCACAGATATTGTCAGTGGGGGCTGCATTCATAACTAGGGATCGAAAGGCGCCTGTTCAGAATCCATTTCCCCCACGTTCTGTTTTATATCGTGGAGTAACTGCTGTTTTTATTAGTTTATTTTGCAGCTTTTTATGGATTTTAAAGAAATGGGTTTTTCGGCCAAATGTATCAGAAGGCTTTAAAAGACATGACAGTGCATGTCCTGTTTTAATATAATGGGCTTTCATGTATTCATGTCAACAGTACAGTAAAGTCTTGTTTATCCAACATTCTGTATTATCCAATGCAGTCTGCCTCCCGCCCAGATCCATAACTGTTTCAATACGAGGGTTGAATGAAAAGTAATGCCTCCAGCTTTGTTACTTGGGTTTGGATGGGAATATTTTATTAAATCAAACCCAGAAATAATCCTTAGAATGTGTTCCTTAACTACCACTATTCACTTTTCCACATAATCACCAGACAATTGGATACATTTCTGCCAACAATGAACAAGTTTTTTGAAGCTGACATAGAAGAAGTCGACACAACCAGCGTCTCTCAACATCTTAATCAGAAGCATATGATGTTTTCGCAGGTCTTATTTCATTATTGGGAACAGATAGAAGTCAGGCAGTGCTAAATCTGGACTGTATGGAGGATGCTGTACAGTGGTGAGATCCAGTCTCTGAAGTTCTGCTGTGGTGGCATGTAAAGTGTGTGGTCTGGCATTGTCATGCTGCAGGAAAACATTTCCCTTTTCCTTTTGGACCTTTGTTAGCCATCATTCCAAAGTTCACAGTGTTGAGATGTAACACTCTGAATTTATTGTTCCATGTTTAAGGAAATCAATATGGATAACATCATTTGCATCCCAGTCTCTGAAGTTCTGCTGTGTACCCATCGTGCACAGATCTTCTGATAGCCAAGCAAAGCAATAATGTGATCCACACGTTCTTGTGAAATGCCGATTATGCTTGAAATTTCTCTCTCTGATACGATAGTCCTAAATCAATCTATCAACCTTTTGCTTGTGAAACTCGGTGGTTGCTGTCACAGGACATCCAACTCTTTGTTTGTCACGCAAGTCAGATGTTCCCACCTCTACATCTTTAAACTTACTTGCCCAATGACGCACAGTGCTCACATCAACACAATAATCATAAACAGCTTCCATTCTTTAATGAATCTCCTTTGGGGTGACACCTTCTGCTGTCAAGATTCCTAACAGCGGGAGTCGAAGTCCAAAACAACTGGAGGGCCCAAGTTTGCCCATGCCTGCTCTACTGTATGTATTGGAGCCCCTGGTGGCGCAGTGGATTAATCCCATGTGCTGGCAGGACTGCTGATGGAGAGGTCAATGGTTTGAATCCCCGGATTCAAACCACTGACATGTTGTTTTCCACCAAGAGTTAATTAAGTCAGCAATGTCAACAGTTCATCATTGTCACAGTTCTCATCAGCAACTTTTGATTACAGTTCATGAATTTAGAAGTTTTCCAGGCTTCATTTCTTAGGATGGCATCTCTAGCCTCTATAGGTTCCCAATTATGCTTCTTTCATACAATTCCATTCAAACCATACACCATATATTTTCCACACATTATATTTGATGACAAGTACAGAAGACAGATTCAACCACCAGTCCAACTAATATGGAATAAAAAGGGGTCATCTTGTCCTTCGCCTCAAGCGGATAAATACCTTGGGTCATCCCATAAACTGGGTGTGTTTTTAGTATGCCTTCAATGATATAGCAGACTCCTGGGAAGATCTGAGGAAAACCTCTCAACGTGCATGTTTGGGCTTAGTTTGTGTAATTCCCTACATTTCTGCTCATCCCTTCACCAGCCTTTTCATGTTCCAGCATAGTAATTTCAAAGGTCCCTTCAGGTGCCTTATCATTTAGCTCCCTGCTGCCTTCTTTGTTTTATAAATGCCCAAGGAGGTGAATTGGCACAGCTGGTGGCAATGTTACCTGTCAGTGGCTAACAGAGGCACTTGCCTCGGCAGATGATAGAGGAATGCAGCCATGCCAGCAGGGAGTTCTGATTTTCAGTTTCCCTTTTGCAATGTGTGTGCCTATATGAATGAAATCAGGTAAACCACACTAACTTAAAGGCGAGAGCTAGAGAGATAGTGAGTGCTTTTGTGATACTTTGGAAAGAGATCACATTAAAATGAATTAAAAGTGGGTTGAGTCATGGTTTTGGCTTATAGTCCAAAAATTAATAGAAAATTAAAACATAGCAAAAGAAAGTGGAATAGGGGTCTTAAATGCCATCATATTCTTTCTAGGCATTGTAATGTCACAAACTTGTTTTGCAGGAGGAAGTGGGCCCTAGAAACCAATAGCCTAGAATGATTCACTGAAAGCTAATTCCTCAATCCACAGGATCGAAAAAGATCAACAGGGCATTGCAATATTAACCATCATCAGTCCTAGCAAAGAATGTTAGTAAGGTATATGACTTTACTTGAAAGACTTGGGGAAATCCATGAGATACTATATTGGCATATTGAGTTTTTTGTGTGTGCATGTATGTGTGTTTAGTAACAGGAGGATAGATGCAAAAAGCTCAAACTGAATCCTTCCTGAACCAAATGAACTACTTTTACCACTTACACATCCTTCCTGAGAAGTGGCCTTTTTATATTTCAGCATTAAGCTTGATCCTCAACAATTCCTTAGCCTCCAGCACAGGACAGATCATAAAGCCATCCAATCTGGAATCACAAAAGAAAGGGAATGCCAGAGCAGAGTTATGTAACAAGACAGGGAACAAAAACAGAGTGCATAATTGATCACAATCTTCTACAATATTAAATATTTTTTCTCCTCATAAACAGTGCTGTAATCTAGAGGTTTTTCTTTCAAGAAATAGCTGATTATATAAATGTTTAACAAGTTGCAACAAATGAGAAATATATACTTTAATCAATGGAGAAAATGTACACACGAATGTATGCAAATAAGCAAATACATAAATTCATCAATACAGAAAAGGTGCAAGGAAAATGCTCGGGGAATTCCATTTAGGAAGAAACAACAAACATCTCATGAATAAATATAATAGGATGGGAATGCAGGTTATTTATTTATTTATCATGTCAGAAGAGAACCGAGGATACAGTTGTAATGTTTTTAGAAACACAAACAAAGTTTTAAAACTTGCCATTATACTAAATGTCATTCTACCAATAGCTGGCTACTTGGAGTGCCTTTGGTGTTGCGATAAGAGGTGCACGTGACAGAGCTCAGATTGCATTGTAATAGGTGGTTTGTGGTTTGGTCGTCTTCACACTTGTAAGTCGTGGACTCTACTTTGTGACTCCATTTCTTAAGGTTGGCTCTGCATCTCGTGGTGCCAGAGTGCAGTCAATGAATAATGAATGAATTGTTTATTGTACTAGCCATAGGCCATGACATAAAATATACAACTTCTAAAAGTACAACAAGCACTTTCCAATATAAACATTAAAACATGTTCCATATACTGTAGTTTGTTCAGCCCCTTCCAAGTCGCCCGAGCCTTGTGTGTGCCCAGGGAGAGTCTCTCATTTGGTGTTAGCCAAATGGTTCCCGGTTTTAGCCTACCATTTTTGGACTCTTGCTTGCTGAGGTGTTTCTGTGAGTATCTCTGTAGATCTTAGAAAACTATTTCTTGATTTAAGGCATTGCATGGCGTTCTCAACTGGAAGAAGGAATGCAGGTGGGATTCAGAGAAACCAACAAAATCAAGGCTTAGGTTTGTGATCCTACATTAGGCATAAATGTCAACATATGGAGTTAGAAATCATTGTGCTCCACTCCCTTTTTGCATCAGTTGGTCTGCAGTAAGTCATTTGATTATCTACTGTTTTGTAGTCTATTGTTTTTCCCCTTCCTCTATGAGTGCAGAGCACAGGTTTCATAATATCTCACCATGACATGTTATGAAACCTTTCCCCGCTATTTCTACCCCATAGGTTGCTAGAGTTGTTAGAAAGGAAGCATTATATTTAACAAATCAAAGTCATACTTCTTAATTGTGTCTGTAAACAAACCTGACTCTTTTATATGGGGTTGCGAAAAAACCATAATCCATCTATGCCTTGTATCCCAACAGAAATGTTTGGACATATTTGCTGTATCCAAAATTCTGCGGACACTTTGGATTTTGTTTCAAATTTTGATTATGGTAAGAACCACCTCCATATAAAAGTAATTTCAGCCCCTAGATCTTGTAATTTAAGATCGTCCAGGCAGGCCCTGCTCTCGCTCCCGCCAACTTCTCAAACACGGTTGGTAGGGATGAGAGAGAGGGCCTTCTCAGTGGTGGCTCCCCGTCTGTGGAACGCGCTCCCAAGCAACATATGATCAACCACATCCCTCCTGACATTCAGGAAAGGAATGAAGTCCTGGTTGTGGGATTAGGCGTTTGCGCATTAGCACAATGCAGCATTTTGGACTGGATTTGTAAGGGCAAGTTGATGGAGATGGCTCAATGTACCTGTTATGGACGGAACACTGTTTTTAGCTTAAATGAATATGTGTGATGTTTTAATGTATTTTAATGTATTTTAATGCTGAATGCTTTTGGTTTTTATATTGTATTTTACTGTGTGGGCATCGAATTGTGCCTTTTGTTATGCCGCTCTGAGTCCCCCCTCGGGGGGTTGAGAAGAGCGGGGTAGAAATATTGGAAATAAAATAAATAAATGAATATCATACTTACTTTCTAACAATCCTAGCAACCTATATGGGGTAGAAATAGGGGTAAAGCCAGCACTGTTTCTAAAAGGATGTATCTGTGTGGGTGGTTTAAAAGCACTTGCCAGCATTCTCATTAGAGTAAATGACCTGCTCCGTAGAGGTTTTTAAGCTACTGCTTCCTAAGTACTCAAATAGACTAAAATGAATGTTTTGAGCAGAAACCTTTGAAAAGGATGGGTAGTGATAAGTATTGCCTGAAATGCCATATTGCAAATCAAACCAAGGACGTTTCAAGAACATATTTTTTAAAATTACAAGGTGGGTCAAAAGGTGGGTGTACCTCTGAGTCAGTTTGCAGATCTTGTTGGTGTGGTTGAATTGTAGATAGGAGCAGACAACTCACAACTGTATCTATTCCCTAGTTATTTTTATGATGCACAGAACCTTTGCTGAATGTGGTGGCACACCAATAAATTTCAAGACTGTGCTAGCAAAACAACACATTTCTGTGCCTTATTTTAGTATGGAAAAGCATTTCATGTGCACAAACATAAACCTCTGGATCTCCCCTCAAATTCTGGTTGCTGTCACACCCAATTTCAGTGGCCCATAGATGGGAAGTTGTTTCTATTGAGATGTAATAGTATAGCCACTTTAATATATCTGAAAAGCTATTGTGTGTAGAAAATGGAATGAGCTTGTTTTCTTTTGCTCCAGAGAATAGAATCTAAGCCAACTGATTCAAATTAAAAATAACAATTAAAAGTTAAATTCAACTTCAGGATGAGTTTCCTGGCAGTCAGAACTGTTTGTTTGTTTGCAGTATTTATACTCCACTCTTCTCACACCGAAGGAGACTCAGAGTGGCTTGCAGAGCACACATACGACAAATATTCAATGCTAATTATACAATACAATTAACAAGGTCAACATAAACAGAGGTAAATACAGATTTTCCCATCTTATTTCCGTCATCTTGGAAGCTGTGCTTGACTCAGGGCACGGGTGTGTGTGTGCTGTCACTCTGTCTTCCATGCCGAGGAGCTTCCTCCGATCAATGCTCTTTTGAGGCACGTTTATTACCTTTCTGCTAAAAGTGGTGCCTATTTTGTCTACTTGCATCTCCACTTTCAACCTGCTAGGTGGACAGAGCGAAGGGATCTCATAGTTCACATTTCGCACCAGAAGGCTTGCCAGTTGCACTAAGTATGTCTTGTCCTTTTCATACAGTGATACAATTTCTTGCCAGTCCTTCATTCACTGAGAAGAGTAATGGGGCTAATGCCGTGTGCTCACGCTGCCTGGGCTCAAACTGGTGATTGTAAAATTGGCAGGATTTTTCTGCAGCACACGGTTTTATCTACTGTGATATGGCCAGATAAAACTGCCCCAGAAGGTGAAAGGCAGGTTTTAAAACAGAAATTAAATGGCCACTGGTCAGGGACACTTTAACAGTACATTCTTATAATGGTTGGGGGCTGGACTAGATGATTTTTGGAATCTCTTCTAATTCTATAATATTACGAATTTATGGAGAAATATTGAAAGTGCTCTTCAAAATCAATATGCATAAAACCTGTACTGACCAAACATAATAGCTAAGCTATTGCCAAGATTAACAGAACCCTATTGTACCTGCTTGCCAGACACCTGTTAAAGATTGAGACCCTGGATGCATCTAAAATGTAGAATTGATGTGTTTTTAAATCATTTTAGCTGCTATGATTCAAGGCTGTAGAACAGGCATGGGCAAACTTTGGCCCTCCAGGTGTTTTGGACTCCAACTCCCACAATTCCTAACAGCCTAGTTTGGTGAGGCACCAACACTCTTTAGCAGAGAAGGCTACCACTGCCACAATTCCATGGCACAGAGCTATGGCAATTAAAGTGATATCAAACAGCACTGGTTCTACAATTCTTCATTTTAAAAGGTAGCAAATCTAATTTTACACTGAGCATGTGAAAGCATCTGTTTGGATGAGCAAATTTGTCAGTTATTCTTCCACTATCTATTGTTGGCAATTTGGCTGATCGCATCCTGCTCGGGCCCTGAGATCTTCAGGAGAGGCCCTTCTCTCAGTCCCACCTCCACCTCAAGCCCGGTTGGTGGGAATGTGAGAGCGGGCCTTCTTAGTGGCTGCCCTTCGACTCTGGAACTCCCTGTCGAGGGTAGTCAAAATGGCCTCTTCCCTGCTGTCCTTCTGGTGGCAGACTAAAACTTTTTTATTTGGACAGGCATTTAAAGATGAAAGTGTTTAATTCAAAGGGTGCTGTGATTTTGGGGCAGTGCAATGATGCAATAATAGAATGGTGTCCTGAGATGGTTTTTAAGCAACTGATTTTAAAGTGGATATAAATGATTTTAATGTTTCTGTATATTTATGATTTTACGTCCTGCCATTGAATGTTTGCTGTATATATGTTGTGCGCCGCCTTGAGTCCCCTGCGGGTTGAGAAGGGCGGAATATAAATGTTTTAAATAAATAGATAAATAAATGCTTTTATGGTTTTAACTTGAATTGGTTTTTTAAATATTAATGATTTTTAATAATGTTATAATATTTATATATTGTATATTTTAAGTTGCATTGTAATGCTTTTAATTGTGAGCCGCTTTGAGTCTCTGTGTGGGGAGAGAAGGTGGGATATAAACCAACAACAACAGCAGCAGCTACAACAATAATTTTAATTTCAGATTCTGTTGGCTTTAAGAAGAAATGTGTGAAGTTTTAGATTAGAAGAATACATACACACACACACCAAATAGTACGTATTCCAGTCCCCAGGACTACAATTTTCTATTGCTCCCAGAAAAACCTTCAGTTGAGAAATTTCAGCTGGGATTTATAGAGCGCATCCTTGGTCCTGCGATATATATGGAAAATATCCATTAATTCAAAGCTAAGATTTTTTAATATGTATAAATAAAGCTGATTTTTCTCTAAAGGACAAGGTCTGCTCATTGTTTTCACAGTAGTTGAAAAGTGTAGACTTTAGTGGTTGTGAAAGCAGGAGGAAGTCATGTGGCAAATTTCCTTGGTGTAATATATTTCTTGCATTAGAAGCAACAAATGTTTTCACTAAAAAGGAATGAGATTGATTCACAGTTGTTTATGGGCAATACTGCTAGATGTAAAGATGCAGTTCTAGGCTAGGCAGTCTCGTCAAAAATCAATGTTATTTTTCAACCCTTGCTCAAAATGGCATTTTCTCCATTTAAAAGCATTTATAACTGGCTAGTTTCTTATAAAGGCATTTTGATTTAGATTCTCATCACTAGCATTAGCTGCAAATGGTTAGCCTACTTATTATTCTCAGGCCAGGAGTCAATGGCTCAACGATTGCTTCTCTCATGCATTCTGAATATTTAGGAGGAACAAAGCTGTTAAGAGGCGAACCTTCCTGGCCTCCATAATAGAACTGAAATCCCAAATAGTTAGAAAAGTGTTGGACGTTTGAAATCTCTTTGGGGGCAATGAAACCTTTGAGAGTATGTTTCTCACAATAGGATTTCATTATTCAATTCCCAGTCTCACTAAACCTGCATATCAAATGACAGTGATGGATAGGTTCATTCTAGGTATCAAGAGTGATCTATGGATTGCTTAGAAAAACATATTTTAAGGGTTACAACACTCACTTATTTGGCCACTGTGCTTGCCGGATAGTTTGTTCTGGTAGTTGTAGTTCTCAAAAGTTATGTTAGCTTTAAGAATCCATGTACAAAAGACAGATGGGAGAAGGTATCCACTGCCAATGCCATTGCAGTCACAGATATGGGCTACAGGGGGGTCGGATAGAAGGTAGAAGACAGGTTGTGGTAGGAAGGAATGCTTTTCTGCTTGGACTACAATTTAAAGCTGGATAAGAACTTAACAGGATGGAATACAGGGCACAGGTCTGAGAAGCACATTATAATTGGGCAAGAATCATATTTTAGACCCGGCATGGGCAAACTTCAGCCCTCCAGATGTTTTGGACTTCAACTCCCAGAAATCCCAGCCAGTTTACTGTGGGAGTTGAAGTCCAAAACACCTGGAGGGCCAAGGTTTGCTCATGTCCATGCCTGCTTTAGACCAATTAATTACCCCAGCTGCCACAGTAAGAGAGGAACTGGGAGTATATACAGATGATTGTTTATCCGAAATTAGGCCATACAACTACTGGGTAAAATTGAATGCCATGGCAAATGACTACCAAAACTATGTCTGTTAGAGCAGACAAAAAGTCAAAATCAGACCCCTTGGCTAGTTCAATTGACAAAACAGAGTTGTGGACTTCCAATTCTATATCTAACTCTCCTAGAAGAACTAAATCCAAAAATGGTTGCACAATGAATATTGGATATAGAAGCTCAAAAAGACATTGCTACCCTCAGTAAAGCCGGCTCATTGAATGGCTAAGTCGTTTAAACATACTTCTCAAGACAGAAATGTCTAAACTCCTTTGGAAGATAGTTATCAGAAGTAGATTTGAAAGGCTGGATACAATAGTCAAAAATGGAAGGTTTAATCAAGTTCTATATAATGAACTAATTTGTATATGTGGAGCGTGAGAGGTAAAAGAAATCACACATGTACTGTTTAGATGTAACTTGATAAGAAAGCAAGCAATAATCAGAGTATACATTATACAAGACACACTGGAATACTTATATTAAAACTACATTTTCATTGGCTTTAGATTTGGTTTGGTTATTCAGGGTGCCGATTCAGAAAATTGCACTGAATAGAGCACATCAGCTCTAGTTTCTGATACAGAGCACATGCCATCCAGTAGTCACCATTTGCTCACCCACAGAAAACCATATTTAATAATCTAGAGCTGATGTGGTCTATCTAATGCAATTTTCTGAATTAGCACCCCAAATAAACCCAGGAACAGGCCTCAAAACGAAGACACCAAGGCACCCCTGCTTCCAGGCACCACATGGAATGGCTCTGCTCAGAGGGAGGGAGGAGCAGCAGCAGCAACACTCAGGAGGCTTATTGTCATGCCTTTTGTGAGTAGACAGCCTCTCTCCTCCCGACATCCCTGTTGCCTTGGCACTATAAGAGGGTTTTGCAAGACCAGTTGCTCTCGTTGTAATGGTGAGACTGCAAGTCATATTATAGTTCTTGGGGACCACTGGTGGTTCACAGACCACAGGTTGGGAACCACTGATCTAAGATAATCTGAAGTAACTTCAAGCAGCGGGGACTATGTGGCTTTAAAGTCTAGTTCCAGTTCAAATTTAAAGAGGCTAGTTTAATGAATATTGCTCAGCGGATCTGGGATTGGCTGTTCACCCCACCCCCCACCTGTTGTGTCAGCTCCACTGGCTGCCTGTCCAAATCCGAACTCAATTCAAAGTGCTGGTTTTGACCTTTAAAGCTCTATACGGTTCTGGCCCAGCTTACTTGTCTGAATGCATCTGATGCTATGTCCCACCTCGTAATTTAAGATCATCCGGGGAGGTCCTGCTTTCGCTCCCACCAACTTCTCAAACACGGTTGGTGGGGATGAGAGAGGGGGCCTTCTTGGTGGTGGCTCCCCGTCTGTGGAATGCACTTCCGAGCGACATATGATCGACCCCATCCCTCCTGGCATTTAGGAAAAAGGTGAAGAATTGGCTGTGGGACCAGGCTTTTGCACATTAGCATAACGCAGCACTGTGGAGTGGAACTGAAATGGCAAGTTGATGGCGATGGCTCAATACTTGTGCCTTGGACGAAACATGGTTTTTGCTGGAATGTATATATATTATGTGTTAATGTTAATGGTTTTATGCTTAATGTTTATGTTTTTATTGTATTTATTGTACTGGCATCGAATTGTTGCCTTTTTGTTATGCCGCTCTGAGTCCCCCTTCGGGGGTAGAGAAGAGCGGGGTAAAAAGGATGTAAATAAATAAATAAATAAATGAATCAGTTTTTATCCTTGTGCGTTTCGGTTTATGAGTGTATATGTGCATGAGTTTTATACCCAATGCTTTTTCTGTTGAAAACAATTGCATTTGTTCAGAGAATGTATCTTGCCAAATCCCCAGAGTCATTTTTTTAAAACATTTATTCAACCCGTTAACTGTTGTAAAAAGCCAGGCAATGAAATGAAGACTTCTAGATTCACATTTAAATTTCATTTTTTAAAATATATCTATATATATGTCGGCACAAAAAAACCCATGCTGCAATGATACAAATATATTTTGGCTACGGAAATTACAGTACATTATTATTAATTTTTTTTGCTATGAACACAATTTGAGGCACTAGACACCTGATCACCTTGGAGTTGGTAAGTGAAGTGGATACAACTGCTCTAAATTAACAAAATATTTTTTAAATTTCTCTACCACTTTGTTAACATTTGGTGAACATCTTTCACAAAACATATCAAATAATGTGCTTTGTTGTGTAACACAATTGATTTTAACCTTCCAGAAGGAGCTTTCCTATTACAATCCATCACATACCTGCATACTGGCTGCATGTATTACTATCGCAATATGAAAACATTATTTTATTGAATGTACAACTAAAAAACAAACAAAAACAACAAGTCATTAATAAATAATTATTCCTTACAATGGCTATTTTATATTACACTAATTTAATTTGGCCACAAACAAATTTCAACAAATAATGCCAGGAATGTCTCATTTACGTCTCCTTTCGTACATTTGTGCTGTGTTCCATTCAGAAGACCCTATAAGGAGAATAAAAAGGTGACAGTTTAATTGAATATCAGGAACACATAAGCATGCATCATGGCAGACTACCCTAAAGACATACATGCCACAATGTCTCTAAAACAGGGGTGCTCAGAATGGTGATCGGGATCACCAGGGTGATCTTTGGGCTTCATCCTGGTGATCTTCAAGCCCCTGACCAGGTTTTTTGCAGTTTGTCCTCTTCACGCGCCCCTGCACGCTGCAAAGAAGTCCTCCGTCATTGCTCCTCCCTGCTCGCGCGCCACCTCCAAAAGCTGCAGAGTCCAAGAGGCAGAATGGGCCCCCTCTTTTGGATTCCTCCTCCTCCCTCCATCCTTCTCCAGCCACTCAGAGTCGTAGGAGACCAAAGGGGGCAGGCCTGGATGACGCGATGCATGGCTGGCCCCGCGCGCATGCGCAGAAGCGCCCATTTTGCCTCTCGGACTTCTCATGAGCTCTTGGAGGCAGCACATATGCTGGCGGTGTGGAAATAGGAGCAATGACGGAGGAGAAGAAGGACGTTTTGGGGTCATTTCCTTATCGCATCTCAAAGGTCGGTCTTTTTACTTTGGGGTGGGTGCTTGATTGTTCTGTGGCATGTCTCTTTGTTTATTTTTAATGTTTAAAAATGGCCTTTTAGCTCCAAAGCCTCTCTGCTTGCTTTGTTCCTTGAGAAATATATGTTGGGGAATATGGAAATGTGGGAGAAATGGGGTGGTTGGATGTATTTTTGCATGCCCCTTTGTTTACCTTGCTGAGTATTAAATGGCCTTGCAGTTCAAAAGCCTCTCTTCTTACTTTCTGGCTGATAATATGTGTGGTAATATGGCAGTGTGGGAGAAATGGGGTGGTTGGATGTATTTATGCATGTCCCTTTGTTTACCTTGCTGAGTATTAAATGGCCTTGCAGTTCAAAAGCCTCTCTTCTTACTTTCTGGCTGATAATATGTGTGGTAATATGGCAGTGTGGGAGAAATGGGGTGGTTGGATGTATTTATGCATGCACCTTTGTTACCTTGCTGAGTATTAAATGGCCTTGCAGTTCAACAGTCTCTCTTCTTACTTTCTGGCTGATAATATGTGTGGTAATATGGCAGTGTGGGAGAAATGGGGTGGTTGGATGTATTTATGCATGCCCCTTTGTTTACCTTGCTGAGTATTAAATGGCCTTGCAGTTCAACAGTCTCTCTTCTTACTTTCTGGCTGATAATATGTGTGGTAATATGGCAGTGTGGGAGAAATGGGGTGGTTGGATGTATTTTTATGCTCTGTTTTATATTGTTGTTATTAAATTGAAATGTTGATGTTTTATAACTTCATTTTATGTCAACTGCCCCGAGCCTGCTGGAAGGAGTGGTACATAAAAATGAATAATAAATATAAATAAATAAATAAGAAAATAGTTATACGTTTTACATTTCTGGGTAGGTGATCTTTGGGACTTGGTTTTTTAATCAGTAGCTCCCATGCTGAAAAAGTGTGAGCACCCCTGCTCTAAAATGCCCCTTTAAAAAGTAACTTTAAAGACTAAATGGATTGCAGGCAATCCCTGAGTTACAAAAAACCGATTTACATAATTCACTATAGTCTGGTGATCAGACTTCAGCTAATGATTAAAGTTAATGATAAGTCATTAACTGTAGTGAGTTCCTTTTTTTGCATTGATGGTGCAACAAACCTACATTTCTGAAATATTAAAATGAATAGGAATCGAGTCATGTACAGGCAGTCCCCAAGTTATGAACAAGATAGGGTCTGTTGCTTTGTTCTTAAGTTAAATTTGTTTGAAAGTCAGAACAGGTACATTTTTATGTGTAACTCCAGCCAAATATATAGCTTTGGAAAGCATAGGGAAGGGTTAGCAACGGGAATGTGGCGCAGCTGGCTAAGTGTCAGCTGCATAAGATCTCTCTGACCAGTAGGCCATGAGTTGGAGGCCTGCCCAGGTCGAGGTGGGTGCTCGACCTTAAGTGTACCCTGCTGCTGACCTTTGCAGCCCAAAAGACAGTTACATTTGTCAAGTAGGAGATAAAGGTACCACATTAAAGTGGGGAGGCAAATTTTGACTGATCTATGAGGCCATTAAAAAGAACCCAGGAATCGCTGAGGAATGCAGAAGAAACAACAAAGGGATGCTGGAAAACGCTGAGAGATGAGGAGTGCGTCAGCTCACCCTGGTGGCCAGAAAGTTTGCTTCTGTTCGTCTATATATAAGTGTAATATGTCAAAAATGTATGGGTGCTCGACAACTTAAGGGTAGCCTGCTGTTGATCTTTGCAGCCCGAAAGACAGTTCATTTGTCAAGTAGGAGATAAAGGTACCACATTAAGTGGGGAGGCAAATTTTGACTGATTTATGAAGCCATAAGAATTCCAGTAGTCGCTGAGGATTGCGGAAGAACAAGAGACGCTGGAAAAAATGCTGAGAGAGTTGAGGAGTGCATCAGCTCCCCCTGGTGGCTAGAAGTTTGCCTCTCTGTTCGTCTATGTCAATATATGTCTAAAATATGTCTATATATGTTGAACTGCAGGGATTGTCTGCAAGTATATGTACTGTAATCCGCTCTGAGTCCCTGCTTGTCTGCAAGTATATGTACTGTAATCCGCTCTGAGTCGGGTGAGAAGAGCGGAATATAAATGAAGTAAATAAATAAATAAAATATTTGGCATTAAATTTTGCTGTGACTATGTTGGAAACTTCTTTGAGCCCCCCCTCCCCGAGATGAGAAAAGTGGTATATAAATACAGTAAATAAATAAATGATTGAATGACCCACAAAATATATTTTGTATCATCACAGGGAAAAAATTAGGGTTTCTGAACGTAAAACATACAGATAAATGCCCAACCTATTCCTAGGTAAGTCTACATGATTTCTCCTCCTTGGGGATCATTTCTTTGATTTTTGATGATGACGCATCTCAACATTTCACAATTCCCGGTCTGAACAGTATAACTTATTACTGCAGTCCACCAAATGATGTTTGATACAACTCTCTTGATTTTCTGCATTGCAGCCATGAACACTTGCCTTGTCTATTTGTCTCCCTCAGTGTGAAACATGTTATGCCTTGTGTTTTGAGCCTCTGTGATCTATTCAGGATCTCAAGCTGTGTTAATAAATCCCAACTCTGCCTTTACGCTGTGCAATTCCTCGCTGTATTCGTTTCTCTGTAAATGAGTCCCATAGTTTCTGTACCCAGGGATGTTCAAAGAGCAGTTAATCCCTCTGTGGGTCCTTTTAGGCTTATTAACGCTTGTCAAAATTCACTGACACTTTTAAAAAAACATGTTACAAAACAGAAGTATTAACAAGAATCTGTTTCCTCTTTCAGAGCCCTAGCTTCCCACTACCTCTCACCAGGTGACATGAATCGTTAGAATGTAATTAACAGTATTATACTTAACAATGCTAGGCCAAAATGTTTTCCACTGTTGATGTTGGTGGCTTATGGTGGTCATGAACTTGTTCCAGATTCTATTCCAAATTATCGGAGACACTTAACCTATTTAGGGGATAGGTTTCAGTACGTTGGATCAGAGTATAACCTAGCACTGGTTGATTACCCATTGATGTGGAACCCACCAACAGCTGCTGTTTTTGCAAAGGGAAATATAGTCTCTCTATTCTACATACAGAGGTTGACTGGGATGACAGTGAGACAACAGGCTCAGTTAGGGGCAGAGCATGGAAAATTTTTGAATTATGACTCATAGGATTTATTCCACCCAGCATGAGCAGAATGTCATACAGTATAACTATAACAGTGGTTCTCTACCTGTGGGTCCCCAGATGTTTTGGCTTTCAACTCCCAGAAATCCTTACAGCTGGTAACCTAGCTGGAACTATAACCTCATACTCGCAGGATTGGTACCCATGGTGTCACTTAACAGCATCCAACAAAATATAAAATGTATTATACTCCTATTTAAATCACATGCTCTAAATGTGCATATGCACATATACACTAGCACATGATTTTTTGGGGGTAAATCTAAACCAGATTTTGCCTTCTTTCCTAGCTGTGCACTAGTGTCCAACCTAATTTGACAATAGCCTTTTTGGCCCATGATCCTGTGCACACCTGAATAAGAGTAAACCCCATTGCACAAGGTAAGACTTCCTTCTGAGTAAACATGCAAAGCTTTGGACTGCTAGCTTTCCTAATTCCATTGTCCTGTGGCATTTCCACCAAATCTTTCTGTCATGTACAGGGTTGCTTTGTCACCATATATCACAGCAGATCCATGCATGGTCCATCTTGAAATATGGAATACTTTCCCCCTTCAATTGCAAAAAGGGAGTCCGAGGGAAACATGTTGGGTAACTTCTTTGGCCTATAAGCCAGAAATGGTTAACTGCCATTTAATATTGGAGGCACCAACTGTACCTGCTCTGAGGTCAGCAGACCATCATCAGATTGTTGGATCAACCACAGTGCTTGGTTGCTTCCTTGGATTATAGTCTGAATTAAACTATGCAACAGGTTAAATCCTCAGTCCAAAATAGGTCTAGCACCTTGAATATTTTCATTATGTTTGGACTGACACTTGGAGTGGCCTTTTTTTTCATGTCAGGTATGACTTGAGAAACTGCAAGTTGCTTCTGGTGTGAGAGAATTGGCCATCTGAAAGGACGTTGCCCAGGGGATGCCAGGATGTTTTGATGTTTTACCATCCTTGTGTGAGGCTTCTCTCATGTCCCTGTATGGGGAACTGGAGCTGACAGAGGGAACTCATCCATGCTCTCCCCAGAGTTGAACCTTTGACCTGTCCGTCTTCAGTCCTGCTGGCACAAGGGTTTAACCCATTGTGTCACCGGGGGCTTAGTACCCCAATGATAGGGAAGGCACTAGTGAATACTCCCAGTATGGCAGGGTTAAGCAATTCTGGAAGACTGGGGTCCACATTAATGTTATTCCCAGGAGGAGGTACTCCTTACTATACTCACAAAATTGTGTGGCGTGCTCCCAGGATCTCCGAAGACAGCATGGCCACTGATCCTGGGAGATACTGAGCTGAAGTCCCCAAAATAAGGTTTCCATGCTCTGATGTCAAGATTACTTCAGCTTCAATTGCATTCAAGTGTGTAAAACACTGAAAATGAGTTAACTTCCTGTCCTGGGTTGATTGCCTTCCGAAAGAGTTAATGCAACTCAAGTGTGTAAAACACTGAAAATGAGTTAACTTCCTGTCCTGGGTTGATTGCCTTACACAAAGTTGCTGGTTTAAGTTTCTTGCACTTTAAATGTTGTGGAATATATTTCTAGCAACCATAGAAACAATTTGACTTGGATTTCAACACTCAGATCCACCTCAGATTTGTGTTTTGTTTCTTTTTCAAATCTGTGAATTTCATCCTATGAGATAGAAGGAGACTGAAACTAGATCTTAACATTTCAGGCTCGAATAAGTTCCGTATCTAAAAAGAGGCTGTATCTCTATTATTCATGCTCACTTGAAGAAAAAAGGCTGGAATTATTATATCAACTGCAACAATTTTCAAATAAGAATCGGATTGTAAAACCCCAGTTATTTGCAGTTCTTGTATTGCCATATAGAAGTTCCCAACAGAAGCTGAGTCTCAATTCAAGCTTGAAACTCTCAATTGGCATTTATGAGTCCACCAGCATTTAATAGTTATTTCTCTCGGAGATAAATCTTTGCTCAATTGCTCATAATTCATAGCAATTTGTAAAACTAAATAGGATCCAGACATAATATTGGTGCTATGAGCAAAGCAGGGTGGAAAATAATGTAACTGAACATTAAAATTTCAGCAAATAGTTTACAAGGCATGCTTAAACAATTGTGACTGCCACTAGATGATTTGGCACCCCAAATCCACTTAAGGAAATAGAAAAGAACATTCCTTTAAGAAATCATTCAAGAGTCTTTCAAAACACATTTAAATCTCACATATAATTTTCTATTAGTTAAATACAGATCTTATGGATGGACTGGCAGTTGCCAGTTAGTTATTATATTGCATTAAAATTAATATTTTTTTTAAAGTGATGACTGAGACATATCATAGAACCAAACACCAAGCTGATGGACTGCTAGTAATGACTGTCTGTGGGATGAGATGCCAAATAATATACATGCTAATTCATTTCTTAGATTTTGGTATCATATTTAGTAGGCTTGGATATGTCCGGTTTAAAATTATTTGAAATCGTTTTAAATTCATATAAAAAGTTAATTTAATTGTTTTTGAACCACGTGCTCCAACCCGGAAGTGTAATTTCCTTATCGAACCTGGCGGCCGCCATTTTTGTAATTGGCACGTAATTGACGTAATTAGTTCGTATGCCTTCTTTGCCCTTAGTAGACTCATGTTCTCATTGGCTAATGAAACCACCTGCTTCCCTTTAGCCAATCAGCCCCAAGGGGGGGGAGGAGGGAGTGGTTTGCACTCCCTCCTTTTCCTCCTCCCCCCTCTCTGCTGACAAGCAACGCGATAATGCGCGGTGCTTCTCAGCCCCAAGGGGGGGGAGGGAACGCGCGTTTTTCCCATCGAGGGAAGCAGGAGGGAGGTGCTCCTCTGCTCCTTCTTCCCTGGATGGGAAAAATGCGCATCACTGCCAGTGGAGAGAAAGATGCAGGGTTAAAGTTAACCCCCTCCTCCTCTCCTCTGGCAGGGGCTGTGTGTATGCGTGCATACACAGGCATCGCTGCCACAGGAGAAGAGGAAGGGGGGTTAAGAGTTAACCCACCTCCTCCTCTCCTCTGGCAGGGGTGCGTCTGTGTATTTTCCCCTTGATATGCCTGTGCTTTTAACAGTGTCAGTCAGTCCTGTTTCCCTGCTTTGCCCAATTAAGAATAATAATGAATTTCGTTATTAATTACGTTACAATTAAGAAATTTTGGGATTTTTTTGGTAAGTATTTCTATTACTAATACCCCCCCCCCCATTTGTAGTTTAGAAACAATTTTTTTATGGATCAACCAACCCTAATATTTAGATTCTGGCTTTCCTCAAATATGCTCATTGCCACATACAGAGTTTACTTTCCCTCTGCTTTATCCTCATAGCAAACTGAACTCTCATACTGAAGGCTGAGAAAATGACCAAACCAAGATTTTCCTTGGAGAGGTTCATGGATCAGAAGGGATTTTAACTTGGATCTTTCATATTCCGGACCAGCGTTTGCACCATTTATAGCAGGCATGGGCAAACTTTGGCCCTCCAAGTGTTTTGGGCTTTAGCTCCTACAATTCTTAAGAGCCTACCAGCTGTTAGGAATTCTGGGAGTTGAAGTCCAAAACATCTGGAGGGTCAAAGTTTGCCCATGCCTGGTTTAGACTGATGAAGTAAGACCCTGGGAGAACAGTGTCCAAATCCCTGCTTGACTATGGAAACCCACTTGGTGACTATGAATAAGTCACACACTCTCAGCCTTACAGGGAGATAATGGCAAAGCCACATGAACAAATCTCACCATGAAAACCCTCTGACAGGTTTACCTTAGGGTCACCATAGGTTGGAAATGACTTGAAGAGATACACACACAAACACATACACCAAGTAGCAAGAGCAGAACAGCAGCTTGATGGGAAATTAAGTTTACGAATAGAGATATAGGTTGATAGCGAATGTAGAGTAAGGACCAGCCAAGAAAGAAAATGATTGCACTTGTTGAGGAAAAGGAAGGGAAGTGGAATAAAGGAACCTTGGGATAAAGAAACCACAGTGAGATGAGAAATCTACCATCAGACTGGGTGTTCTAGGATCCTGACAATACCTAAAGTGTGTGTATTGGGAGGAGCAGAACGTGGCCTGCCATAT
The DNA here is from genome assembly GCA_030556195.1 of Anolis apletophallus. Taxonomy (NCBI): domain Eukaryota; kingdom Metazoa; phylum Chordata; class Lepidosauria; order Squamata; family Anolidae; genus Anolis; species Anolis apletophallus. The sequence continues at coordinate 41,136,716 of JARBWK010000008.1, read as the reverse complement.
GCTATTGGATTACAGCTCCCATCATCCCTGATAGAGCCAACACTTACTGGAATGGGTGGGAATTACATTTTATTTATTTCATCAGTTATTCTTTTATATCAAATCCTAATGTGAAACCTGAAATACCATATAAGTCAACCTCACATATAAGTTGAGGGTGTTTTAGGGGCCAAAATTATGGATTTTGATATGGCCTGGGGATAAGTCAAGAGTCATTCCATGGAGAGAGTGAAGTGCCCATGCTGTAGGGGATGATTCATTTTCTAAGAAGGGTTAATATCATCCCTTAACTGTTTAAAACCCATATGGGGCAATAAAGAAGTTCAGATAGTCAACAATCTTGCATAAAAGTACATATTCTCCCTCCTCAACTCCTTTCCAGTAGGGCTGGATAACATGTGTATTAACCACCCTGAGTTCCCTCGGGGAGATAGGGCGGGATATACATAAAGTTTATTATTATTATTATTCATAGTAGCATATTATTATTATTCATCCTGCTAGTGGCCATACAGAAAATTAGGGGTCTCACAAACTTCATAGCTCCCCCCCTCATATATGGTAAGCTAGATGGTCTTAAAATTGTGTGTGTGTGTGTCTGAAAATAGGAGATAGACGGTAGTGTGCTTTTTGAGTTTTGATGTAGTTTATACATACCAGAATTAAAAGATCTTTTGCCCATGAGTCCAACAAATGAATCTGTTTTATGTCCTGAAAAATATATTGTGGGTGTTTAAATACATTTGAAATATGGCTTTTAAAAGTGGCAATGTGCTTTCAAAATGAATACACACTAGAAACGGATATCTGAATATTAAAGTACCTAGGTCTTAGTACAGGCCAAGTACCCCTTATCTTAAAACACTTGGGACATACCCATATTTACATATACAAACATATTGGAAATATATAAACCTATACAAATATATGGGAAATCAGATCAAGGTCTGAACATACAATTCATTTTTGTTTCATATATACCTTATACACATGGCCTGCGGGTCATTTTTTTCAATATTTAAATAAATTTTGAACATAAAACCAAAGGTTTGTGTATATTAAGCCATAAGAAACCAAAGATGGCTGTCTCTCTGGCCTCCATGTGAACAATTTTGGATTTCGGAATATTTCAGGATTCCAGAAGAGGGATATTCAGTCTGTACGAATAAGGATGAAAGTCCACTCATGCTTCTCTAATAGTTCTGAACTGTGCTCTGGTCACATTATTGCCAATACTTAGGGGTTTTAAGTTGCGTTGTTGCCTTTCAGTGGTAATAGGGGCAGCTGTGGGTTCTATGCCAGTGGGTTTGTAAATCTGCTCTGGATTTCAGCTTCAGGCTGAACTTTAAAGGAGCTGTCCAAGGTACTGAACATGTTTTGTAGCTCCTTGGAAGTTCAAACTAAATCTTGATAAGGATTCCTCATCCCACTGACATGGAAGCCACCATTTCTCAGGGAATGGCACTGTTTCTACTTGAGAGCATTCTGATCAAGTCTTCCATCCTTCTCTTCCTTCCATCTTTGATTTTCTTGAGTCTTAACTTCTATAATACTTCTTTAATACCCATTGCCAGTAGTCCTTATACAGTAATCCTTGTAAGCATGATTGCTCAGACGTACACACATTGATCTCCTTTGCCCAGTAGGTTCTCCCATTCATCCCCAATGGAAATGTTCAGACTCGGTATTCTGCTTTTGTTTTAACAACAGACAGCCAATGAAGGCAAATGACTTTCCCTTCAACACATCACTTTTTATTTTAGCAGTATACTACCTCAGTCCATGTGCATTGAGAAATAAGCAGATGGAGGAAACAGTCGCCCTGCAATCCACTTTGTTCCCATTATTTCTAACCATCAACCATAAATGTATGTATTGCACATGCCAATGTTTATATCCCACTTTAGAAATGTGGTCCAGAATTCACTACGCCAATCAAAAAGGCAGAATTTAAAAGTTATGCATCTATGGTTGGTTTGTATTCAAGATTTCTATTCATTAGTTTATAATAATAATAATAATAATAATAATAATAATCTTTATTTATACCCCGCCACCATCTCCCCCAACAGGGACTTGGGGAGGCTCACATGAGGCCAAGGCCAAAAAGCAAATTACAATAGAATAAAAACCAAAACACAAGCAACAACACAGTAAAATATATAAAACATACGAATACAATAAGCAATATACAAATACAATATCCACAATCACAATGATAATGAGCAAATAGGAACCATGAAGTTCTCAATCCTCATTTACTGGGCAGCAGCTACTGCGAGCAACAGAGTTCTGTTCTCTGTTAACTGGGTAGCAACTGACTGACGTTTCCATCCAATGTCTTGCAACAGGGACTGTGCTTCTGTCTATCACACCAGGTATTGGTGATGCAATTGGGGATGGAAATGTCAGTTGCTTCACATAAACAGAGCCCTGACACTCATAGCATTTGCTACCTGGCAAGTGAAGAAGTGGGGACCAGTCTGTGAAACACCAGAGCAGGCATGAGCAAACTTTGGCCCTCTGGGTGTTTTGGACTTCAACTCCCACACTTCCTAACAGCTGGTAGGCTGTTAAGAATTGTGGGAGTTGAAGTCCAAAACACCTGGAGGGCCAACGTTTGCCCATACCTGCACTAGAGTTATATGAGTAAGATGGTTACACATTTGTAACTGCCTCAGAGAATTCCAGCAGAGTATCTCAGGAAAGGATGTAATTAATGACACCATTTAAAACTGTTTAAAACTACGTAAATACCAAGTATTCAATTCGTAAGTGGTTAATTTTCTCCCACCACAGAACTGGCCTAAGACATTTTGCTGCTTAAGGCAAAATAAAAGATGGCAGAGTAGCAATGGGCTTGCTTAAAGCCTGTTTCTCTTTCTTTGCCCCAAGTCTCTCGCCATCTGTCTCCATTTCTCCCCTCTGCCTTTTTCTACTGGGCTGATATATATGCTGCCTGGGCTTTGCTGCTGTCAAGAGAACAGATGATAGTAATTGTAGGATTTGCTGTGCACCGTGCTGTTTTTCCACCTGTAATGTGCTCTCGTTTAAGTTTGACATGGCTTGGTTACTAACATGGGGTAATAAAACACCGTGCAGCTGACCAGAACAAAATGCTGCTTTCCATGACAGTTGCCACTGTCATTACGATGTACAGTCACACAGAGAGCTAGCTTACAATCAGTGGCCAGTGAACGTTCAAAATGAGCCTATGGGGCTGTATTACTCAGAAATGCTTATGGCAGAAGAAGGTGCCATCTTTCAGTAGAAAGGCAGGGCAGAGTTTGGAGCAAGGGAAGAGTACATACTGTTGAGAAGGACCCCCTGCCCTCAAAGCTGGTTGTCTGAACAGGGCACAAATTAATTGGCAACTTTGGTTATTTATATCCTTTCATAAATGAACTTCATGTTTTAAATATAGGTGAATATCTCTTCTTCAAAATGCTTGCAAGCCAACATAAATTTAGAGTTTTTGCATATACTTAATGAGATATCTTGCAAATGAGATCCAAGTCAAACTATGGCTTTCATTTATGTTGTATGTATACCTTCTACACCTAGCTTGAGCATAAATTGTATACATTTAATAGTTTTGTGCACAACACAAACCTTGTGTATGTTGAACTATCAGAAAACAAAGGGGTCACTATCTCAGTTGCCCATGAGGACAGTTTTGGAGCATTTTGGATTTCTGGATATGGAAAAACTCCATGTTCAAAGAAGTTTCTAAATAGTATGGTTTTGAAATTGATCCAAACTTTATGCTGCTTTAGTTTTAGGGCTATGCAGTAAATTCTACTGATATTGGTAAGCATCAATAGGTAGTACTGTGATTACTTGCACAATATGATCATGATCCAATGAGCCCCCTCCCTCCTGACGTTTCGCAAGAAAGTCAAGACCTGGTTATTTGAGCAGGCATTTGTTGATGAAATATAAGGCTTAATTGGATATAAGGAATGATGACGATGTGATGGAAACTGATTTCAACATGACGCTGAGGCTGCAATTGTATGTTTTTAATTGTTAAATTGTTATTATATGTTTTTTTCTGGGGGGGGGGTTGACTTGTTGCTGTGTTGTATTGAGGGCAGAGACTGCCTGTGTAAACCGTCCCGAGTCGCCTTCGGGCTGAGAGGGGCAGTATAGAAACGTGACAAATAAATAAATAAGGGCACATTTGTATCCATCTCAGGATTGGGATGTTTCAGATGTTTTGGCTTATCACTCTCATCAGACTAATTCAGCATAGCAAAGGTCAGGGATTATGGAATTTGGTGTTCCAAACATCTACAAGGTCAAAGGATGCACACTACTACTATAATGGTCTACAACTGGTAGTGACAAACTGTGCAATGCTGCACATCTTTACTCCAAAGTAAGCCCCACTGGGAAGGCAAAATATATTATATGAGTGTTATTTCCTAAATCCCACTAAAACAAATTCATGCTATTGTTGTTGTTATTATTATTATTATTCCTCCAATTTTATCTCAATTGAGACACAAGGTAGCTGTGAAAGCAATGCTAAATATAATTGCTTGCACCCTGTCCTAGGGATGTGCGATCCATGGTTCTAAATGGTTCTAAAGTACTTTCAAAGCTAGGGGGCGATGGTGCGTTGTTTCTGAAGTGTTTCTAAAACGTTTCTAAAGTTTTGGTGGTGAAAATTTCAGAACTCTAACAAAACTTTCAAAATTTCATTATAAATGGCAGTTCCTAATTGGTTGTCATAAAACAAGGAAAAATTATTACACTGGAAAAACTATAGCACATTTTGGTTTGTTGAGTCTCCACCAATTTAACAAAGTTTCTGCTTCAAAAATAAAGTTTCTGGAGTAAAGACCACATAATGAAACAGGAAATAACACTTTCAAACAGATTTTCTTTATTATTAAAAATGTTTACTAAAAACTTTGAAAATTTGCCAAAAATCAGTGGATAAGTCAAACGTTCTGAAATTTGGTGAGCTAACTGTGGTGAAATTTTGAAAGTTTTGTTAGAGTGCTGAAATTTTTATTACCAAAACTTTAGAAACACTTTAGAAACAAAGCATCAGCACCCTCTAGTTTAGAACCATTTAGAACCATGGATTGCACATGCTATACAATTCTATACTTTATCTGTGTGTGCTTAAAATATGTTATGCCCCATTTGCAAGTTGGGAGCAACCACAACAAAACCCATCTCTACTTTACAAAATTTAACAACTATATTTTAAAAATAAACTTTACAGAAACATTGACATCAAAATATATTTCTAACACATTTTTTTTAAAAAAATCAGTGACTGCTAAAACCATCAACTGTAAATATAGGATGCTGCTCAGTACCAAATAAAAGTAGACAGGGGCATTCAGGTATATGAAAGTTGCATAAAATAGTTGGGGGAAGTGTCATGTGTTCCTCTGGCAAAAGAGTGTTCCATAAACATGGCGCCACAACAAAAAAAGCCCTGACTCTCGATGGGAGAAACAAACCATTAGTCATAGTGGAAAAGCAGACCAATGCCATGCATATTCATTTGACAATAAGTCTCAGTATATTTGGTGGCTATTATAGTGGCTTTAAGATACTTTGGACTAGGGCTATGGTGTGCATGGATCATTTCATAGTGTTAGAGAATTTCTGTATCTTTGCCAAATTGGGGTCACTACACTTAAAATTAAACATATAGTAGCCATCTTACATCTAAGTTGCACTCAAAGTGATTAATTATAGAAAAATTAGGGGGAGAAATCAGCTTATATCTAATAAAACCAGTTTAACTTACTTTTATGGGAGAGAGAGCCATATCCTAGAAAATGATAAAAAGAAATAATTAGTTGGACAACTCCTAAAATGTTTGACTGTAAAAAAGTAAATACATTTAGTGACTATACAGTAATGTTAGATGCCAATAAATGCCAGTCACAGATGCAGTCAAAACTTCAGGAGAGAATGCTGCAGGAACATGGCCATACAGCTCCAAAAACTCACAGCAACCCACTATTTTAGAATAAATCATTGCTACAAACACTTTGCAGTATAGGTACAATACACCCGGCATGTCTTATAGGAGCTCTTTAAATGTTTGTGTAGCTCATTTTGGAAAAAACTAATTGCCCAGAGTCCTCACACTAGCTATATCATAGTGACTAGTGATCTGAACATTAGAGCTCTAGAGTCAAGGGTTCAAATCCTCGCTCAACCAAGAAACACATTGAGTGACCTTGAGCAAGTCACTCTCTCCCAGCCTCAAAGGAAGTCACTGTTGGCTTTCTTCTACAATGGCTGAACAGGAACATACTCTGGCTTAATATCAGTGTATGTCAATCACAGGACAGTGGAATTTTTTTTTGCAGTAATCTGTAAGGGAGCTTTAAAATGGTTCTCACCAGCATCTCGTTTGCCCATTAAGCCATAGAACTGCTGAGGTCTGGGGCGCCTGGCAATCCTTTGCAGAAAGTGTTCGAAGGGTAAAGGCAACTCCTCCTGAAATAGAAATATCCCATGGTTACTTAAATGCTCAATTCGCTCTCCTAATATTGAGTTACTGAGTTAACAAAAAGAGAATGCTGGAACAAGGCCTAGGCAAGCCTAGGAGAGCTGTTTTTGGATTGCCCTCCATGTATTTTGGACTCCAACTCCCAGAATCCCTAACAGCTGGTAGGCTGTTAGGAATTGTGGGAGTTGAAGTCCAGAACCTCTGGATGGAGGGCTAAAATTTGCCCATGCCTGCCCTAGAAGGTACAACCAGGGTTCATTATGACTAGAAGATTCTGATAACATGTCTAATCTTACCTTTCAGACCTGATCCAGGCAGCATGGTGGAATGATTTGGGCACTGGACTACAGAACCATCTGCACTGTGGAATTATTGCAGTTTGACATCTCTTCCTCTGCCATGGCTCAATACTATGGAGTCCTGGGCTGTGTAATTTGATGAAGCACCAGCAGCCTTGGGCAGAGAACACCAAAGACCTTGTAGACTACAACTGCCATGATTCTATAGCACTGAGGCATGGCCGTAAAGTGATGTAAAACTGCAATAATTCCGCAGTGTATATGTAATCCTACAGTGTAGACGTATTCTACGACTGCAGTCCAGAGTTTAATCCCTCCTTTGCCACAGAAACCAATGGGGAGTGGGGTGGATAAGTCACATTCTCTCAACCTCATAAGGTGGCAAAGGCAGACCCGCTCTGAACCATTCTTGCCGGGAAAACTCCATGGTAGGTTTGCCTTTGGATTGTCTTTAGTCAGAAACAACTTGAAGGCACATAACAAACTAGGCATTTCATGTTTCTCAGTTTTCTTGACTATTTTTTTCCTATAATCTCTAGAAAGGGATAACTCCCACTACAAAAGGGAAATAACTTCTCCACCAAATCCAAATTCTGAAGTAAACCCACTCATGCAACTGAAAGCTTCTTTACTCTGTCATAAGCAAGAAATGAGGGAGCAGTCAAATACAGAATCAGAAAATAATCAATATACTATAAGCATCCCCTTTTGTCACTTCTCACCAGAAATTTGCAATTGGCTTTTTGGATATTGTAAAACAGGTGAATCGGACTCATAATTTGAGTCATTGCAATGGAAGAGGTGTCGGGTTGCTGTGTGGCACAATGGGTTAAACCTTTGTGCTGGCTGAACTGCTGACCTGAAGACCTGAAGGTCGGCAGTTCAAATCTGCAAGATAGAGTGAGCTCCCATATGTCAGCCCCAGCTTCCCATGTGGGCACATGAGATAAGCCTCCCACAGGATGGTAACACATCCGGGCATTCCCTGGCCAACGTCCTTGCAAACAGCCAATTCTCTCACACCAGAAACTACTTGCAGTATATTCTCAATTTGGTTCTGATATTATTAAAAAACAACAACAACAACAACAACACTGATTGCCATGAATCAATGCTATGGAATCCTAGCTTTCTGTAGTTTAGTGAGGTACCAGCACTCTTTGGCAGAAGAGGATGAAGGTTTTGTAAAACTACAACTCTCATGATTCCATAGTATATTGCCATGACTGTGAAAGTGATGTTAAACTGCATTAATTCTACAGTGTAGATCAGTGGTTCCCAAAGTGGGCAGTACCACCCCCTGGTGGGCGGTGGGGCGATCCAAGGGCGCTGGGAGGCTCAGGAGAATTTGGGGGTGTTGAACTCCTGTAAGGGGGCTGTGGCATGATCCAGGTTTGCCAATTGCAGGGTCGCGCACTTGCGAGGACGTCCCCATTGGACAAAAGAGGCCAATACACAGGACTGCGCCATTGGCGGGGTTGACGAGAGGAAGGAGGCACACACTGCGGTTTCCACGGCAATGCCTGCCTGGTGATTCCAACTCGCAGGGACACAGTCGCAAGCGCGCGATCCCCGGGCAGGTCTGTCATTCATGGGGATCTTAGTGGTCTGTGGAAGTCAGAGCTGAATTAGCTGAAGGTACTGCAAATCCCATCATCCGTTGCTCATACTCCCCCAAACATATTGTTTTTGTGATTATTTCTGGAATTCAATGTTTGTAATTTACACCTTTCTTTACTATATTTTACGAAAAATGTAGAAACATTAATACATCTATCTTTCTGTTTAATTGCTATTATTTTTTAAAAAAATTAACTTCTAGGGGGGTGTTGGGTAAATATTTTTCTGGAAAGGGTGCGGTAGGCCAAAAAAGTTTGGGAACCACAGGTGTAGATGCACCTATTGACACAAAAGGGCTTTGTCCTCCCCACACCAAATGGTAATAAAAAAAACACTCAGAAAAAATGTCATTTTACCATTATAGATCCAACTAAGCAACCTTACTAAAATCATTAGTAAACATAGTCATAGATTATTACATTGGTAGATTTCTTATTATATAAAAAGTCCATATGGTTTCCAATATTTCAAAAAGTCTTTTGTTGGTTTAGCCTGTAAAACCCACATGATTTAACTCACAGTTCCAGTCATCTCTTGATGCTGGAATGATAAACATACATGCTATGAAAAACAAAAAAAGTAATGTCTGCCCACACTGGAAAAGAAATCCAAAATCTACAGTCAGGCAATACCTTGATAAGGATCAACTAAAATTTCCTTAAGGAATTACATTTTGCTTTCAGGTTTTCCAGAATCCTTCATCACGCTAGGCATTTACCAAAGCAGGAAATGGTCTTAGGTTGTAGCATTGGATGAGAAATCTCATTGATACTTTTCGCTAGTGTAGACCCACTGAATGACTAGGATTTATCTATAACTTGTTATTCTACAGTGGATTCAATGTGTCACCAATAGAAGTCCAGCAGTAATTAGACTAAAAGGACCAGCTTGGTTTGAGTGATGGACTAGAGTTTGAATCTCCATTCAACCATGGAAACCCATCTTGGGCAGGTCATACTCTCTCAGCCTCAGGGGAAGGCAAAGGCAACTCCCCTGTGAACAAATCTTGCAAAATCTTATAACTGACTAAGAGGAAAGAAAGCTCGCACATCCAAACAGAGTAAGTCTGGTGCATGGATGGTGAAACACTCCACACTCAGAAAGCCTTAGATTGGTTAGATCTATGAAACGAGAGCAGGAACCCCCTGTAGCTATTTATGCATCTATTTAGCACCCTATACTGGTGGGGTTGGTGGTATCAATTTTGTCATTTGGGAGTTGTAGTTGCTGGGATTTATAGTTCACCTACAATCAAAGAGCATTCTGAACTCCACCAAGGATGAAAGTGAACCAAACTTGGCACACAGAACTCCCATGACCAACAGAAAATACTGGAAGGGTTTGGTGGGCATTGACCTTGAGTTTTGGAGTTGTAGTTCACCTACATCCAGGGAGCACTGCGGACTCAAACAATGGTGTATCTGGACGAAACTTGGCACGAATACTCAATGTGCTCAGATGTAAACACTGGTGATTTTTAACAGTATTGTTCCAGATATTGCTCCATGTTTTTGTATTTATTTTAAAGCCCACATTCCTGGACCACTTATCCGTGTACTCTCTTTTCTGGTTGTTTTCAGTATCTCTCTTAAGCAGAATTTTATAAATTTTCCCCAGAAGCTTTCTTTCTTCTCTTAAAATTTTATTTTCTAACTCAGTCTCCTCCCCTATAAATCCTCTTTTCTGGTCCTCTTTAAATTTCTCTCTCATTTGGAGGAATGAGAAGCAGCTAATTTGTGTTCCTTCTCTTTCCAGCTCCTCTTTTGTCTTTAAGACAACATTTCTCCCATTCCATCTTAGTGAATTCTGGTATGTTGTCCAACAATTACATTCAAATTCCCTGATCCTATATGCCTCGTTTATGGATGTCCACAGTGGTATTTTTTGTTTCTATATTGCGTCTGAGTGCTTCTGCCAAGCTTTTATAAGAGCACTGCGTATGAAATGGTTGTTAAAAGTGATGTCTATTTTCTTTTTATTGTATATTAGATATCCATGGAATCCGTATTTTAGATCATGTCCCTCCAGATTGAGTAGTTTGTGGTCTTTTAACTGGATCCATTCTTTTATCCATACCAAACAGCTGGCATCATGGTATAGCCTTAAATTAGGTACACCTAGTCCTCCTCTATCTAAAGGATCTTGGAGAGTTTTCATTTTTATCCGGTGTTTTTTACCACCCCATATAAATTTCGAAATGTCTTTTTTCCAATTGTTGAAAGTTTTTTCACTTTTTATGATTGGGAGTGCCATAAACAAAAAGTTTATTTTTGGCAAAACCATCATTTTCAGTGTTGCAATTTTCCCCAGAAATGTTAGGTTAAGTTTACTCCATTTCTCAAAATCTCTTTTTTACTTTTCCCCACAGCTCAGAATAATTATTCTTATACAGTTTCGAGTTCTTAGATGTTATGTTGATGCCAAGCCAAGGTATTTAACCTTGTCCTTTATCTTCATTCCTGATACAGTCTGTAAGATGTTTTTTTAGTTCCCGCTATGTTTTTCACTAAGAGATTCGTTTTTTTCCTTGTTTATCTTCAAGCCAGCAACGTTTCCATAATCCTCTATCTTACATAATCTCTATGTAACTCCTTCAAAGACAATTGAGTAAAACTAATATACTGTTGGTACCTCTCCCCCGAAAAGATAACAAGAATTTATAAAAATTCTGACCCCAAGTGCTGGAAGTGTGGAAACAGGAACGGCATTTTTTTCCACCTCTGGTGGACATGCGATAAGACATTTAAGTACTGGATCCGATGATTCATAAAGAACTCAAAAAAATAATAACATACAAGTTAGAAAGAAGGCCGGAGATCTACCTCTTAGGAGTGTTTGATGAAAAAATCCCACCAATGGAAAAGAAAATAAACACAATAGCGATAACAGCGGCTAGGATACTGTATGCTAAGAAATGGAAATCCTTGGAAATACCAGCAAGAGATGAATGGTTTATAAAGGTTATAGAGACAATCCAAATGGATTGGTTAACGGAAAGACTGAGAAACAAAAATAAGGAAGAAAAAGGAAAAACGGACTGGGGAGCAGTAAGGAATTACTGTAGAATGGAGTATAATATAGACCTATTATTAGATTAATTATGGAAAACTGTTCTCTATCCCCACACAGGCAGAAAAGGAAAACTCATGAATGGCGATAAGGAAGAAAATCAATAGAAAAATCTCTACTCTTCAACCTGCACATGTATTTCCTCACACGGTCTCTTTTCACTGCTGTATCTCTCTCACATCTATTTCAGAGCCAACCTGGGCTCTTTTTATATCTTTAATATACTTTTATGTGTTTTTTCTTTTTGTTTTATGTTTTGTCTGTGTTAAACCCTTTCCTGAAAATCAATAAAGACATTTTTTTTATAAAAAAGATGTAAACACTGGTGGATTTTGGGGAAAATAGACCTTGAAATTGGGGGGATGTAGTTGCTGGGATTTATAGTTTACCTACAATCAAAGAGCTCTCTGAACCCCACCAACGATAGAATTGGGCCAAACTTGCCACACAGAACCCCCATGACCAACAGAAAATACTGTTGTCTTTGGCAACCCCTCTGACACCCCCCTCGTGACCCCTTATGTTAAGAAACGCTGCCTTAGTGGTAAATATCCAGTAGTATTCATGCAAGGCAATTTAGGTTTCTCAGTTCTTAGGCTGATATCCCTGGTTTTCTCTTTGAACTATTAGGAATAAAGATATGCCAATGCATAAAATATATAGCAGATCTTCAAAAGCTTTATTTCAGTTGCCCAAAATGAGCATTTTCTCTCCCATAAAATATATTGCTTTTAAATCATGCTCTTAATTGACCAAACAAATAAGTATTCATTAAAAGTTAACATAGCTAATTTACTTACAAAACTTCATGTATTCAGCAAACAGGTATATTGCTTATTGGTTAAAAGTTTAAATAGTCTGTTCTTTAAGCATTCTGTTTCAGTCTCTTCTCTGTTGCATGCAGACTAACATTCTCTTCTGATGCATACTGTACCTAACTAACTTCTAATGGATTCAGACTACTATAGTACACTCAACTATATACTGTACTGACTACTGATGCAGACTGACTACTATACTATATTCAATTGTACTGACTTCATACTGACTTCTAAAATGGAGTCTCAGTCTAACTCAGGGGCGGGCAAACTGCGGCCCGGGGGCCGGATGCGGCCCTTTGGCTGATTCTATCCGGCCCGTCTAAGGGCCCCTGGCTTGCTTCCCCTGCCTGGCCTCTGCATAAAAATCTCCAGAGAAGGGGACTATAAGGAAGCATTATTTTATTTTAGTGGTTTTTATTATTATTGTATAATAATTTTATAACAATAAAATAATATAATAAATAATATAATATAATGTTATATGATATATTATAATTTCAATATATTATGCTTATATATATATACTATAATATAATAATTATATTAATACTAATAATATATGAATATTTCTTGATATATTAATATGTTAATATTAATGATGTGTAATATATAGTAAATATAGTAAGTGAATAAATAAATAAATTATGTAGATTAGCATGTAGTTCCGCCTTTAGGTGCGGCCCTCCATAATATTTTTTGGCTCTCGTGTGGCCCCTTGGAAAAAATAGTTGCCCACCCCTGGTCTAACTAGTCCCAGATCTGGTCACATGGTCTGTAGTCCCTCCCACAATCTCAAACAACATAGAGTTAAGGGAAAAACTGCATATCAATATATACATGCAATGCATTAAGAAATCTCAATTATATACATAAGAAATAACTACCTTAGGAGGCTTGAAGAAAGTTGCAAGTTCCAACATAAAATAGAAGGGAAGATCTGTGACCAGGGCTGGATCTTGACGTTATGTGAACTACGCGCCCGCATGGGATGCCACATATTCAGAGGCGCACCTGGCCACCCAACAGCAACGCCTTTCCTCAGTCTCCAGCCCAGCTGGTTCCGCGCGTGCGCATTTAGTGCGATGTGGGCAGGCAGGCTGCCCTACGAGGCCGGAGACCGAGGAGGAGTGCCTGGCAGCCGGAGGCGAAGGCCCCGCCTCTGGCCGCCAAACGCCCCTCCTCAGTCTCCAGCCTTGTGGAAGGGGGCCCACCCACGCCACACCAAATGTGAAAGCGTGGAACCAGCGGGCCGCCCTACACGAAGCCGGAGATGAGCCGCCTGCAGTGCAAGTCGCCCCCACGAGGCCGGAGACCGAGGAGCCCGGCAGCAGGCTAGAACATGTGAATATCTTTTATTTTATTTTTATGTGTACCTTTTATTTTTCAGTGATTTTGGGGGGGGGGGGGGCGGGATAATGTTTGCTTACCATTTAAAATTACCTTCGTCCGGGCCTGTCTGGGACCCTAATGAACTGTAGCTCTCCTGGGGGAGAGCGAAAGGGGACACGTCTCAAATTAACAAAGAATAATGTTTAATAATAAAACACACTAATGCACGTTGGCCTGCAGGGGCTATACAAAGACAGCACATGAATTCATGCAATATAAGCAATCATGAAATATAACCCCATATTGATGCTTACATTATTGTCATTATTAAGTTATAGAAACACAGAAGGGGCATCTAGTCCAACCTTCTGCCGTGCAGGAAGATCCCAACACTAAATCATTTATACCCAACTTGCATTCCCTTCAAAACCTGGGACTCAAGGCAGCATGTCAAAATTAAAACAAGTACAGTAAATCACACAAAGGCATAAATAAAGGCATACAAAATGAGTTAAACTGCAACTAAACTCAAAGCCATTTAAACAGATCCATAAAAGATGGCAAACAATCAAATCAGTAAAACCACACAGTATTAAAAGCCCACCTATTTGCGTCCTAAAATCCTATTGTACAATGTTTATAGCCGGCATTTATTTACTCAGAGAAAACTACAAAAATTCTGATTGGAGAACCTCTAATATCATTTACTGATGCCTGAAAGCGCATGAGTGGGTGGCTGAAGCTTTTCTGTTACCTGTAGATATTGGAATGCTGTGGAGGGGACTTGCCTAGAGAATAAGGAGATATTTGAAAATTCTCGATTTTTTCATATAAGGAGTAGAAGAGATTCTATGTTTTGCTTTAAGATATGAAGTGGCCAAATTGAGTTCTCTTTTCAAGTGGGCTTTCTCGTGATTAGTACATCTCTTTTCCAATGCTCAGAATCTATGCTCTGTTGCACAATGACTTTGTTTCAGCAAATGGGTCACTCTGGGCTTGCCTACAAAAGGGGTACCTGTTCATATCATTAATTACAACATACATCACTCAGAAAAAGGCCACATAGTCTACAGATCAAAATGTGTAAAGTTTTTTTTAATTATTATGAAAGTTGAGCATTCCTTATCTGGAATTCTGAAATCCAAAATGTTACAATAGGGGCCACGGTTAGCACAGCGGATTAAACCGCCAGCTATAGAAGATCTTGCCAACCAGAAGGTTGGCAGTTCATTGCCGCAGGTTGGAGTGAGTTCCTGCCATGACCCCTAGCTTCTGCTTACACAGCAGTTCAAAAACAGCAATGTGAATAGATAAATAGGTATTTCTTTGGTGGGGAGGTAAAAGGCGCCCCTGAAGATCTACTGGCAATTTGATCAGGAAGGCCTCCATGGACAGCAGGCATGGAAAAATGGAACAACAGCACCTCCCCATGGCCGAGTCGAGCACAGCCTCCAGATGCCGGAGATGGAAAAAAAGAGGAAAGCCTTGCCTCTGTTTATGTACTGTCTGTCTTTGTTGTTAATTGTATAACAGCACTGAATGTTTGCCATATACTGTATGTACTCTGTAATCCCCTCTGAGTCCCTTAGGGAGATAGAATGGAATATAACTCATATTATTATTATATTACAAAATTCAAAGCTGTTCATATGTGTAGTTGAGATAGAGACACCTTTGCTTTCTGATGGTTCAATGTATAGTATGTATGGACAAAATTAATTTGTTCCTGGTCAAAATTATTCAAAATATTGTGCATACAGTTACTTTTAAGAATACACACACACACACACACACACACACATCATGAAATATAAAAAAATCCATGTTTCATCTAGGGTGCCATTTCAAAGATATTTGAAATATGGAAATACTCCAAAATGCTAAAATAAATCCAAAATGCAGATGACTTCTGGCCCAAAGCATTTTAGATAAGGAACGTACAACTGGTTCATCATTCTTCAGCACCATGAGATCTCTCTCTCTCTCTCTCTCTCTCTCTCTCTCTGAATGTTATGTATGCAGTGATCACTTTTGTGAGTTCTATATATACCTCATCCTTGACCACCTTTGCAGGGATTTTTGAGATGTAAAGTCCACATTTTCCAACATTCCAGCCCAGCACAGCTATTGACCATGTGGAGTGGGTTTACTGGAAGTTGTTTCCCATCATGGAGGGTACCCAGGGGCGGTCCGAGCTCGCCCGGGGGGGGGGGGGAGCGAAAATTATTTTGGCACCCCCTGCGGCTCCCAAGCGTGCCGCCCAAGCGCGCCGCCCGTATCTCCGTGCTGCTGTACGCGCTGCTCCGTGCCTACAGGCGCTTCTGGGCACGCGCAGAGGGTTTACACGCATGCCCAGTGCCTACGGAGTTCCACTTGAGCTCCGTAGGCACTGCGTGCATTTGCGGCGCAGCGCTGTGTCTTGCTCAAGTGGAGCTCCGTAGGCACTGCATGCGCTGTGCTGCATCTACAGGAGTTCACTTGAGCTCTGTAGACACAGCGCATGTGCACAGAGATTTTTGCACGCATGCGCTGCGTCTACGGAGCTCAAGTGGAGCTCCATAGGCACTGGGCATGCGCGCAAAACCTCAGTGCGCATGCGCTGTGTCTACGGAGTTCACTTGAGCTCTGTAGAAACAGCGCATGTGCATGGAGATTTTCGCATGCATGCGCAGTGCCTATGGAGTTCAAGTGGAGCTCCATAGGCACTGGCCATTCACGCAAAACCTCCGTGCATGCCCAGAAGCGCCTGTAGGTGCAGCGCGGCAGCAGTACAGAGATACGGCGGCGCGGAGCCCCACAATGGCGCCGTACGTGGTCGCGTAGTTCGCCTAATGGAAAGACCGCCCCTGAGGGTACCTAACAGGTTGGTTAAGGTTGGTGGAAATTAGGCCAACAAGTTATGGAACAGTACACTCATTGGCTAGAAAGAAGCAGATCATATTACTTAGTATTTTGTAAAATCAGCTTAATTAAGACATGAAACTGAGTGGTGAAAAACACTCATGTCATATCAAAGTTCTACCTTCCAGATGACATTCAGTTGCTATGACATTCCGTTCCTTTCTGGTTCTTAATTTGTATCCAGATGGGAGAAAAAATAGATGACATGAAGGAGATTTGTGGAGAGATCATATTTTAAGAGAACCTTCTTCTTATGGAAAAAAAGATGGAGTCCATGTACACAGAGAGGAAAAATTAATCAGTCCTCCCATGAGTAAAAATTCCTCATGCCAAGATGAGATCTTACCATTTGAAGATAACCAAAATGAACAAGAAAAGCAGGCAAATTTCGTTCTCTCGTAATCCCCTTTCTCATTCCCTACATAGCTTTAAATTCAAGGTTTATTGGCAGGAAAAAGTTTTAAAAAGCATCATCAAAATGCAGAGAAAGAGATTAATGGCTAACCTATTCTAGCAAAATATTCACAATACAACCTTAGACAGGTGAGATATTTTATTTTCTAAACGCTCAGAGTATTTATTGAGAAATTAGCCTGTCCTTCAACAAAATAAAAGATTTCCTATCCTGCACACTTAACACTGGTAATCTCTCTCAATTTCTCATCCTATTAAAATCTGCACTATAATTCAAGAGCATCTTTGATGTGGAACAGGCAGGGAGAATGGTTGTTTACCAGCATGCTGATAGATGGAGAGCTTGACATTGTCAGCTTCTCATCCATAAAGATGCCAGATCAAGGGAGGATCTATTTCCAACAAGGCAAAGGAACTGGGGAGAAATGACTGGCATGGTTATAACAAGGGACTTGCAGAAAATCCTCTTAATCTGAAGCAGATGAGAATTTGATATAAATGTCCAATAAGAGGCCCCAATTTAAATAACTTTGGAAGCTTGTCTTCTTGGAAGTTTTTGGCTCATCTGGTCCAGAAACTGGATCAGAAAAAAGAGACTCATTGATACTTTTAAAAAGCATGTTATGGAGTCTGTCAGCTAATTCAAGATGGGAGGGGGATATGATCTAAAGCAGTGGTTCCTAAGGTTTTTTGGGGGGGACGGGGACCAGGGACCACTTGATCAGGGACCACTTTATCCAGGGACCACTCTCCAACATTAGTACCAAAAGGGTTACAAAACAGTTTTTGGTCAATTTTTGATTCTGTTTGGTTATTTGGGGTGCTGATTCAGAAGATTGCATTGGATAGACCACATCAGCTCTATTTTCTGATACAGAACATATGCCATCCAGTAGTCGCCATCTGCTCACCCACAGAAAACCATATTTAATAAGCCTTGGCACTATAAGAGCATTTCATGAGACCAGTTGCTCTCGTTGCAACAGTGTAGTAATGGTGGGGCTGCGGACCATATTTTAGTTGTTGAGGTCCACGGACCACAGAGTGGGAATCACTGATCTAAAGTCAACACTGGGAAAATTACTTTTTCAGACATATCCCAGAATTTCCTTAGATAGCACAGCCACTGCA
Organism: Anolis apletophallus; assembly: GCA_030556195.1. Taxonomy (NCBI): domain Eukaryota; kingdom Metazoa; phylum Chordata; class Lepidosauria; order Squamata; family Anolidae; genus Anolis; species Anolis apletophallus. Next base: position 41,118,642 of record JARBWK010000008.1, on the reverse strand, counting down.
ATTCATAGTCCAAAAAGTAACTTTTCACTGTTCTACAGTATTGCTTGTGCTGTTCTAGTAAACTATCTTGATCCTTCTAAATCCCCTGCATTCCTCCTGCTAGACTGTAGAATTGATCGTGTTCAGTCAGGTAGATGGGGCAGCTTTTATATAGCAATGTGCATTATTTCACTTTCTTCGTAGTGTGCTAAGCAAACCCTAGTGACACCAGATCTTGACTGATCTTGAAAGCTAAGACCAGCAGGGTCATTCTGGATTAGCCTGTTGCTGCAAGCTATATTTCAGAGGAAGGAACTGGCAAAAACCCCTTTGAGTATTCCTTGCCGAGTAAACCCAGTTAAATTCATGGGATCACCATAAGTCAACAGGTGACTTGAAGGCACCTAAACACAAACACTCCAGTTCAAGTCAGTTCATTGTGTATCTTTTCTTACTTTTTCTTCTTTAACATTTTTATTTGCTTTGGTGAAAAGAAGGGAAAAAGTCAGAAGAATCTGCAGAAAAATATGGAAAGAGATTTTCCAATGGAAAATGCCAACATTTCTATTCATGATAAAATACTGGGAATGAAGAGCCAGAAGCAGCTCTCCTGGAAGTTCCCCTTGCTTCTAATGTCAATTTGGGCTGGGCAAATGAGAAATTGGTAAGATTTGGCTTCAAATTACACTTCCGTCTTTGCAGTCCTATGTTTATGTAGTTTTAAGTCTTATATATGCCAGGATGACAGAAATGTACCTGCGGTCTTCGATATTTAGAGTTAGGAATGTTTTCATTGTCGTAACTGCACCTGCACAGCCTGATTTTAAGCATGCTTTCTTGGAAGTGAAATCCTGCTCCACCCCAATGAATTTACAATGGCTATTCATAATCACAACACACGTGTGTGAATATGTGTGGGTTTATATTTGAAAGGATGACAATATCTCTCTCTTCTTCCCTTACACCTCTCATTAAACAGAGTACAGTCCCCTCCACCAAGACTATCCTACGCACTTTCTTTGAAGTGTTTGTATAGACCAGGCATGAGCCAACTTGGGCCCTCCAGGTGTTTTGGACTTCAACTCCCACAATTCCTAACAGCCTCAGGCCCTTTCCTTTGACCCCTCAGCCACTTAAGCATCCAAGGGGGGAAAGGAAGGGGCCTGAGGGCCAAAGTTGGCTCATGCCTGGTATAGACCGACATGCAGGCTTTGAAATCTGAAAATCAGAGCTGTGAAATCAACTGGAGTGTTGTTGTCTCCAACTAGAAATGGATGTTAGTCTAGAGTAGATCTATTCAAAGAAGGGGACCTGGGACAGGCACAAGACATTTTCAGACTCATCGATCCCTATGTGATCTTCCTCTTGGCTTAGACCAGAGAGTACACTAGCACCATTCAACTGTACAGTCTCTTAAACTCACCATCTGCAACAGTTGCTGAAACTCTGGATTTCAGCTGATAGTGGCTGAAACTCTAAATTATGATCAGCCCCATATCTCAACTTCCAACAACAGTAACAAGACAGTGGCTTGAATCCTATTGCTTTTGATGAGAGTAGACTTATTTAACCAGTGGGGATGGCTTCTGTGTTGATTTTTGCCAACGATGGACTCAAGGGGTCTATAAGGTGGGACGAACTCCTTACTGGTCATTGGAAACTGTTATGTTTATTCATTCTTTCTGATCACCATGCTCATTAATAGGATTAACCTTATTGGGAAACTTCAAAAGATGCTATGGCAGATAAACTGGGAATCAAAATCCTGGCTAGGCCCAGAAGCCTGGGACGGCCACTTCATTGGGATCTTTTTGATGTGAAATAGGGCCTTGGAATTTCCTGCCTTTCACTATCCTTTCCTTCCTTCCTCCCTCCTCCCTCCCTCCCTCCCCCTCCCTCCCTCCCTCCCTCCCTCCCTCCTTCCTTCCTTCCTTCCTTCCTTCCTTCCTTCCTTCTCTCCTCCCTCCCTCCTTTCCTCTTCCATCCAGCCTTTCATTCTTCCTTCCTTCTTCTATTCTCTTCCCTTCCTTCCCTCTTTCTCCCTCCCTCCATTTTCTTCCACCCTTCCTTCTCTCTTCCCTTCCCCCTTCTCCTCCTTCCTTCCTTCCATCCTCACTTTTGTCTTTCCTTCTCTATTTCCTTCCTTCTTCCCTCCCTCTTTCTCCTTCCATCCTTCCCTTCAACCCTTCCTTCCTTCCTTCTTTCTCTCTCTCTTTCACCTTCCTTCCTTCACTTTGTCTTTCCTTCCTTCTCTTTCTTTTTTCCTTCCCTTATTTCCTACCATCTTTCTTTTCCTCCCTCCCTCCCCCTTTGTCTTTCCTTCCTTCCCTCTCTCTCTTTTTCTCTTTCCACCCTTCCCTTTCTCCCTTTGTCCTTCCTTCCTTCTCTCTTTCCTTCCTCCCTTCCTTCTTTCCTTCCATCACCGGCAGGCAACCAGTCCTCCTAGCAGGGAGTTCTAGTATGCGGGGCCCACATAAAGGTAAGAAATGAGTATTGAAGGTAAGAATAAATGTCCCCGCCAATATCTCAGAATAGAAGACCCATAAAATAAAGCATCTAACCCAGGCATGGGCAAACTTTCTAACTTGGGGGCCGCATGGCAGGCCAGAGCAGGGTGGGCAGGTCAGAAGGAAGGGGGTTCTCTCCAAGTTCCCTCCTGGCCCTTTCCTCCCCTTCCTCTTCTCTTTCGGAGGCAGAAAGTGAAGGAAAGACATCAGGATGAAATGACGGATGGGAGAGAAAAAGTATATCCATTAGACCCCAATTGCATACTACTGATATAGAATCCTAGAATCCTAGAGCTGGAAGAGACCCTCAAAGGCCATCCAGTCTAGCCCCCTGCCTTGCAAGAAGGCACAATCAAAACATTCCTGATAAACAGGCTCTACGGAAAAGCCTCCAGAGAAGAAGACTCCACCACACTCCCGGGCAGCCTATGCCACTCTACAACAGCTCTTACACTCAGGAAGTTTGTCCTAATCTTTTCAGTTGAATCTCTCTCCCTGCCCTGTGAAACCATGGCTCCCTTGTGCCCTGGTCTCTAGAGCAGCAGGAAGTCAGTTTCCCCCTTCCTCCTCCTCAATGGAAAACCCTTTTAAATCTTGAAACATGTTCCCTCTCTACCTTCTCTTCTCCCAGCTAAAAATCCTCCAGGCAAAAAGGAGGAAGGAAAAAGAGAAAGAAGGATGGGAGAAAGGATGGAAGAGAACGGAGGGAGGGAAGAAGAGAAGGAAGAAAGGAGCAAGTGAAAGAGGGAAGGAAGGAAGGACGAAAGGGTGGAAGGGAAGGAAGAAGAGAGAAAAAAGGAAAGGAAGGAAGGAAGGATAGGATGGTGAGAGAGAGAAGGGTCTGAGGAAAGAGCCTAAGGGGCCATATCCAGCCTCGGGACTGGGTTTGCCCATACCTGAAGCAGACCAATGCGGAGGTAAATCCCATTGGTTGGAGGGGTTTGTTCAAGATCAATGGGATTCAAAGACCACCTATTACAATGCAGCCTGAACCCTGCCACGTGCACAATGGAGGACCTTCCTATAGCAACACCAGAGGCACTCCAAGTGGCCAGCTACTGGTCAAAGGACATTTAGTATAAGGCCAAGTTTTTAAACTTTGTGTTTTCTCAAATACATTGGGTCGGTTTGCTCATGATATGATAAATAAATGGAATTCAAGCCAATGGGATTTTGGCCTGCATCAATAGGCGTATAGTGTCTAGATCCAGTGAAGTCATGCTACCCTTCTTTTCTGCCTTGGTTAGTCCACACCTGGAATACTGTGTCCAATTCTGGGCACCACAATTGAAGGGAGATGTTGACAAGCTGGAATGTGTCCAGAGGAAGGCGACTAAAATGATCAAGGGTCTGGAGAACAAGACCTATGAGGAACAGCTTAAAGAGCTGGGCATGTTTAGCCTGCAGAAGAGGAGACTGAGAGGAGACATGATAGCCAATGCCATGTATAAATATGTGAAGAGATGTCATAAGGAAGAGGGAGCAGGCTTATTTTCTGCTGCCCTGGAGACTAGGACCCCGAGCAATGGCTTTAAACAACAAGAAAGGAGATTCCACCGGCACATGAGGAAGAACTTCCTGACTGTGAGAGCTGTGTTCAGCAGTGGAACTCTCTGCCCCGGAGTGTGGCGGAGGCGCTTTTTTTGGATGCTTCTATTGCAGAGGCTGATGGCCATCTGTCGGGGGTGCTTTGAAGGCGATTTTGGCAGGGGGTTGGACTAGATGGCCCTTCATGGGGTCTCTTCCAACTCTATGACTTTATGATTCTAAGCCACTGCGCCTTGCTCCTTCCTTCCTTCCTTCCTTCCTTCCTTCCTTCCTTCCTTCCTTCCTTCCTTCCTTCCTTCCTTCCTTCCTTCCTTCCTTCCTTCCTTCCTTCCTTCCTTCCTTCCTTCCCTTTTGACTTTCCTTCTTCTCTTCTTCCCTCCCTCCCCTCTCTTGCATCCTTTCTCCCAGGCTTGGGGAAAAGCCTGAGTTTGCGGCTCCCCTTCACCCGTGTCCTGCTGTACCAAGGAGAGCCCCCTCCTCACCTTGTTCTGCTCCCCGTCGGCCCAGTCGGCCCAGTAGCTCAGCTCCTCGGGGTCGCCCAGCTCCTCCGCGAAAACCTGAGCCCAGACGAGGAAGAGGAGGCTTGCGAGCACCAGCAAGGATTTCATCTTCGCCGCCGTTGGCTGTGCGTCCGATGCCAAGCCCGTCGGGGAACCGGGCGGAGGAAGAACCGAAGGAGGCGGAGAAGAGAGGCTCGCACACACCGGCCCCCGAGGCTTCTGAGAAGCGGACGAGAGAAAGAAAGAAGAGAAGCAGAGAGAGAAAAGTGAGAGAAGGGCGTGCGGGCGGGGAGCGGCTCCCGTCGAGAAGAGCCAAGGAAGCCAAAGCGGGCGAGTTGGGCTGGCAATGGCTTGGGCTGCTTCTCCTCCCTTTTTCCTGGCTCTGGACAAGGGCTGGTGCGACTTAGGAGAAAGGAAAGCCTTGCTTGGAAGCTGTCGAGGGGTTCAGAGCGCACTTACCGCAACGGGGAGGCTTTTGCTTGGTGGAGAAATGAAGGAGAACAGCAGCACCCACTTTATATTTCCCCCCGACGGGGTGGGTCGAAGCAACTCTTCTCTGCCTCTGGCGAATGGATCCCTTTGTATTTATCAAGTGAGTCACATGATTCTCTCTCTCTCTCTTTCCCCCTCCCTTTAGAAAGCCTAATCAAGCCTGATCACTGGGCTGTATGGCCATGTTCCAGAAGCATTCTCTCCTGACGTTTCGCCTGCATCTGTGGCAAGCATCCTTAGAGTTTGTGACGTGGCCAATTGCAACATTAACATTTGCCTCACAACCTCTCAGGATGCCTGTCACAGATGCAGGCGAAACGTCAGGAGAGAATGCTTCTAGAACACAGCCATACAGCCCGAAAAACCTACAACTACCCATTAACATTTGCCCCAAATAGACAAGAGTTCTTTCTTACCATCCTGGACATTTCACAGTAACACTTAAAAAAAGGGGAATTCCAGACAAGAATCAATGAGAGCCAGGTAATACCTACCAACAAAGGATCCGCTGGGTAGCAACCAGCCAGGCTTTGAAGCTGCAAAGCCATTAAATGTTAACCAAGTTGGCCTATTGCAAAATTAACCCTTGCCTCAAACAGACAAGAATCATAGAATCATAGAGTTGGAAGAGACCTCGTGGGCCATCCAGTCCAACCGCTTTCTGCCAAGAAACAAGAAAATCATGTTCAAAGCACCCCCAACAGATGGCCATCCAGCCTCTGTTTAAAAGCCTCCGTAGAAGTAGCCTCCACCACACTCTGGGGCAGAGAGTTCCACTGCTGAACAGCTGTCATTGTCAGAAAGTTCTTCTTAATGTTCAGGTGGAATCTCCTTTCCTGTAGTTTGAAGCCATTGTCCTGCGTCCTAGTCTCCAGGGCATAAAAAAGAGCTTGCCCCATCCTCCCTGTGACTTCCCCTCAAATATTTATACATGGCTAACATGTCTCCTCGCAGTCTTCTCTTCTGCAGGCTAAACATGCTCAGCTCTTTAAGCCACTCCTCATAGGGCATGTTCTCCAGAGCCTTGATCATTTTAGTCGCCCTCCTCTGGACACATTCCAGCTTGTCAATATCTCTCTTCAGTTGTGGTGCCCAGAATTGGACACAGTATTCCAGGTGTGGACTAACCAAGAGTTCTTTCTCCCACTCTGGACATTTCACAGATATATAAACCCCAGTTGCCTAGTTTCCAACAGACCTCACAACCTCTGAGGATACTTGCCACAGATGCAGGCGAAACATAAGGAGAGAATGCTTCTAGAACAGGCCTGGGCAAACTTCGGCCCTCCAGGTGTTTTGGACTCCAACTCCCACAATTTTTAACAGCCTACACTTGGAGGGCCAAAGTTTGCCCAGGCCTGTTCTAGAACATGGCCATACAGCCTGGAAAACCTACAACAACCCAGTGATTTCGGCCATGAAAGCCTTCGACAATACATCAAGCCTGATCAATATTCAATGGCTTGGAAGTTCCACTTCCTTCCTTCCTTGTTTGCTTCTCTCCCAGGTAGGGAGCCCCTTCCCCCCCAGACAAAGATCCAAGAGGCCCAAGATCCAATCTGAGCCAAACTCCCCCTTCCCTCCCCCCCATGCAAAGCCCCTGCCAGCGGGCACTTGTGCCCCTGCCCCAAGAGGCCGAGCATGAATCATCAAAGGCAGAGGCAGTGACTCATCCAAGAGGACCAAGGGAGAAACGTGTCTGATGTCAGGGCTGGTTTTGGAATGGGAGATGGACACAGACTTCACTTCAAGCACTGAAGGGATGTGTCTATGTGTTTGCCGACCCACAGATATCCGTTAGATCAAGAACACCAAGATTTTTAGAAAAGCATTCAAAGTCACTTCAACTTTGCAAAGAGTTGTACAAAGGCCTTCGGCAAGGTCCCCCACGACCTTCTGGCAAACAAACTACTCCTATGTGGGCTAGGCAAAACTACGTTTAGGTCAGTGTTTCTCAGCCTTCCTAATGCCATGACCCCTTAATGCAGTGCCTCATGTTGTGGTGACCCCCCCAACCATAAAATTATTTTTATAACTGTCGTTTTGCTACTGTTATGAATTGCACCTGGAAATCAGAAGACGCTTACTTCTTGGGAGGAGAGCAATGTCCAATCTCGATAAAATAGTGAAGAGTAGAGACATCACACTGGCAACAAAGATCCGCAGAGTCAAAGCAATAGTATTCCCCGTTGTAACCTACAGATGTGAGAGCTGGACCTTCCGGAAGGCTGAATGAAGGAAGATAGATGCTTTTAAACTGTGGTGTTGGAGGAAAATTCTGAGAGTGCCTTGGACCGCGAGAAGATCCAACCAGGAAATAAAGCCCAATTGCTCATTGGAGGGAAGGATAGTAGAGGCAAAGATGAAGTATTTTGGGACACGAGAAGACAGGAAAGCTTAGAGAAGACAATTATGCTGGGTTAAATGGAAGGAAAAAGGAAGAGGGGTCGACCAAGGGCAAGATGGATGGATGGTATCCTTGAAGTGACTGGCTTGATTCTGAAGAAGCTGGGGGTGGCCACGGCCGACAGGGAGCTCTGGCGTGGACTGGTCCATGAGGTCACGAAGAGTCGGAAGCGATTGAATGAATCAACAACAACAACAACATGAATTGTAATGTAACTGTCTGATATGTAGGATGTATTTTCATTCACTGGACAAAATTTGGCACAAATACCCAATACACCCAAATTTGAATAATGGAGGGGTTGTGGGAAGATTGATTTTGTCATTTGGAAGTTGTAGTTGCTGGGATTTATAGTTCATCTACAATAAAAGAGCATTCTTAACTCCACCAATGATGGAACTGAACTAAACTTGGCACACAGAACTCTCATTACTAGCATGAAATACTGGAAGGGTTTGGTGGGCATTGATCTTGAGTTTTGGAGTTGTAGTTCACCTACATCCAGAGAGCACTGTGGACTCAAACAATGATGGATCTGGACCAAACTTGGCACGAATCCTCAATATGCCCGAATGTGAACACAGGTGAAGTTTGGGGAAAACCTTGACAGTTTGGAGTTGCAATTGCTAGGATTAATAGTTTACCTACAATAAAGAGCATTCTGAACCCCACCAGCAATAGAATTGGGCCAAACTTCCCACACAGAACCCCAATAACCAACAGAACATACTGTATTTTCTGATGGTCTTTTGCAACCCCTCTGATACCCCCTCATGATCCACCCAGAGGTCTTGACCCCCAGATTGAAAAACACTGGTTAGGTAGATCTGTAATTGGTTAAGTGAACAAAACCAAAGGGTGCTCACCAATATTGCCTCTTCATACTGGAAAAGCATGATGAGTGGATTGCCATAAGCAGGATTTCGATCTGGCCCCAGTTGTGTTCAACATCTTTATTAATGCCTTAGATGAAGGATTAGAGGCATGATCATCAAGTTTTTAAATGACAGGATAGCTAATACTCCAGAAGATAGGAGCAGAATCCAAAACGATCTGAACAGATTAAAGAGATGGGCCAAAACTAACAAAATGAAGTCCAACAGGGACAAATGCAAGATACTCCACTTAGGCAGAAAAAATGAAATGCAAAGATACAGAATGGGGAACAATGTCTGGCTCGGCAGCAGTATGTGTGGAAAAGTTAAATGATGAGCCAACAATGTGATGTGGCAGCTTTAACAAAACAATTGGATTTTAGCCTTTATAAATAGGAGTATAGTGTCTGGATCCAGGGAAGTCATGCTATCCCTCTATTCTGCCTTGGTCAGACTACACCTGGAATACTGTGTCTGATTCTGGGCACCACAGTTCAAAAGAGATATTGACAAGCTGGAATGTGTCCAGAGGAGGGCGACTAAAATGATCAAGGGTCTGGAGAACATGCCCTATGAGGAGCGGCTTAAAGAGCTGGGCATGTTTAGCCTTCAGAAGAGAAAGCTAAGAGGAGGCATGATGGCCATGTATAAATATATGAAGGGAAGTCATAAGGAGAAGGGAGCAGGTTTGTTTTCTTCTGCCGTGGAGACTAGGACGTGAAACAATGGCTTCAAACAACAAGAAAGGAGATTCCACCTGAACATCAAGAGGAACTTCCTCTGAAAGCTGTTCAGCAGTGGAACTCTCTGCCTCGGAGTGTGGTCAAGGCTCCTTCTTTGCTTTTAAGCAGAGGTTGGATGGCCATTTGTTGGGGGTGCTTTGAATGTGATTTTCCTGACAGGGGTTGGAATGGATGACCCATGGGGTCTCTTCCAACTCTTTAATTCTAAGATTCTACGAAATAAGAATCTGGTCATGCACATTCAAATCAATTCAGCCTAATTCAGGCATGGACAAACTTCAGCCCTCCAGGTATTTTGGACTTCATCCCCACAATTCCTAACAGCCCTTCACCTGGAGGGCTGAAGTTTGCCCATGCCTATCCTAGACCCATAAGTCTGCAGGCTTACAACTTTATGTATGGCAAGAACACTTTTCCCCTGGGTCAGGCATGTAGCCAGGGGGGGCTAAGGGGGCTTCAGCCCCCCCCCGAAATTCTCAGGGTGGTCCGCGAAAAGGCCTTACTGGTACATTATTTAAACTGTTATGTTTATTCATATCATGATCTGATCACCATGCTCATTATATCCCACATCCATGGGGTTATTGGGATAACAATACAAAAGGTTTGCTAGGGTAGACCCTCTTCCACCCAGTCTCAGCCCCCCCCCCAAACCCAACGCAGCCCCGAATCAAAATCCTGGCTACGGCCCTGCCAAGGCTTCTTGTTTTCTTTAGACCACAGATTGGCCATACTTCCACACAACTGAATAAAAGCCCTTCCACACAGCCATATAACCCAGAATATTAAGGCAGAATAAAATCCCACATTACCTACTTTGAACTGGGATATATGGTTGTGTGGACTCAGATAACCCAGTTCAAAGCAGATATTGTGGGTTTTTTTCTGCCTTAATACTCTGGGTTTTATGGCTGTGTGGAAGGGCCCTTAGTATTCAGCACTTGTAGGCTCTTGACCATAAATGAAGCCAATTCTTTGAGAAGCAGGTGAAATATTGCTTGGGGAACAGTTGATTAAAGGAAAACACGACAACTGTCGTTTTTTAAAAAAAAACAAACAAACAAACAGGGCTGTCCTGAATCAGATGGATGGAAGAGACTTGTGTTTCATTGCTCTTGAAAGCAATGGGAATTGCAAACAAACAAACAACAACAACAGTGTCATCATCCAAAACAGAGGGGAACTGAGAACACAAAGCTTACAAACATGTGGCATCTTTCTCTCTGCGTACTTAAGTCAGCATATCATGACCCCGTGATTTTTTTAAAGAAAAAAATACTCAGAGGATGTTTTACCAGTTTCTTCCTCTGAAGTATTCCTAGCACTTTGAATTTGTTGGTGTTATCCCACCCAGGTACTAACCAGAATTGACCATGCTTAGCTTCCAAGATCAGATGGAACCTACTGCCTTTGAATTTAGCATACAGGCAATCATATGACATTTACCTTGTCCTGTAGCACTTTGCTTTAGGTTTAGGAAGACTCAAGGAAGGAGGGTGCGTCGTGAGGGCCCGGGGGCTTCCCTTCCTTCCTCCTCCCGCCCTCCTTCCTTGACTCAAGGAAAACACGAAGGAGGGCTGTCCTGAATCAGAGGATGGAAGAGACTTGTGTTTCATTGCAGAGGGGAAGCAAACAACAACAACAGTGTCATCCCAGACTCAAGGGGAGGGTGGGGCTCCTTCCTTCCTCCTCCTCCTTCCTTGACTCAAGGAAGGAGGGCGTCCCAGCCCCGCCTGGGGCTCCTTGACTCAAGGAAGGAGGGCGCGCAGCGCCGCGAGGAGGTGGGGGTGCGGTAGAGGTTGGTTTGGGTGCGTAATTCCAATTTGGCCTAGGGCGCCAAAAGGAGTTAATCCGGGCCTGGGATCCACAGGTTGAGAATCATTGCAACATAATGTGCTAGAAATATTCCAGCCTCCCTGTGAAGGTAAAGTGTTAGTTAGTGTGCTCAGACAGAGAAGGTTGCTCCCCAATCCATTGTTCTCTTCCAGTTCTGGGTGAGTTGTAGCATTTAATTTATAGATGGCCTTCAGCTTTCTCAACAGATCTGGGAATTATTCTATCTTAATAGATTCACAGTTACTTAGGCATGATTATGGATGTTTAACCTTGGCTGTTTTCCCATACATGCATTGTCAGGATGCTGACTACTTTGCTTTGGACAAGCCATCTCATTTCAAAGCTTGGCAGCAATTGCCATAAGAAAGGCATGTAGGAGAGCATGACATGTTCTCTTCATTAACCTATGATGCTTATGATGAATAGAAAACCATTGAGCAAAACCTGCAACCTTGAAGATCATAAGCTCACTTCCATAGATTTAGTGAGCACATCTTCTCTGTTGCATTTGAAGGTCAAGAAAGAAAGGATACTCATAGAGAGAAGCATGCATAATGATTAGCAGGGAAGGACTCCCTTCATTTGTTGTCTGTGCCCCTGTTCAGAAGATTTCACCTCACTTTCTGTCCCTGTGATAATTGGATTTTGAAAAAAAAAAGGCTTATTGTGGAATCAAGGATTGGCGAGAAAACTTCATTAGGATGCCTTTTCCCCATGACAACTCTTTCAGGGGTGAATTTCCCTTCCTAGGGGAAGATTTCACTCACTTCCTGTTGTCTCACCCCTGTTCTTAACTATGAGTTGTTTGTAAGTCAGATGTTTGCAACTCGAGGACTGAATGTATGTATCCATTGCCACATATGTTCTCTAAGAGATGTGGAGGGCATATCTGCCACACTAAAGTGTGACTACAGCCCAGGATTGTTATTATTTCTGGGCTTATGGACTAAGGTTCTGTTGTCTGTGACTCATTACGCTTTTTAGCAGCTTTGGTTACTTTGCCAACTGAGCAATAGAGTTGTGCACGGAACCGTTTTCCTGAGTTTCATCCATACTTTTGTTACTTTCGTTACCTTCAGGAGCACATAATGGGAAGGCCCCTCTCGGTATGAAAATCAGCTCAACATGAAAGCGAGCAGGAGCAGATCCCGGCTCCTCCTCTACTTTTCAGCATCTCAGTTTAATCTTTTTTATTAATCCACCAGCAAACAAAAATTAAACCCTCATTCGCTGAAAAGTACTCTCCTCTTCCAGGAAGTCATTGCTCTTCCTTACCCGGAAGTGGGAAGCCTCCTTAAAATGCCTTGGAAAGAATGTGTGGCTGGCTGCTGGCATGGTGCAGCCCAGGGGAGAAAGCGCGTGCGCCTGCCAGTGCCTGCAGCCTAGCACCTCCTCTAGAATAAGAAACACAACTTGCCTCCTTGCCTTACTTGCCTTATTTTGAAAGTAGTTGTTATACCCCAGAAACCCTGTTTTTGTGGCTGCCACAAACTATGTTGAAACTCTATGAGATATTCACTGAAAAACTATAGCAAAATATGCTGCAGGATGTCCCACAGAAACAAAGTTTTTGCAGTTTAATAAACCTTTTCCATGTTTTTATGATAGAACCAATTAGGAAATGACATTTACAACCCAGGAACAAAAATTGTGCTACATAGTGTTATACGAGCTGTGGTATCTAATTTCCATCTCTGTGTGTCTACAATGGTAAGTTGAAAAATATTGATCACTGATCAGACCTTATAAACACAATGATTGATGATGACACTTGAAAGGTATTTATTGATCAAGTAGCCAATTTTCATGTCATTTGTGGACTATGATGATCTTGTAAATAAATGCTGAACTTTCAGTGAGCTTGCATTATACAACCAAATATTTGTTTTGAATGTCAAATATGGGGGGTGTTGTATCAGGAGCAACTTGAGAAACTGCAAGTTGCTTCTGGTGTGAGAGAATTGGCTGTCTGCAAGGATGCTCAGATGTTTTACCATCCTGTGGGAGGCTTTTTCATGTCCCCGCATGGGAAGCTAGAGCTGACAAACGGGAGCTCACCCCACTCCCTGGATTTAAACTGCTGACCTTTCAGTCAGCACTTCTGCTGGCACAAGGGTTTAACCCATTGCACCACTGGGCATTCCAAATATTGTGGTGATAAAGGTACCTTGGGATCTGGCCATGGTGGTCCTCACTCTTGTTACATCCCGAATAGATTACTGCAATGTGCTCTACGTGGGGCTGCCTTTGAAGACTGCTTGGAAACTCCAAATACTCCAATGGGCGGCAGCTAAATTACTCACTGGAGCATCATACAGAGAGCATACTACTCCTCTGTTATGTCAGCTCCACTGGCTGCTGGTCCAATTCTGAGCACAAAAGTGCTGGTTTTGACCTATAAAGTTCTGTATGGCTCTGGCCCAGCTTACCTGCCCAAATGTATCTCCCTCTACGCCCCATTTCCAAGTTTAAGATCTTCTGGGGAGGCCCTGCTCTCGGCCCTGCCTTTGGCACAAACACACTTGGTGGGGATGGGGGACAGGCCCTTCTCGGTGGTGGCTCCCCGCCTATGGAACTTGCTCCCCAGCAAAATCAGGTCAACAACATTCCTCCTCTCCTTCAGGAGAAAATTGAAAACATGGTTGTGGGACCAGGCCTTTGGGTAGCATGCAGATAATTGACAATGACAATAATGATAATGCTATGGAAAATGGACTATGGATAGGCTTCCGATTATGTTGTGTTCATTGAATTCAATTCTAGATAAAGCTAGACAGCCAGTATTATTGTAAATGGCTTTTTATTTAAAACTAATTTAATGTATCATTCATTTGTAATTACTGTATGTATTATCTTGTATGTAGTGGCATCAAATTGTGCCGGCTGCAAACTGCCCTGAGTCCCCATTCAGAGGTTGAGAAGGTCGGGGTACAAATGTTTGGAATAAATAAATAAAGGTGGAAATTTCCACAGTACACGGTTATGTATTCTAGTATGTATGCATATAACACATGTAATTAATATACAGACTCGTAGGATCTTAAGAGTTGAAATGTGCCACAAGGGCCATATAGATCAATACCCTGTGATGCAGGAAATAAATCTCTGACTACATATCTATGTGCATATATGCATTCATATTTGTTTGCAGTCGAAACAGAGATTTATCAAGATGCCCCAGTGCTCTGCTTTTATCACTAGGCAACCCAAGTTGTGGGCAAAAGTAATAAGGAAAATGCTTACATTAAAACAAGGAAAAGCTAGGCACTAAAAACAGAAACAATGATTTCTAATGCAAGGATACACAAATATGAAATTTGCTGACTTCCTCCTGGAAAGGAAAAACACAAGTTTCAAGATGTAATCCTTGTCCACATATCTGATCAAACAAAGTTAAAAACTTGGTATTATACTAAATGTACTTTGAGCCACTTGGAGTGCCTCTGGTGCTGCATTGTGCATGTCACAGGGCCCAGACTGTATTGTAATTGGTGGTCTGTGGTTTGCTCTTCTTCACACTCGCATGTCGTGGACTCCACTTTATAGCCCCATTTCTTAAGGTTGGCCCTGCATCTCGTGGTGCCAGAGAGCAGTCTGTTCAGCACCTTCCAAGTCCTCCAATCTTCTGTGTGCCCAGGAGGGAGTCTCTCCTATCAACCATCTCCCACCTCAACCAGCCATGGATTGAGGTTCTGGGTTTTAGCCTGCCACTTTTGGACTCTTGCTTGCTGAGGTGTTCCTGTGAATACCTCTGTAGATCTGAGAAATCTATATCTTGATTTAAGGCATTGGCGTGCTGACTGATATCTGAACAGGTGATGGACCAGAGATGTCACTGCCTTGTTTCTTTCCTTATTGGCTGTTACTTCTTGGATGTCTGATGATGCAATACTGGCTAAACAATATGATTTCTCCAGTAGTGTGGAGTGTAGACATCCTGTGGTAATGCAGCATGTCTCATTAAGAAGGGACACGACTGTACCCACAATTTGTTTCTAACACAATAAATAAATAAATAAGCACATTATTTATGGATAAGCAAACACTGTAACATCTTACACAATTTTATTAACTTCATCAAGACTGCAGTCCTATGCTTACCACAGACAGCTGCATTAGTGTTGTTTTTGGAGTACAACTCCCAGAATCCACTAGCTAGCATGTCTAGTGCTTTTTGTCTCTTAACAGTCCCAAGGCATTATGGATCTAGATGTCTTCAAAAATTTACACATCTTTCTTGGTGAATATTGTTGAAAAGGGGGTTTGCCATTGCCTTCCCTGGGGCTGAAAGTATATGACTTGTCCATGGCCACCTAATGGATTTCCAAGGCTGAGGGGGATTTAATCCCTGTTCTCCCAGAGTCCTAATCTAACATTTAAACCACTATACCAGTGTTTCTCAATCTGGGGGTCAAGACCCTCGGGGGGGGGGGGTTGTGAGGTGGTGTCGGAAGGGTCGCCAAAGACTATCAGAAAACCCAGTATTTTCTGTTGGTCATGGGGGTTCTGTGTGGGAAGTTTGGCCCAGTTCTATCGTTCGTGGGGTTCAGAAAGCACTTTGATTGGAGGTGAATTATAAATCCCAGCAACTACAACTCCCAAATGTCAAAGTCTATTCCCCCCAAACTCCACTAGTTTTTACATTTGGGCATATTGAGTATTCATGCCAAGTTTGCTCCAGATCCATCATTGTTTGAGTCCACAGTGTTATTTGGATGCAGGTGAACCATAAATTCAAAACTCAAGGTCAGTGCCCACCAACCCTTTCCCATATTTTCTGTTGGTCATGAGAGTTTTGAGTGCCAAGTTTGGTTCAATTATATCGTTGGTGGAGTTCAGAATGCTCTTTGATTGTATGTGAACTATAAATCTCAGCAACTACAACTCCCAAATGGCAAAATCAAAATCAAGTTTGGTCCACTGAATGAAAATATATCCTGCATACCCAGCGGGTACAACTCCTAAATGGCCAAATCAATGCTCCCTCCCAACCCCACCAGTATTCAAATTTGGGTGTATCGGGTATTTGTGCCAAATGTGGTCCAGTGAATGAAAATATATCCTGCATATCGGATATTTACATTACGATTCATAACAGTAGCAAAATGACAGTTATGAAGTAGCAGTGAAAATAAATTTATGGTTGGTGATCACCACAACATGCGGAATTGCATTAAGGGGTCGTGGCATTAGGAAGGTTGAGAAATACTGCACTACACTATACTGGTTCTCAAATTTATGGTGTGAGTGTATTATTTTAAAAATATTGTTCACTCCTTTTTTTGTCAAATAGTAGTATAGCCATGCAAATAGAAACAAACTGACATCATCTCATATTCTTTCCCTCATTACCAGTTAAAAGCCTGCCCTACTTAATGAAGGGTTTAGATCTTTCCTTATTAATGTCCACATGCATAATTTAAGGAAACGCTAAAATGAAGCCCATATTACTTTCATGAGCTGAGGACTTTTATGCACCAACCATGCATAGTGAATGTATGCACTCTGTAGAACAGACCACATCAAAGGAGAGTAGCATCCTGGATCTCAGCTCTGTAACCCAGAACATACTATATATTCTGTTTTTCTCCTATGCTAATTCATTAAAAAATAGCATTTTTTCTCACCCACCTTTCAGACTTTTCTCTTAAATATAATCATTCTTTCTGAGGTTGAGGTGGAGACAGTGAGTGTATTGTAGCTTTTTATAACAGCATTGTACGTTTTATCATTTGTGTCTAAATGAAAAATATATAATTTTACATATATTAGAGTGCAATTACTTTCAATTTCTATATTTTATTATTATTTATTTATTAAGTTCGACTTGATATACTGCTCTCTCTGGAGCCCAGAGCGGTTTACAAGAATGGCAGAGTAAAAACATAAAACACATAAAATACATATGGCCACCTATGGGTAAATCAGAATCCTAAAAATTGGTCTACAACTCTTGAGATTAAGGTTCATTTCCCCACTCAGCCATGAAACCCACTGGGTGACTATGGGTGTGTCACACATCTCAGCCCTAGAAAATAATAATAATAATAATAAAAATCTCATTGTCCCCACTGCTTTTCATCATTGCCATTATCCCTCTGTCAACAATCTTACAAAAAACAAACCTAAGCTATCAAACATCTAAGAAATATCACAAAATTTCACATCTGCTGTACATGGATGACCTGAAGCTGTATGGGAAAACCGAAACTGAAATCCAGTCTCTGACTAACACTGTCCAAATCTTTAGCACCAATATTAACATGGAGTTTGGTTTGTACAATTGTTCGACAGTGGTACTGAAGAATGCAAAAATCATTGAAATTCAGGGCATAAATATGCCCAATGGCCAAGTGATAAAGTGTCATCAGCCAGAGGCCTATAAATATCTGGGCATACTACAGTTGGACAACATCAAACATGAACATGTGAAAACTGATCGACTCCATCTCTCCTGGCTTTCAGAAAAATAGTTAAAGTCGTGATTCTGGGACTTTTAGACATTGACTGGATTGGCATAGCAGTAGATGACACTGTGCTTTGTTTATGATGTTAACTATTGGTGTATATATTGATTTTAATGACTATGTAATGGTTTTAATGTTTTATATGTGATGTTGACTATATTGTTGTATTTGATAATATTTATGTATTGTGGTGTAGTGGCCTGTAGTGCTGCGAATGTAAGCTGTGCTGAGTCCCCCTTCGGGAGTGAGAAGCAACAGGATACAAATACCATTAATAAATAAATAAACAGTGGTCAGCAAAGAATACATTAAAAGGGTCAGAAAAATTCTCAAATGCAAGCTCAATGCAGGCAATACCATCAAGGCCATAAACATCTGGGCCATATCATAACTGGATGCAGGCAGAACTGGAAATTTGGACATAAAAACAGGAAAACTCATGACCATTCATAATTTACTACATCCTCACAGTGATGTTGACCAGCTCTATCTGCCTAGAAAGTCTGGTGGCAGAAGACCTTTACAAGTAAAACAAGCAGTTGAAGAAGAAAAACATGCCCTGGCAGAATATGTCAAGGAAAGCCAAGAACCTGCTTTAATTGAAGTCAATAATCGAAAACTTCTCAAATCACAGCAGACAAAGAACCAGTACTAGAAAACTGCACTACAAACCAGAGCTGACAGCTGGCACAACAAAGCATTGCATGGGTAGTTCCTTGACAAAATTGAAGGAAAAGTTGACAAGAAGACCTGGTTATGACTCACGAATGGAACACTGAAGGAGACAGAAGGCCTGATTCTTGCAGCCCAGGAGCAAGACATAAAACAAATGCCATTAAGGTCAGGATTGAAAAATCAGCTGATGACCCAAAATGCAGGCTGTGCAAGGAAGATGATGAAACCATGGACCATATCCTCAGCTGTTGCAAGACAGACTACAAACAAAGACACAACTCTGTGGCCCAAATGATTCACTGGAACTTATGTCACAAGTACCACCTGCCAGTAGTAAAGAACTGGTGGGATCATAATCCTGCAAAGGTAGTAGAAAAAGAAAATGCAAAAATACTGTGGGACTTTCAAATTCAGACTGACAAAATTTTGAAACACAATACACCAGACATCACGATTGTGGAAAAGAAAAAAAGGTTGGATTATTGATGTCACCATACCAAGAGACAGTCGCATTGGGGAAAAACAACAGGAAAAACTCAGCCGTTATCAGGACCTCAAAATCGAACTGCAAAGGTTCTGTCATAAACCAGTACAAGTGGTCCCAGTGGTCATTGGCACACTGGGTGCAGGGCCAAAAGATCTCAGCCGGCATTTGGAAACAATACACATTGACAAAATCATGATCTGTCAACTGCAAACGGTCACCTTACTTGGATCTGCACGCATCAATCGAAAATATATCACACATTCCTAGACGCTTGGGAAGTGTTCGACTTGTGATTTTGTGATAACAAATCCAGCATATAGATCTCGTTTGCTGTGACATACTGTGTTTTTGTGTCAGTAAAATAATAATAAAAAAATTAAAATAATAGCAGCAGCAACAACAACCACAGCCCCATGAAAGGTCTGCTGTAGGATCTCTATGAGTGAGAAACAACTTGAAGGTACGCAACAGCAACAAAATATACAATATGTCATCCAGAGACCTCCTAAGAAAACAGTAGTAATACCAGCATTACAATGGTAGCCTGAAACCCAGCATGATCTATTGTTTTTGAGTGTTGGACTATGGCCCCATCTACATTGCCATATAATCCAGTTTCTGAGTCAAGATTATCTGCTTGGAACTGGATTATATTTATTTATTTATTACTTCAAACTTGTATACCGCCACTCCCCGAAGACTCGGAGCGGTTTACAACAGTTTGAGTCCACACACAATAATACATCAATACAACAATAAACAGGATGGGGGAGGAGGGGGGTAGGGCAAGGGATAGGGTGGGAGAGAGCACAGGGTAGGAATAAAGAGCCAAGAGCGGCGATAGTCCTGCTAAGGCATCATCTTGCTATCGAAGGAGGGAAGATTAGGACGCCCTAACAGGATTACTGGTGGCCAGTTGCAGGAGCAAGGTGAGACCTGCATTCTTCTATATGGCAGTCTGAGGTGGGGGTGCCGACCTGCCCGAGGATTGTCCTTGTAGTCCTTCCTAGGACCAGAACGTATACCCGGGGCTCCAGCTGCTTGTAGCGCGAGCTCCAGAACGTCCTAGATGCAGGGGCCTTGCCGCTTCCGGTCTAGGTCATTTCTATAGTTGGAGTCCTCCAAGGACGGCACTTCCTGCTGCAGACTACTTCTGGGTCCCGTTTCCTCCCTGCCTCCAGACACATGGCCTAGCTGAGACTCATATAATCTGCAGATAATCTGAATTCTGAAACTGAATTATATGGCAGTGCAGATCTAGCCTATGGAAGACCATGATTTGAATCTTTGCTCGGGCATAGAACACCACTGAGTGACTCTCAGCCTCAGGGGAAGGCACTGGCAAACCCCTTGCTAAGAAAACCAAGAGATAGTTTCACCTTAGGGACACAATAACAATAACCTAATGTTCTCTAGGGTCCAATTGATGACAGAAGCTTTGGAGACTGAGTTTCTCTACTGGAAAAGACTGGGATAAACCTTGATGTTAAAATCAAACAAGCTATTTACTCCATCAAGCAATACCAAAATGCAGATGGCTTGTTCCAGAGTGCCTCAGTTCCAACAAAGAAAGACTTGTAATCAACCATTTATAACGTTATCTTTCTCTTTTATCTGCTGGGGAGGAATGAGCTCTGGAGGAAACGAATGGCAGTAAAACATTTGCTTTGCATTTCCTCAAGGTACATTAGTTAAAATACTCAGCTATCTTTGCTCAAGAGGATACGACAACTTGTGACTCAAGCCTTGAAACAGCTGTGGCATCTTTTTAAACTTTGGGGTAAACACATTTTATGACAGCTTTGAAAAGTGGCTTTTGGGATTGGTTTCCATCTGTTTTTGAAGAAGACAAGCTGTGTCTCCCTTATTCAAGATGCTTGGTACAAGATATTATTTGGATTTCAGATCCCCCCCCCCATTTTGAAAGACTGATGGATACATAGTAGGCATGGTTTCGAACCCAAAAATGGCGATTCTAAAATCAAATGGGGGGGGGGGGTGGGTGTTTTTTATTGGTAAAAGAAAGACTTACAAAAAATTTTCCGAAAAATTCTAAAATGTAACTTAATTACTAATGAAATTCGTTAGTCGTTCGTATGCCAGCGCATGCGCATTCCAGATGGTTTTGCCCGACAACTCCCAGAAATCCTAACAGCTGGTAAATTGGCTGGGATTTCTGGGAGTTGTAGGCCAAAACTTGAATAAATCACACTGAATTCTAGATGGGACTCTCCAAATAGGAAGGAGGGAGGGAGGGGGGTGGTATTCTATTCTTGGAAGCAGCAAAAAAGGAGGAGCCCCCCTCGCTCCTCGCTGCCTCTCTCACCCCGATCCCGAGGGAGCGAGGGGCCCAAGTTTGCCCAGGCTGAGAGGAAAAGGAAGAGGCCTGAGGCTGTGAGGAATGGTGGGAGTTGAAGTCCAAAACACCTGGAGGGCTGCAGTTGGCCCCTCATGAAGCCTCTTCAAGGCTTTAGATCCTGGCAGGCAGAAGGGGCAGGGAGAGCCGTCCACTCCTCCTGCCCTGCCAGGATCTAAAGCATCAAAGAGTATTGGGGTGAGAAACCAACCTAATGTATAATAGAATGAATGCTACTGTAAGTGCCTAATATTATAAGTAATCCAACTGGTCATACCTACATTCCATGCACATGCAATAATACAGCAGTAATAACAATAACAAGAGGTAAAATTCAAACCGAAGTACTCTGACTGTGGTCCCTCCTCAAGCGGTGCAAACTGCAAAGGCTCTTTCTCTATGAGCCCGGAAAAGCCAAAACCCGGGCACAGCGTTTGCTGCCTGGGTGCACACACATACATATTCTTGGGGGTTGCTGCAGAATCTTCTCTATGAGCCCGGATTCTGCGGCAAATTCCCCCAAGAATATGTATGTATGTGCACCCAGGCAGCAAACGCTGTGCCCGGGTTTTGGCTTTTCCCGGCTCATAGAGAAGAGCCTTTGCAGTTTGCACGGCTTGAGGAGGGACCACAGTCAGAGTACTTCGGTTTGAATTTTACCTCTTCTTATACCCATTGTTATTACTGCTGTATTATTGGATGTGCATGGAATGTAGGTATATGACCAGTTGGATTACTTATAATATTAGGCACTTACAGTTAGCATTCATTCTATTATACATTAGGTTGGTTTCTCACCCCTTTACTCTTTGATGCTTTAGATCCTGGCAGGCAGGAGAGGGGAGGAAAGCCTGGAAAAATGTAAACAGAGAGGTTTACTCAGAAGTAAATCCACAAAGGAGGGCACTTCATCCAAAGTGCCCTCCTTTGCAGATTTACTCTGAGTAAACCTCTCTGTTTACATTTTTCCAGGCTTCCAGCCGAAAGAAGGAGCGAGTTTAGGGCTTGCCTTGCCATAATACTTATTGGCAAGGGAGGCGGGAGGGTGGTGAGAGAGAAGGAGGGTGCCCCCTTACGACCTAATAACAACACTTAAGAAAATCCTGGCCCCCCGAAGTTCTATAAAGAAGGTCCACTTCCTGGTTGGCGTTCCAGATGCGGAAATACTCAAAAGTAGCATTTCTTACGAATTTCTTACGAATCATTTCATTTTCATAACTTTTTTCCCATGCCTAATACATAGTGAATGAAGGATTTGGGGGAAAGGGGGCTAGTCACATGTCCAGCACCCACTGATTTATTCTTCTTCAACAAACATTGATGGGGGAAAATGAAGAGCGGGAAAAGGAGAGGACTCTGATAACACAAGATCCCTGTAAAGAACAGACATCCAAGATGCCTCCCTATCTGTTTGCACACTTTCCACTCATTCAGCAAAGTGGATGGGAGAGTAAGGGAATAATAATAATACACTTTATTTATAATCCGCTTTATCTCCCTGGAGGGACTCAGACCTGATTACAGTCTCGGCATTACTTCGCGAATGAAGATTCTTAGGAAGGACTCACCCCACGCTTTTTACAAGCGCGTTGATGACTAAAAAGGCTAATCTGAGATAGGCAAGTCCGGTTGCAGAAAGCACAGCAGAAAGTCTCATTGGGTGATGTTGTTACCAAGTTGCGGTTCTTTCTGCATTGTCGTTTCTCTTCGAGACCCGTTCGGCGTGTCTTCTCGAAAGAGGCTGCAGCATTGTGGATAGTGCATCTTCATGCCTCCCAATGTGAGGCCAGGGTGGACCATTTTTGGTGATCAATCTGGCCAAGCCTGAGATGTTGTTTCAGGGAGTCCTTATATCTCTTTTTAGGGGTGCCTCTCTTGCGCGCTGACCCGTGGCGAGTTCACAGTAGAGTAGTATCTTTGGGAGGCGGTGGTCCTCCGTCCTAGAGACGTGCCCTGCCCAGCGCAGTTGTGTTTTCAATAGCATGGCTTCAATGCTGGTGATCCCTGCTTGCTTAAGGACAGCAACATTCGTCACATAGTTGGTCCAGTGTATATTTAAGATTGTGCGAAGACAGCGCTGATGAAAGCGTTCGAGGAGTCATAGGTGTTGGCGATAGGTGACCCATGTTTCAGACCCATATAGGAGAATAGACAGTATGATAGCTCTGTACACACTGATTTTGGTGCTTTGTCTCAGGTGTTTGTTACTCCAGACTCTTTTGTGAAGCCTTCCAAATGCACTATATGCCTTTGCTAAGCTGTAATCTATCTCTTTATCAATCTTGGCGTCTGAAGAGATGATGCTTCCCAATGTATGATTACAGTACATAGAAGGCAAATATTCAATGCCATTTTACATGCACAACAACTTATAATACACAGATAAGATAAAGCCCTTCCCCTTTTTCTATCTCTGGTGATTGGAGGCATTGGTCAACTTCCAGCCATGGGGCGGTGCTTTTGTTCCACTTTACATGCAGAAGGAGCTAGCTGTCCGTAGACTTCTCTAATCTTTTTGCTGACATGTCTGAATGAGGTGTCCTTTTACCTTCCCGCTGAGGCACTGCATGCTTTTGAACTGCTAGGTATAGAGCAGCTAGAACTGACAGTTGGGAGCTCATCTCAAGTTGTGGTTTCAAACTGTTGACCCTCCAGTCAGCACCCTGCAGCTAGCAGCTTTTTTACCACTGTGCTACTGCCCCCCCCCCCCGGGTAAGATGCCAGGGAACTTCACATTGACTTGTTCCACCCACAAATCTCCTTCCCTGATTCAGAACTGAAGCCAACATGGGCCACTGGCATATATAAAATATCCCATGTTTTGCAGAATTGAATTAGAGTCAAATAATTAAGAGTGGATTCTGCCATTTTCAAGATTTAGTGTATTCTATCCTGAGAAGAAGAGTGAATTCAGCATAGAGTTAGTAATAATGCTATATGCTTTGTAGTAATAATGCTATATACACAAGTACTCCGCCAGATACAAGTAAATAATCAATTATGAATGACACATATCTTCACTAAGTGCAACAGGTTTGGAGCATCATCCCACACACTGTCCTCATTGTTGGGTCAGTAATAATGTCAATATGTAAACTATCATTGTCTCATATTCTTGAACTCAGTGGGAAATCATTCGTTATTCTACTGATAAGGTCTAAAAATGTTTATTGGAAAATTGATTTTTTAAAAATAACAAAACTTTGAAATGTGAATCTTGAAAATGATAACAAGGGTTCCTCGTTTGAAAGAGAAGAAAATTCAGGTGTATGTCCTGGTTTTGTGTCTGGATTTTCAGTGTGTCGGAAGCTATTCCATCTGATTGATTCTTTCTTTGTGCTTCAGTCATGCAATGACAATTTATACATTTATGCCTCCAGGCTACTGCGAGATGGTTGTTGTTGAGAAGTTTCCTTTGTATCATCTACATTTTTTCCATATATAGCCAACAGAGATCTGAAACAAACAAGGGTTGTTTTAACTCAAATGCAAAGTTTAGCAAATCAGTGTCTCAAAATATACTTTCTGTTGCATGTAACTCCATCCATTAGACATTTACTCCTTAGCAGCTTCATGCTTTTAATGGCAGATCTCTGAATTCAGAATAATGTATTTAAAAGAGCAGAATTTTGATGTGTTTTCAACAATCTTCACTGTAGAAGCTGTTCCAATCATTTCCAGTTTTCCTATGTATTTATTATCAAAAGTAGTTTTCTTTTAATACAATGGTTTAGATTATGCCTTTATGTACCTACTCATATCTCGAGGCATGAATAGGCAGGTGTGTGTGTTCCTATATTGTTCGGCTGCAACGTCCATGATCCTGGAAACTAACCAGGATCAGTTCTCATTAGATCAATTCTCTTTAGATTTCCCTTCGATGGGAGATCGGCAACAAATACCTGGTGTTGTAGGCTATATTTCAGAGGAAGAAACCAACAAAACCACCTCTGAAGAATCCTTGCCTAACAATAAACTTTTCGGGGGTTGCCTTAAGTTGATAAGCAACTTGGGTACATATACATGCATCAGAAACAACAGACCTCTGCATATCGATTGCTGGAGAGTATGTGTGCCATAATGTAGAGATGTATTGTTGTTCTTACATTCTACTTACGATCTTTCTAGTGGCCACAAATTGGTCAGAGTACTGGATTAGATGTTTATTTGGCCTGATCCAGCAGAACTCTTCTTAGATGCATATGTGATTGATATGTAGGGATGGCTAGCTAACAAAACCCTTTCTTCCAGTATCTTCATAACTAATCTAGGTTTATATTTCTGAATCATCCTCATGTAATACTAAGAATAAAACAAGCAACTTTCATTCATACAGGAACTGCTCCAGGCAGTGAATATTTTCACTGAAAGCAGGTTCTATTTGAACTGAAAACCAGCAGCTGACAGGGTTCTTTAAATTTTTATATGTCATGCCACATCAATTGAATATAAGTTGTTTTATGTAATATGGTATAGTAAAGCATCAAGGTATCATCTGTGGAAAGAACTTCAGGATGAAAGTATTGCCTCAATTGTATGTGATTGTTTATGTATTATTCTTTGTTTGATATTTTAAAAATAAAATGCAATGTAAATTGGTTATGTTTTGTAGCATCATCGCAAGATCTCCTAAATTTCTGGTTTTAGCTCTGAAGAGTCAAGGTTAGGATGGCACTAACCTAGAAACCCCACTGCCATCCCTTTTAATATTCATTTTCCCACTTTGCAGATCTATGAACATATTCTGTTTATTTTGCATTTTGTGTAAGCCACCCGGAGTGGCGACTATTTAAATAAATAAATAAATAAATCTATGAACATACATTTAGAAGCATATTTTTTTAATCATCAATGGTGTTGTAGTGTGTCAATGGTATTGGAGATGGTGTTGTAGTGTGTGATTGCCACTTGGCCACAAATGGCTCTCTCTCTGTGTGTATGCACATGTGCATGCAGACATTTGTCCGTGCATGATCAGATGTTCCTTTGTGATCAGGTCGCATCATGGTATTTGTTGACTTGAATATCCATGCATGTACACTTTCCCCACATAACAAGGGGGTGATAGAGTCAGGAGAGGGACAGGTCTAGTGTGCCTTCAGTCTTCAGACAAACTGTTTTTTCAGGTTTTCTCTTACTACGATCTCAACTACAGTGTCATATAATCCAGGTTCTGAATCCCGATTATTTGCTTTGAACAGGATTATATGAGTCTACACTGCCATATAATCCAGTCCAAAAACAAGTACTCTGGATTCAGAAACTGGGTTGTATGGCAGTGTAGGTTCAGACTGGCTTTCATGATTTAGTATTTTAGCAAAATTTTGCTTTGTTGTAATGATTGCCAGCTGGAATAGAAACAAATTCAGCATCAAGCATAAAACTGCAGGTTTCATTGTAGAAGAAATAATTTATGCCAATCAAAACCAGAAAATCAGGATGCAACCTTTTAAATGATTTTTTAAAATTTTCTACTTTTTTGAAGTGGGCTGTAGTCCATAATAGCAAATATGGAAAATAAGTTCTAAAACTGCAATGAAATAAATGATGATGATGAATAATAATAATAACATCAACTTTATTTGTACTCTGCCTCCATCTCCCCAAAGGGACTCGGGGTGGCTACCATGGGTCCAAGCACAAACAATTACAATAAAGCAAAATTAAATGCATATAAGACACATGACAACATCAAGTAAAAATGCTTATACAATAACATAATAAAATAATAAAATAGTAACAATAACATAACAAAACAGAGTATAACAATACAAGAATTTAGACAGGGGTGAGCTAGGCTAAGTGTAGCAACCCAGCCTCCATTCCAGCCGGGGGGCCAGGGGGCCGCTCCGGGGGTTCCAATTGCTTTGGACCCGATTGCTGTGGATACAGGTGGAGCAGATGATGGGGCTGCTGGGCCCGCATCTCCAACAGATAGTTTGCAGTGGGATGACACCTGGCCTGAGGCTTATTCAGACGGAGAAGGTCAGGATGACCCAGATTCTGATAGTTCATATAAAAGACCGGGAGGGTATGGTTCCAAGGAACGCATCTGGGAACCTGCGGGGGATGAGCTGATGGAAACCGAAGGGGAGGAAGGTTCTCAGGAAGATAGCGAGCCAGCTGCGGCTCGGCCTGGGAGGTGTTTTGATCGCAGGAGAAACATCGAGTCCCATCGTAAGGAATGGAGACGAAGCCTAGAGCGGCGATGGTTTCCCAAAGGGGATTAAGTATACGTTCCTGGGAACAGTCCTCAGTTGGTCAGCCACTTCTGATCTGAAGGGAGTGTAGCGACCCGGATCCCTGGAGCCATCGTTTGGCTTGCCTTGCCAAGGAGCTTACCTTGGACCTTGTACTTCCACGAACCTTGCTTTGAATTGCCTACGGATTACGTGCTGGTCTTGTTTCGCCTTGTTTTTATGGACACTATTTTTGGAAGTTTTCCTACTCTCTCATTGAGCACTTGTTGCTATTTACTTTGGACTATTTGATACTTTCTTTATTGGACAATTTACTTTTTCAGCTGTTCTCATTTACTCAATAAATAGTTAATTGATCATTGTCTCTCTGTGTGTGTTTAAGGGGCCGGGGCAAGACCCCGCATTGTGACACTAAGTGTGAGGAGTTAAAAAATTTAAAACCTGTGGGTGAGGTAGATACATAAAGAGCTGTATTTAGAGAAAGACTTGGGTGGGATAAACAATGAGGTTATTCTCAACTGAAGGATGGGATAAAATGCATCAGAAAACCAATTGACACTCCCTTCTCCCCTTGGGGTCTCAGAAACATTCCTCCTCTTGGCTGAGAGGCCACGTAAGAGGGTGGCCAATCCCAGTGGAGGAGGGCTTTTGGTGAGAGGATTTGCTGTCAGGAAGAGAAGGACAAGCTGAGTGATCTTCAGCCTTCTCTGCCAAAGGGGTTCCTAAGACCATCAGAAATATATGTATCTGGTGATCCTTGGTCACCCCTCTGAAACCCCCTCAGGACCCCTCAGGTGGTCCCGACCTTCAGGTTGAGAAATGCTGCTTTAGATATTCTGATTCTAGGATCTAGGATCTAACCGTTTCTCTTTTCTTTTCAGTCAGAACCTAATCATATAGGCAGATAATTACCTAAACTTCAAGCAAATTTATAAAATGCTACTGTGAATATTTTATTCAAGGTTTACTCGCAAGTACTTGGAAGGAATGCTATGAAACTAGGGATTAGCCTTATAAATTGTTATCCCTTCCTTATTTCCAGCTGATTTTCTTATGAAGCCTTAATTGCACTTCAACTTGCTTCCATTAAAGCTTTATTTCTTCATGTCTTAAGTTTCATTAGATGGCTTAATTTCCTGTATTTACTTTTCAACTAATGATAATGTGGTATGTTCTGCCTTTTTCCAATTCACCCAGACAACTCAACAGCATTGCTGCATTTCCTTCATCATGACAGAAAGGAAGCCAAGCGATGAACCTTTATATTTAGTTT
Organism: Anolis apletophallus; assembly: GCA_030556195.1. Taxonomy (NCBI): domain Eukaryota; kingdom Metazoa; phylum Chordata; class Lepidosauria; order Squamata; family Anolidae; genus Anolis; species Anolis apletophallus. Next base: position 41,090,297 of record JARBWK010000008.1, on the reverse strand, counting down.
CTATTACCTAATTCCATGAAGTCAAGCCAGATCCAGCTGTTGGCAACTGATCTTCTATGCATTTAGGACATTATCACATGCAGATGGAAACTGGCATAGTAGCAGGACCATCATCTTTGTTGCTTGTCTTCCATCTCCCTGTTATCAAACTGTCAGGGGTTATTGATGGGCAAAGCCAGTCTATGGCCCCTGATCAATCTATGGTTCTGGGAATTACCCTATGTAATAAGTGTGGGACTTCTGTGGGACTTGTCATCATGATAATAAGTGGCTACTAACGAATATTTATTTATTTAAAAATTTTGTACCCCGACCGTCTCACCTCCCTGGAGGGACTCAGACCGGCTCAGAATGCCATGTATATCATCAGAATGCCATACAATAGGAACTCCTGTGTGGCAATGTCAGCATATAAAGTTGTCTCTTTCTCAAAAAGATCTAATAAGATGTATGTTGGATACCAGATGTGCCTAATCTGAAGTCCTCCAGGTATGCTGGAGTACATTCTCATTACTTTAGTGAACTTGGCCATTGAGGCCATTCACAATGCTGGCCTAGGATGATGGAAGATGCATTACAATGCATTGGGAAGACACCAGACTGGTAAATCCTTTTCTCTCTCCCAAATTTGTGAAGGCAAATTATGACCCTAATATATATATTATTTAGTTTCCATTAGACAGCTTTTGTAGTCTGGTCCAAGGTATAAAGAAGAAGGGAAAGGCAGGGGTGTGGGCTGCTGCAAGATCTTTGAGCATGACTGATTTGTTTTAGTATGCAAAACCAATGAAAGTTCATGTTAAAACAAATCAGACTATAAATCACTGGTCCTCAACCTTCCTAATGCCATGACCACTTAATACAGGTCCTCATGTTTTGGTGACCCCCAACCATAAAATTGTTTTTGTTGCGACTTCATAATTGTAATTTTGCTACTGGTAAGAATCGTCATGTAAATATCTGATATCCAGGATGTATTTTCATTCACTGGACCAAATTGGGCACAAATTCCTGATATGCCCAGATTTGAATACTGGTGGGCTTGGGTGGGATTGATTTTGTCATTTGGGAGCTGTAGTTGCTGGGATTTATAGTTCACCTACATTCAAAGAGCATTCTGAACCCCACCAACGATAGAATGGGGCCAAACTTCCCACACAGAACTCCCATGACCAACAGAAAATACTGGAGGCATTGACAGTGATTTAGGGGTGAGGACGCCTGCTCTCCCCTCCCCGCTTGGAGTCTGAGAAACAACCCTCCCCTTGGCTGAGAGGGCAGCTGTGAGGCCAGCCAATCACAGCAGGAGGAGGGCTTTTGGTGGGAGGATTCGCTGTCTGTTTCCAAAAAGGAAGAGAAGGATAGGCAAAGAATTCTTCAGCCACCTCTGCCAAAGGGGTTCCTAAGACCATCAGAAATTTGTGTCTTCTGATGGTCTTTGGTGACCTGTCTGAAACCCCTCTCATGACCCCCAGGTTGAGAAACGCTGCTATAAATGCTACTACATGTCTTTTAGCCTTACCCTTCTTTGACGATTTAGTGACTGTGAAGCAGAACAACTCTGCATCTGTATGCTTGCCCACAATGCCCTGCCTCATGCACAGAGAAAGAATTGCTTAAAGCTACAGACAATGTGGTCGCTGTTTCCCGTTTTTGGTCAAAAATTATTTTGCTGCTTTTGCTCCCTCAATTTTACAAGTTTTACAAGTGGGAGGGGGGTTTCCCAGTGTTTTGCATCGAGTGTCACATGTATGACTATCTGCCTGCCGGGCAGAAGTCTTGGGTGTGCGTTCGCTGCAGTGAGCTCCTGGCTCTCAGGGAACGTGTTTCTTCCCTTGAAGCCAAGGTAGCAGACCTGGAGAAGCACAGAGAGGAAGTGAGGCTGGAGGATAAGATCTCCAGAGATGCAATAGGAGCATCCCACTCCGTGATGAGCAGCCCTCCAGCTGCCTTGGAAAATGGGGGTCTTGGGCAGGGAGAACATCAGTCTGAGGAAGAGGGACTGGCTCCCTCAGTTGGGACCCCTTCCTCAGAGGCTGTGCCCATATCTTCGTGCACCGAAGATACTTCTCGACGGGTGGTAGGAGGTGGGCTTCTTGTAGTAGGCGATTCGATTGTCTGGAACATAGAAAGCTGGGTTTGTGATGGACGTGAAGACCGCATGGTAAATTGCCTGCCGGGTGCAAAGGTCGCGGACATTACGAGGCATCTAGATAGGCTGGTAGATAGTGCTGGGGTGGAGCCAGTGGTCGTGGTACACGTTGGTACCAATGACATTGGGAAGGCTAAGCGGATGGTCCTGGAAGCCAAATTTAGGTTGCTAGGTAGAAGATTAAGGTCCAGGACCTCAAAGGTAGCATTCTCGAGAATGCTACCTGTTCCACGCGCAGGGACAGCCAGACAGGCAGAGCTCAGGAGCTTCAATGCGTGGATGAGGCAGTGGTGTCGAGAGGAAGGTTTTAGATTTGTTAGGAACTGGGGAACATTTTCAGGAAAGCCAGACCTGTACAAAAGGGACGGGTTACACTTGAACGAAAATGGAACCAGACTGCTGGCGACTAATATTAAAAAGATTTCAGAGCAGCTTTTAAACTGATTCCTAGGGGAAAGTCGACAGGAGCTGGGCAGCTTCCGGTTCGAGAGGGTGAAATGCCAAGTATGGAGGACGAAATCCATACACAAATGGCTGAGTCAACAGAAAAAGATAGATAGTAGTAGTCGAGAGGTAGGACATGGTAGGCCTTCTACAAATTCTCACAAACAGCCAAAGTTGAAAGTGCACCAGAGAAATAAATATAAATGTCTGTACGCAAACGCTAGAAGCCTTCGAACAAAAATAGGGGAGTTGGAATATTTGGCAAAAGAAAAAATATTGATATTATTGGCATAACAGAAACCTGGTGGACGGAGGAAAACAAATGGGACACAAAGATTCCAGGTTATAAACTGTACAGGAAAGACAGGAGAGGGAAAAATGGTGGCGGTGTGGCCCTGTACATAAATGAAGAGCTAGAATCTCATGAATTAGAACTTCAAGAAATTTCAAACTCACCTACAGAAACATTGTGGGTAAAAGTCCCAGGACAAAAAACTAATCTAGCATTAGGGATCTGCTATCGCCCTCCCAACCAAACTCCAGAGGCAGACTGCTATCTGGAAAATGAAGTTAAACAGGCCTCAAAAAGAAATACATTAGTCATAATGGGGGACTTCAACTATCCCCGAATAGACTGGCCAAATTCTTGTTCTATGCATGAAAGAGAAACAAGGTTCCTCGACATGCTAGCTGATTATTCCCTTGAGCAGATGGTCATGGAACCAACCGGGGAAAGGGGATCCTGGACTTGGTGCTAACTAATGAACAAGATCTCGTTCAAGATGTCCTTGTAGCTGAGCCCATAGGTACCAGTGACCATAACACAATAACCTTCAACGTAAGTTTGGATAGCAAACTGTCAGTGAAAACTAACACAGAGACATTAAACTTTCACAAAGGGAATTTCACCAAAATGAGAAAAATTGTAAAGAACAAACTAAAAGGAGCAGTAAAAAAATCAAATCCCTCAAAATGCTTGGAAACTGTTTAAAAATACCTTAAAACAGGCCGAACTAAAATGCATTCAATAAAAGAAAGAGGCATGGAAAGTCCAAAAGGACACCAGTATGGCTTACAAATGAAGTAAAAGATGTGATTGGAAAGAAGAAAAACTCATTTAAGAAATGGAAGGCTCTTCCTACCGAGGAGAACAGAAAGGAACACAAGCTCTGGCAAACTAAATGCAAAGCAACAGTCAGGAAAGCCAAGAGAGATTTTGAGGCACACATAGCAAAGAATATTAAAAAAAACAACAAAAACTTCTTTAAGTACATCAGAAGCAGGAACCCAACTAGAAAAGCAGTTGGGCCACTCGCCGACAATGGCCAGACAGGGAAAATCAGCGAAGACAAGGAGATTGCTGAGCGGCTAAATGACTTCTTTGCCTCCGTTTTCACACAGGAGGACAGACAACATATGCCTGCAGCTGAGTCAGTTTTTCAGGGAGGGAATTAAATGAATTAAACCAGATAGAGATAAACAAGGAAGATGTTCTCACATGCCTTACTAAACTAAATGTCAACAAATCACCAGGGCCAGATGGCATCCACCCCAGAGTTCTTAAGGAACTCAAGTATGAAATTGCTGAAATTCTAGCCAAAATATATAACCTTTCTCTAAGATCAGGCACTGTACCCGAGGACTGGAGGGAGGCAAATGTAACTCCGATCTTCAAGAAAGGATCAAGGGGTGATCCAGGAAATTATAGGCCAGTTAGTCTAACCTCAGTTCAGGCAAAGTGATGGAAACCATTATTAAAGAAAAATTACTAAGCACATAGAAGAACAGGCATTGCTGAAGGAAAATCAACATGATTTCTGCAAAGGCAAATCATGTCTTACTAACTTGTTAGAATTCTTTGAGGGTGTAAATAAACACATAGATAAAGGGACCCAATTGATATTGTTTACCTTGACTTTCAAAAGGCTTTTGACAAAGTCCCTCACCAAAGGCTCCTAAATAAGCTCTTCAGCCATGGAATCAGGGGACAGGTCTTGTCCTGGATTGGAACCTGGCTAAACTGTAGGAAACAAAGGGTGGTAATAAACGGACATTTCTCTGGGTGGAAAGAGGTGAGAAGTGGCGTACCCCAAGGTTCAGTTTTGGGTCCGTTACTTTTAATTTATTCATTAATGATCTGGATGTAGGAGTGAATTCTGAGGTAGCAAAGTTTGCAGACGACACTAAATTGTTCAGGGTAGTTAAAAATGAAACTGATTGTAAAGAGCTCCAGAAAGATCTCTCGAAATTGAGTGAATGGGCAACAAAGTGGCAAATGCATTTTAACCTAAACAAGTGTAAAGTCATGCACATCGGGGCAAAGAACCCCAACTACACCTACAAATTGATGGGGTCAAAGCTTTCCGAGACAAACCAGGAAAGGGATCTTGGGGTCTTGGTGGACAGCTCAATGAAGATGTCAACCCAGTGCGCAGCAACAGTGAAAAAAAAAATTCTATGCTTGGCATGATCAGAAAGGGAATCGAAAATAGGTCAGCAAATGTTGTATTACCTCTCTACAAATCGATGGTAAGGCCACATTTGGAGTACTGTGTACAATTCTGGTCTCCGCACCTTAAGAAGGATATAACGGAACTGGAAAAGGTACAGAAAAGGGCAACAAGAATGATCCAAGGGATGGAGCGGCTCCCTTATGAAACCAGGTTGCAACGCCTTGGTCTTTTCAGCCTTGAAAGACGGCGTTTAAGAGGTGACTTGATCGAAGTGTATAAAATCATGCATGGGATAGAAAAGGTGAATAAAGAAAAACTGTTTTCTTTGTCACAAAACACTAGGACTAGAGGGCACTCCCTGAAGCTCCAAGGTAGGAAAACTAGGACTAACAAAGGGGAAATATTTCTTCACCCAGAGGGTCATTGGGTTATGGAACTCACTTCCAGAGGAGGTTGTGACAGCTGTCAGCCTGGACAACTTCAAGGCAGGATTAGACAGATTCATGGATACCAAGTGTATCGGTAGTTACTGAAAAGGACATTCAAGTGCCACCTCGGAGTTGGTTGAGGTAGGCAGGATTTCCCTGGGTACTGGTTGTGGGGGGTCGGGAGCAGGTGAGGGTTTTGCCCTCCTTTCTGCTAGAGATCCCTGTGTACAACTGGTGGGCCACTGTGTGATACAGGATGCTGGACTAGATGGGCTGAGGTCCGATTCAGCATGGCTCTTCTTATGTTCTTATACTTATTTAGGCAATGCTTTTGACACAAAATAAAATAAACCATACTTTTGGCTAATATTTATTTAATTATTTAAATTAAATATTATTTCAAAACATTTAACATCATACAATTGTCTTGTCATATAATCTATTCTCAAGTCGCTCCTGACACCAAAAATATAAAAATAAATTATTCCCAGATCTATATTCCAAATACTTCTCCCATTGTATACATGGCATTTTAAAAACACAGCTCTGTCAATTCCATTATTTCTAATTTCATCCATTACATATAATTATTGTAGTATGCTATGCTTTCCAACTGTTCATCCGCAATCTTTCTTGGATGTGTTTAAATTTGCCGTTACCTTTACACATGAAGCTAATACAAAGCTTTCTGTTTCTTATCAAATAGATCTTATTTTTCTTTCCTTTTGCTAATCCTGATGTACAGGTTAACTTTTCAGACAGGGTAATCACCCATGTTTAACCAATTCTGTATTGATAAATTATATAGCTTTTTCTAATATTTATGAAACACTTGTTATGAGTTTTTTGGGCTGTATGGCCATGTTCCAGAAGCATTCTCTCCTCTGAGGATGCCTACCATAGATGCAGGTGAAACGTCAGGAGAGAATGCTTCTAGAACAGGGGTCGGGAACCTTTTTGACTCAGAGAGCCATGAAAGCAAAATATTTGGAAATTCATTTCAGTGAGAGCCATATAATATATTTTATATATTTTAAGACTGAATGCAACTAAATGTGAGTATATACGTACATATGATGAGAAAGGAGGACACTTCAGACCAGGCTCTGCAAAAGGCATGCTCAGGACTCTGGGAAGGAAGAGAAGACAGAAGGAAGGGAGAAAGAAAGAAAGACAGACAGACAGACAGAGGAAATAAAGGAGGGAGGGGGAGAGGAAGAAAGAGAAGAAGAACAAACTATGGAAAAGGGAGAAAAGAAAAGCAGGAGTGAGACAAGGAGGGGAAAAGTAAGGAAAGGGAGTGAGGAAAAAGTAAAATAATGAAAGGAAGGAGGGAAGGAAGGAAGGAAGGAAGGAAGAGGGAGGGAGAATGGAGGAAAGAAGGAAGGGGAGAGGGGAGGGAAAAGGAAGGAGAGAAGAAGGAAAGGGTGAAGGGGAGAAAGAAAGGAAGGAAGGAAGGAAGGAAGGAAGGAAGGAAGGAAGGAAGGGAGAATGGAGGAAAGAAGGAAGGAAGGGGAGAGAGGGAGGGAAAAGGAAGGAGAGATGAAGGAAAGGGTGAAGGGGAGAAAGGAAGGAAGGAAGGAAGAGGAAGGAAGGAAGAGGGAGAATTGAGGAAAGAAGGAAGGAAGGGGAGAGAGGGAGGGAAAAGGAAGGAGAGAAGGGAAGAATGGAAGAGGAAGGAAGGAATGTAGAGGGAGGAAGGAAAGAAGGTAGGGGAGAGGGAGGAAAAAGAATGAAAGAAAAAGAGAGGGAAAAAGAAAGGAAGAGAAAGGAAGGAAGGAAGGAAGGAAGGAAGGGGGGAGGGCTGCAGGGTCATCTCTAAAGAGCAATGTTAGGAGCAGAGATTATACCGTAGTGATATGAACTAGGTGAGTGGATGAGGGCATTGCACCCCATTAAAATTTTGCTTTTCCCACCTTGAAATGTTCCTTTGTGCCTCATAATTATAACATTGCAGTTGACCATTTACAACTACAGTTTAGGCATCCAAAGAAAAGAATATCACTGAATTATTCAAAAAGAAATTATCTAAAATGCTGTACAAGCACAAGGTAGCCTTTCCTGCAAGTTGCTGGACTCACTTTTAGGGCAGCTATAGTTGTGCATGACGATTAATTCTCAACTAAATTTGCTTTTCTCCGAGGAAGCACTGAATGCCTTTATGGAGTCAGTACTTGCGTCATTCAGTGCTTCCTCAGAGAGAAGTAAATTTAGAAATCTTGGCTTTTGAAAATGACATGTTTAAAGGAATTTCAAATGGGCAGCTTCTCTGCAGATTTACCCCTAAAAATATGGTTTATTAGATTTCATTAACAATTTGAATTAGTATAGTAGGATAATTTGCACAATATGTATTTAGTACTCCATGTATGCTGGCACTGGAAGTCAGGTAATTTAATGTTGTTTAATCACATGATGCAGTTCAAAGTTACCATGGTCTGGCCAGGAATGTATCCCCTGTGTTGTACTTCATGGACACTGTTATTTAGTTTACATAACTATGTAGAATTGAAAAAAGCTTCACATATCTTGTCAAAGGCGTTCATGGCCGGAGTCACTGGGTTCCTGTGAATTTTCCAGACTGTATGGCCATGTTCCAGAAGCATTCTTTCCTGATGTTTCACCCATATCTATGGCAAGCATCCTCAGAGGATGTGAGGTCTGTTGGAAACTAGGCAAGCAGGGTTTATATATCTCTGGAATGTCCAGGTTGGGAGAAAGAGCTCTTGTCTGCTTGAGGCAAGTGTGAATGTTGCAATGGCCAGCTTGATTAGCAAAGCCTGGCTGCTTCCTGCCTGGGGAAATACTTTGTTGGGAGGTGTTAGCCTGCCCCGATTGTTTCCTGTGTGAAATTCCCTTGTTTTTTGAGTGTCGCTCTTTATTTACTGTCCTGGTAGCCAGATTTTGTTCATTTTCATGGTTTCCTCCTTGCTGTTGAAATTGTCCACATGCTTATACTTCTCTGTCTAGTCTGACATAGTGGTTGTTAGAGTGGTCCAGCATGTTCCATGGCCTGGGAGAAGGGTCTCCATTGCTATAACGGAACTGAAAAGGTACAGAAAAGGGCAACAAGAATGATCCAAGTGCTCTCAAATAACATGCTGTGTCCAGGTTGGTTCATCAAGCACTCTGTTATGGCTGACTTCTCTACTTGAATTAGTCTGCTATGCCTTTCATGTTCCTTGATTCGTGTTTGGGCATTGTGGTTGGTGGCCCCTATGTAGACTTGTCCACAGCTGCATGATATGGGTGAAACATCAGGAAATAATGCTTCTGGAATATGGCCATACAGCCTGGAAAATTCACAGCAATCCAACTTCACAAGATACTTTCTAATCAACAGGGGAAATTCCCCCACCCCCTCCCTTTACTGTTGACAACCTTTCTGTACAGAAACCTCTCTAGTGCTGTTATATACAGTACTTCCAAGTCATTTCTGACACCTGGGAAAAATTGTTCAGAAGGGTTTTGATTCCTGTGACGCTGAGAGAGTATAACTTGAACATGGCCTTTAATGCCATTTTTTACCTCCAGAATTTCATGCGGTGAATCATTTTGCCTTAAAATGCCCTTTAGGGGTATTTCTGGAGCCCCCAGTGGCGCAACGGGTTAAACCACTGCTGAACTTATAGACCAAAATGTCAGCAGTTCGAATCCAGGGAGCGGAGTGAGCTCCAGCTATTAGCCCCAGCTTCTGCCAACCTAACAGTTTGAAAACATGCAAATGTGAGTAGAAATAGGTACTGCTCCTGCGGGAAGGTAACGACGCTCTATGCAGTCATGCTGGCCACATGACTTTGGAGGTGTCTATGGACAATGCTGGCTCTTCAGCTTAGAAATGGAGATGAGCACCAACCCCCACAGTTGTACAAGATAGACTTAGTATCAGGGGGAAATCTTTACCTTTACCCAGGGGTATTTCCACCACATTTTGCCCTCCAAGCCAAATTTATGCCCTGGAGAAACACGAAATAAGGTCTGTTCAAGGAATGGCGTTCTCTTTTTCCCTTGTTCACTACTTCAAAGCTGGTTGGTTTTCATTTATTTTACATTTATTTTTGCCCCCCTTTTTGCTCTTAAATGTTGGAACTGATTAATGAAAATAATAATTAAAAAATGAAGGAATAGCAGTATTGTGGGAAGGATATGTGGAACATGAATTGGTTGCAAGTGTGGCTACTTACTTACCTGATTGATGTTTGTTTCCAGTATCAAAATACTTCTTTGGATATTCTCTTCAGGGCCCATTTGCCAAGAAAAAGTACGTTACTCCTCCTGTCCTTGTCACTGTAATTGCAGCACTTTGTGGGAAGCACATTATCCAAGAAACACTTTGAGTTCTAGGTAAACAAAGGCGTAATGGTTGCCCAAAGTCTGAGTTATTTCACTAGCGAAAGGAAACGAATCCCAAAAGCCAATTACAGAATTGCTACATTACTTCTGCCTGCTTTTAAAAAGCTTTTTAAAAGAGAGTTTTATGAAAGTCTATGTTTGACTAAGTGTAAGAGGTCAAAGAAGAGTATCTGTGGTTTGTTTCATAGATATTGTTGCCTATTATTATGATAAATGCTATTGCGGAGATATTGCAAAGTGTTTTGGATTTGGTTTCTGACCCATCATTTTCCCTGATCAGTAATTGTTTTTGTTTTACCATAATATTGTTGATATTGTTGGAATTGATTTCCAAAAACAAGCTCCTAAACTCTGGATCCCTCAAAATAACATGAAAACACCAGAAACATTTTTGAAAATTATTTTAAAATCACTAATCCATCATCTGGGAGTAACTACTATAGTTACAAAATAATGGTTACCTGAATTTCCTATTAATTGACCTACTAACTAACATTACAATTTCAACTAAGACAAATTCACTCCTTTTGGGATAGAATAGTAATATTTAGTTACTTTTATAGTTATGTGACTTGTATCTTTATTGAGTGCAGAAATATCTCAAGTCATAGCTGGTGCCGTGTCTCAGACCTCAAGGTAAAAGTAAGTATCCATACGGTCCACACATGTATTTTAGTTACTTTTGTGAAATGGGGAAAGGCCTACTTTTAAAATTGTAACTGTAATAGAAATTAATCAATTTTGCATTGCCATTTACATTCCCACAACCCAAAACAATGAGCATTATTTTAATTTTTTACTACAATGAGATAAATGCTGGCACAATGGGTTAAACCCATTGTGTTGGCAGACTGCTGGCTGAAAGGTCAGCTGTTCAAATCCATGGAGAACGGGTTAAGCTCCCTCTGTCAGATTCAGCTCCCCATGCAGGGACATGAGAGAGGCCTCCCACAAGAATGGTAAAACATCAAACATCTGGGCATCCCTTGGACAATGTCCTTGCGGACAGCCAATTCTCTCACACCAGAAGCGACTTGCAGTTTCTCAAGTCACTCCTGACATGAAAACAAACAAATGTTGGTCCCACAGATACGGAATTACAGTGTTGAACTATAATTCTGCAGTGCAAAAAGCTTTTAGGACCAGCTTTTAGGACCATTTCAAAGCTTTTATTTGAAGGAGAGGCTTCAGAAACATCACAGAGTTTTGAGCCCCCCAAAATGGCGCTGTGGCCCATCTGCTGTAAGACCAACTTCGAGAATCAATTACTTTATTTGCATTCTCTGTTCCTAGCCCTTGCCTTAAAAAGTGAGCAAAGGGGTGGATTTTTTTCAATGTCTTTAGAAACCATGGAAGGAGGCTTCTCTATAGATATTTCTGAAATTCAACATAAAGATCGCTGATCCCATAAAGGAATATACCTCTTTCTTCATGTTGCATTGTTGAGGGATTATAAAAGGCACTAAGAGCTACTTTTTCTTCCAATTGGTTCAGAAGAACTAATTATATGACTAGAATCAAGAAAGCCATGCATTTACCAGAAAACCTTTAAGCACCTCTGGAGTACCTTGCCTACATTGTTCCTGACAGTTAAAACCATTCTGACAACAGCTGCAGTAAATGAGAAGTTGGTTTCCATTAATCTCTCTTAAGTGATAACATTCAGTACGAGGTTGCTCTTGCTTTGTGCATGTGCAGAGATGTTTCTTTCTGTTTTTAAAGGGATACTGTTGAGGGCAATTAATACCAATGTATAGGCTACCACAGACATGGGCAAACTTCAGCCTTCCGGGGGTTTTGGCCTTCAACTCCTACAATTCCTAACAGCCTCAGGCCTTTTCCTTTTCCAGGGCCCACTTTGACCAGGGACCACTCTCCAACATTAGTACCAAACATTAGTACTCTTCTAAGCCAAAGAGTCGGCATTATCCAAAGACACCTCCAAGGTCATGTGGCCAGCATGACTGCTTGGAGCGCCGTTACCTTCCTGCCAAGGCGGTACCTAGTGATCTACTCACATTTGCATGTTTTCGAACTGCTAAGTTAGCAGAAGCTAGGCCTAATAGTGGCAGCTCACCCGGCTCCCCAGATTTGAACAGTCAACCTTTCGGTCAGCAAGTTCCAGCAGCTCAGTGGTTTAACCTGCTGTGCCACTAGGGGCAGTATAATAGTATTGATTCAATGAAGGGAGCCACAGCCCTGAATTGCAAGGCCTGATGGCTAGGGATCAGGGAGGTCTCTCATTCATAGGGTCTCTGTAAATTGAAGTCTCCTTGACAGCAAATCATATCAAGATATCTTGATAGGAAGTGGAAAAAAAGATTAAATCCTGAATTTTCTCTTTTTTTTAATTCTCAAATTCATGGTATCCTTGACTGAACAATTCATGTATTCAAGTGTAATTTGAGTGAAAGTGGTCACCATGGAATAAACTGATTTTTCCTCTTTTCCCCCTAAACAAAGGAGCATTTTAATGCTAAAGGTGGAAAGGACAGATGTGACAGGTCCCCACTCCAGACTAACTTGTAGTGTTGCTAACTCTTGGACTCCTGTAACTCACCTTGCTCTCCTTTCTCCTCAAAATCCTTCCCTAGATTAGGTACTTGGGTCTCAAGGTGATCCCTATATGGATCGGTGGATGTGTTGATTAGTGGATTCACAGTGGCAAACATGAGCAGATTATCAAAACCTAATAAGAACAGCCAGACACAAGTGTAAAAAAAGAATAAGTAAATAGAAGTGTATTAATGCACAATTAGATTGCACATTAACCCCTGAACTATTTAATCATTCACAGCCTATTCAGTTCGCAACACCGGCATTAGTCCTTATGGGCTCAACAGGCATAAGCAGAGCAAGCCTATGCTGTTAAAAGATTTATTTTACAAGTCAGTGAAGATTTTTTTAAAAACCATACAAGTTGACCTTAAAATGTTCAGAAAACAGTGTATCCACAGAGTAGCAAATGTGTGACAGTCAACACTGATGACCACAAGTCTCTAGCCAATATGTGCAATTGATTGAACTACCTCATCAGTATTTTGCCCATTGTCCTAGTCCAAAGGGAGAGCACATGGAAATCTCAAGCCAGCTTTTGGTTTTGAAGGGTTTTTTTTTTTAAAAAAAATGTATCACAGCTTAATAAATTCTTCTTCTGTTCTCAAAGACTGGATGTACACAGATTCACAAGCAGTGGTGTTTACACTGGGAAGCGAGGACTAGATGTGGCACAATTAGAGGAATCCCCGTGTAGTTTTCATGGTGTAAATCCAGAGGAGGCATGTTCAGAATTCATTCATGTTACACTAATGTAACAAGTAGAAAGGAAGCAAAGAAATGAAAGACTTGACCTAAGACATCAAAATGCAGTGATATTTTGCTCTAAGATGCATAAAAAATTCATAACCCACCCATGAAACCAAGTGGAAAACTGGGTTATTTAAGGTTAAAAGAACTTCTGCGAGATCAATCTGAGAAAGTTTTTTTTTTTAAAAAAAGAAACACGATTGCATTTTATCTCCTTCCACTCCCACAGTTCAATATTAGAATCCTTTTCTTATTTTCCTACTGGGATGGTCACAAATAGAAAAAGGCTAAAGCAGTGATAATATGATCTCAACTTCTCTTTAGTACTGTTGGTCAGATTTGCTTCCTTGATCAGATCTCCAGGTATTACAAGAGACAAAATTGAGGGTGAATTTTATGCAGATGTTAGTAACATCTGCAAGTTTAGTGTAGGTAACACTTTTTGGTCTAGAAAAATAATAATAATAACAACAACATACTTTATTTATATCCTGCCCAATCTCCCCGAGAAGACTCAGGGCAGATTACAGTACACATATATGGCAAACTTTCGATGCCATTATGCTATTAACAAAGACAGACACTACATAAACAGAGGTAAAGACAAAATTGAGGATGGATTTTATGCAGATATTATTAACATCTGCAAGTTTAGTGTAGGTTCCAGACAGGAATCAATCAGGGCCAGATAACATCTCTCAACAAAGGATCCCCCCAGATAGGAAGCAGCCAGGCTTTGAAGCTGCAAGGCCATTCAATGCTAATCAAGGTGGCCAACTGCAACATTCACACTTGCCCCAAACAGACAATAGTTCTTTCTCCCACACTGGACATTCCACAGATATATAAATCTCACTTGCCTAATTCCCAACAGACCTCACAACCGCTGAGGAAGCCTGTCACAGATGTGGGCAAAATGTCAGGAGAGAATGCTTCTGGAACATGGCCGTACAGCCTAGAAAACCCAAAGTCACCCACTGTCTTTTATAGTAGCAACTCCCAGTTCAATGGTGCTATCAAAGGTGCTGAAATCTGTTTTCAAAATGGGTCAACTGCTATAGGTCACATCTACACTGCCATATGATGCAGTTTGAAACAGCATTTAACAGCATTGAACTATATTGTGTGAGTCTACATTGACCATATAATGCAGATTCAAATTGCAGTATATGGCAGTGTAGATAGGACTATAGAGATCTTCCCTAAACTGCTGCTTTAAAACTCAGTGCCTGTAAAGCCCACTGTGAATCAAAACTCATGTAAATCCCATTCATTCTATGAGTTTATTATAGTTGATATTAGAAATAGAATCCAGCAGCTCTGTCTAGTGGGACTGTATTCCTTTGTACAACTGTATTACACTCTCCAGCCTAAATGTAAAACTACAGTTTGCCTAAATATACAGTATGTCACGCTGGGAAACAAATGTGTGCAGTTTCTCCTTGAAGAATGATTAAAGTTATTGCTTTATTATTAGCTGACAGAACTCTGGAGGCTCCTGTGTTATTCACAGCAAGAGGAAAGGGGTGAGTATCAAAACAAATCTCTCAGACAGAAGGCAATGAGGCAGGATAAACTGGCAAAGGTAATAGTTTTAAAATACATCACCGAGCAAGTGAGGTCCCTTTCTGGAATTCATATGTTTTGCTGCTGCAAAGAACTGAGCATCCACCCCCACCCCTGCATTCGGGACAATCTCATTTTGCAAATATGGCAAGAGAGCACCAAGGAACCGCTCAGGAAAGATGAACTCACTAATGGAAGCAGGGATGCAGACCTCTGTTTGCCTTCTTTTTGCAAGAAACAAAGATTTCCCCCCTTCATTCAGAAAGAAAGCAAGACACTTTGTGTTGATCTCAAAGCAATTTTTGCATTTGTGAAAACAATGTTTTGCTCCGATGGCGTGTGTACTGCAAAATTGGTAGCTAAACTACCATTGCTGCCTCTTTGATACATGGATTTTTCAAAAATGAGAAGTGATGGATGGATTCTTTATGTCATTCTGTTCAATCAAACTGCAGATCTACTGTGCTCGACATGTGAGTGGGAGTGCGCTCCAGCATACTGCTTTACTTCACAGATGGAGAGGGACTCTAGGTTTGGACAGATTATTTCTGCAAATTGGGGGAACCTTCTTGGAAAATAAAGCTAATTCTTGCACCAGAAGGAAGAAAGTGTTTTAAGATGTACGCAAGTGTGCAAACAGCTGAGAAGGTGTACACCAATACACTTGGTCAGTGGGGAAATGTAGGTTAGCTGTACTATAAATGTGCACACAATGGAATTTTTTTTATATAGAAAGGATGGTAAGAAAAAACAAAGTGGAAACTACAGTACAGCTACACCAGTGGCTCCCAACCTTTTTTTGACCAGGGACCACTTTGGCCGGGGACCATTTTGACCAGGGACAACTCTCCAACATTAGTACCAACAGGGTTATAAATCAGTTTTTGGTCAACTTTAGATTTAGTTTGGTTATTTGGGGTGCTGGTTCAGAAAACAGCATTGGATAGACAACATCAGCTCTAGTTTATGTTACAGAACATATGGCATGCAGTAGTCGCTATCTACTTGCCCACAGAAAACCATATTTAATAATTTTCAGCACTCTTGTTGCAAGGGTGTAGTAACAGTGAGACCACGGACTATATTTTAGTTATTGCAGACCACTGGTGGTCCATGGACCACAGGTTGGGAACCACTGCTCTACACTGTAGAATTATTACAGTTTAGCACCTCTTTAACTACCATGGCTCAATACTATGGACTTATGGGAAGTGTAGTTTTACAAGGTCTTTAGCTTCCTCTACCAAATATTGCTGGTGCCTCCTCAGACTGCATCTCCCAGGATTCCATAGCATTGAGCCACTTCAGTTAAAGTGATGTCCAACTGCAATAATTCTACAGTGCAGATGCAGTCTCATAAAATGCAGTGCAACTGACGTGGATACCTTTTCACATCCTAAGTATGCATGAAAGCATACATAAGCAGTATGCATACCCTTTTCACATCTAAAGTATGCATGCAAGCATACATACATGCTTGCATAAATGCGAAGGATTGGCACAATTCCTGCATGTATGCCTATATGTGTATTTATCTAAATTTAACTGATATCTGGAATGTTAAATTGGCTCTATGACTGTCTATATATGTTGTATGTCAATGACATTGAATGTTTGGCTGTGTATGTGCATTGTGATCTGCCCTGAGTCCCCTGCAGGGTGAAAAGGGTGGAATATGTTATCTGGTATAGGCAGGGCTATGAAATCTTGATTCACGTAGGTAAGAAAAACAGAAATGAGGAATGAACACGAAGGCAGGATAAACTGGTGGCTTCCATGTTAATAAAGTAATAAATCTGCTTCTGATTTTAATCCAAATTTTAAAGGTGATTTCCAAGTTGCTGAACTTATTTTGAAGATAGGATTCTAGGGACATCTTATTTATTTATTATTTATTATTTCGATTTATATACCACCCTTCCCAAAAAGGCTCAGGGTGGTTCACAACAATGAATACACAACACAACATAGTTAAAAACAGAATAAAAACAGATTAGGACCAGAATGGAAAGTATAACCTTAGAGATTAAATGCCTGGCGAAACAGGGTGGTCTTACAGGCCCTCCTGAAGGCCTGTAACTCCATTATTGCTCGTGCCTCTGCCAGGAGGGTGTTCCACAGGGTAGGCGCTATTACAGAAAAGGTGCGCTGCCAAGTCGATGACAATCGGCAAATCTTGAGTGATGGAACCTTCAATAGGTTCCTTACAATCTTCCTTACAATACAACATAAAATAGATTCACTGCTCCAATAGCATGGAAATAATAATAATAATAAAAATAACATAATAACACTTTATTTATATTCCGCTGTATCTCCCCAAAGGGACTCAGAGCAGATTACAACAAACAAACATAGGCAAACATTCATTGCTTTTAATACAGTTGAAATAACAATGACATACCAGTACACAGAACACAGGTAAAGGCTTCCCCTTTCATCTCCGGCTTCTGAAAGCCGTGTTCAACTCTGGCAATGGGGGGGTGCTCTTGCTCCATTTCCAAGCCAAGAAGTCTGTTGCCATAAATATCTCCTGGTCATGTTGCTGACATCGCTGGGCATCTTTATTTCTTTCTTGCGAAGCGACACCTATTTATCTACTCACATTTCCATGTTTTCGAACTGCTAGGTTGGCAGGAGCTAGGCTTAACAGCAGGAGCGCACCCTGATCCACGGCTTACAACTGCCAACCTTTAGGTCAGCAGATTCAACAGTTCAACGGTTTAACCCATTGTGCCACCACAGCCCCAATGACTAACAACTACAGCTTGGGAAAATATATGTATTCAACAAATTTCCTTTGGTCAAGGCATATAGAAGGGCGTTGCAGCCAGATATGCATATGTCACTCTTGATACATGCAAATGTGTGCAAGAGAGAAGTAGGCTTAATGAAAAAAGGACACATGGGAAAAAGCAAAAGGACAATACCTTTTTTCTCTTTGTCTGCTTTTTCTTATTTTTTTCTCTTCACCATCAGCTCCTTGTGAGTTCTACTTTTATTGTCTAATGTTTAAACGACTCCTTTAATGAGGCTTCCATTCGTTCCCTTAGGATCCTGTTCTGCCACATCATATCAGGCTTGTTCTTGTTCTGATTCAGTCTTTCGACAACCTTGTTTAAGTTTTGAGACTATTACCTTAAGGAGGTTTCACGCCAAAATGGATGGCAATTTTCAGTGAGAAGATTACAAGTTGCCGCATTGGGAAAATGGCCCCTGCTATTGTATGTAAAGAATCTTATTGATCGGGCAGCTCTGGATGAGGCTTTTGAGAAGAGCAGACGCTCACATTTTGCCACAATAAACCGTGCACTGTACTTTGTGCTAAACCTATTGGGACCAAAAGAAATAGGACAAAATTATACAATTCACAGTCCTCTTGTGCTTTCAAAGTCTTTCAGTACTATGACTTGAGAGCTGGTTTCATGTAATGAAAATCTGCCAGAAGCCACAGTGATGGCAAAGAAATGCAAATTACCTTTTATTTTCCGAATTTAATCTCTTAATGCAACGAACAGAGTTTAGAGAAAGAGTCACAGAACAACTCTTGTTCTGATGTTGTCTGAACTCCAATTTATCTAGAATTCAGTAAAGTTACTTTTTGGGCTACAATTCCCAGAATGCATAAATGTTATCCTTTTTTTTACTACAGATCTTTGGATCACAACATCAGTGACCAGATGGCTGGTAGTTTCAGAGAACTGACGGAGCACACATTATTAGGCTAATATTGTGGGCAAACTCCAGAAACCTTAGAAAATATTTGTTTTTGGATCACCAATCTCATAGAAATAAAAAAATCTTGCTTTTCCTTACCTGTTTATAGTGTCAATGCCAAATACACCATGAGTAAAATTATTTATTTATTTATTTATTTATTTTTATTTACTTACTTCATTTCTATTCTGCCCTTCTCATCCCTCAGGGGACTCAGGGCAGATTACAATGTACACATTACATTTAGACACACAACACACAAGACAGACAGAGGCAATTTTTTAAACATCTGGCCACCAGGGGGAGCTGTCGCACTCTTTCATTCCTCAGGGTGTTTCCTGGGGATCTTTTTTTATGGCCTCGTAAATCAGTTAAATTTGCCTCCCCACTAAGTGGTACTTTTAATTTCTTACTTGACAGATGCAACTGTCATTCGGGTTTCAAAGGTCGACAACAGGCTACACAATAGGTCGAGAGCCCAACTCGACCCGGGCAGGCCTCGAACTCATGACCTTCTGGTCAGTAGAGATCTTATGCAGCTGACACCCAGCCTGCTGCACCACATTCCTGGTGCTTACTGAAATAAAATTTCCTATACCCTCTTTGTTGGGCAACATAAAGGTGTATCTATACTATAAAATTAATTCAGTTCTTTAACTGCCATGGCTCAGTGTTATGGAAATGTGAAGGTTTCAGTTCAACAAGGTCTTTAATCTTTTCTGCCATCCATGATTTCATAGCATTGGGCCATGGCTATTAAAGTGACACCAAACTACAGTGTAGTGTACATGCGCCCACAGTCCATGGGCCACTTGTGACTTTTTCAAACTCATCTGGTTCTCCCCCAATCGTCCCCCTAAAAATGATTTTCTTTGTAGATAAGTAATGCCTTTATTTGCTTATTTATTGTGTCAGAAGCAAATTGAGAATACAGTTATAATGTGGGGGGAAAAACCACAAACAAAATTAAAACTTGGCATTATGCTAAATTTCCTTTGACCAGAAGCTAGCCACTTGGAGTGTCTCTGGTGTGACTGTAAGGAGGTCCTCCATTGTGCATGTGGCAAGGCTCAGACTGCATTATAGTAAGTGGTCTGTTGTTTGCTCTTCTCCACACTCACATGTCGTGGACTCCACTTTATAAGCCAATTTCTTAAGATTGGCTTTGCATCTCATGGGAGCACAGTCTGTTCACCGTCATCCAAGTCGGCCAGCTTTCTGTGGAGTTTCTCATTCGGTCTCAGCCACTGATTGAGGTTCCGGGTTTGAGCCTGCCACTTTTGGATTCTCGCTTGCTGAGATGTTCCTGTGAGTATCTCTGTAGATCTTAGGAAACTGATACTTGATTTAAGTCAATGCCATTTGATGCAACAAGAGAGAGGGTCTTCTCGGGAGCCATCCTGGCCTTTGGAACTCCCACCCCATTGAGATTAAAACTGCTATCTTTCACTGTTATCTTCCAAGAACCCGTTGGAGACCTACCTGTTCAAGCAAGCTTTTGATGAATGAATTCAATTGCTAATGACAGCAAGGTTGATTTGAACTGAGTTTTGCAAAATATACTATTTAATTGATGAGTCTCAACAATAAATGTAATTTTAATGCTTAATATTTAATACGGAAAAATGGGAATGGTGTCTGGACTGCAGTCAAAATACTGGAAGTAGTGTGTTTATTCTGCACCTTCCAAGAAGGCACGGAATAAATCCACTATCTAATCAATTCTGGTTTGTGGCAAATGTATTATTTCTTTATTTACTGCATTTTATCCATCCTTCTCAACCCCCGAAGGGGGACTCAGGGTGGCTTACAATTGAGCCCCATCAGGAGGCTACTTCAACAGATACAATAAAACCACACCAAATAGACAACCCAATAACAAATGGACAACCCAATAAAACATCATAATTAAAATCAATACAGTCATCAGTTAAAAACCGTAATTGCGGGTTGGTCAGAACATCATTTTATTTTATTTTTATTTTATTTTATCGAATTTCTAGGCCGCCACTCCCAAGAGGCTCGGGGCAGCTCACAACAGAACAATACACAATAAAAACACATCAAAATACATTATACATTCTAAAATATCATAGATTAAAAACACAGTGTGCTGTACGGAAAGCCCTTTTTTATTGTGGAAGTTTCCACAATAAAGGGGCTGTCTAGATCTGTCTAGAAATATGGTGCACCACCTGAGATAGCTCCTTTAAAGTTCAGACTAAAACACAGAGCAGATTTGCTACCCCATGACATGGCTGTTATCACTGATTTTGTGCATGTGTGCGCTTATTATTTGTGGGTGACATGGGAAAATATCAGGAGGAAAATTATATATATATATATATGTCTTTTACTAGAATAATTCAGTAGATGAAGGAATATGATAACCATGGGAGAAATATAATGGTAACCCAGGTCCTACAAATCATGTAAATCTGTCCTCTATCTAATTTATCACAGCCTAGGCTGTAATAAATTGCATCACTGGGGAAGAGAAACAAAAGAGAAGAGAATGAGGCTAATGAAAAAAAAAGAGGCTTGCGCTGCACTAGGTTTGTGTGGTTAAATGATCTCCTGATCCTATTTTTATTCTTGTTGGGTAAAAATGTAGTCCTTGGTATTGATTGGGATTTGGTTTCAGTACCCTTTGTAGATACCAAAATCTGCAGATGCTAAAGTCCCATTATATACAATGACATTGTAAAATGATGCCCCTTGTATGAAAGAGAAAATTAAGGTTTGTTTTTTTTAATTAAAAAAAATCAAAGTTGTGGATGGTGGAATCTAAGGATGCAGAATCTGTGGGTGCTGTGGGATGACTGTAATAATAAAATTGCAATTAATTCAGTGTCTAGATCCAGGAAATAATACACTTTTTGATAGAAGAAGCTGGCCTATCACAGGGCTTTTTCACTGTCTGGAGTTTAATCTTGTTCAAAATCCACTAGATCAGTGGTTCTCTACCTTCATAATGCTGTGAACCGTTAATACAGTTCCTCATGTTATGGTAACCCCCAAACATATAATTATTTTCATTGCTACTTCACAACTGTAATTTTGCTACTGTTATGAATCATCATGTAAATATTTGATATGCAGGATATATTTTCATTCAGTGGACCAAACTTGATTTTGATTTTGCCATTTGGGAGTTGTAGTTGCTGAGATGTATAGTTCACATACAATCAAAGAGCATTCTGAACTCCACCAAGGATGGAATTGAACCAAACTTGGCACACAGAACTCCCATGATCAACAGAAAATAAAGGAAGGGTTTGGTGGGCATTGACCTTGAGTTTTGGAGTTGTAGTTCACCTTCTTCCAGGGAGCACTGTGGACTCAAACAAAGGTGGATCTGGACCAAACTTGGCATGAATACTCAATATGCCCAAATGTGAACACTAGTGGAGTTTGGGGAAAATAGACATTTGGGAGTTATAATTGCTGGGATTTATAGTTCACCTACAACCAAAGAGCATTCTGAACCCTACCAATGATAGAATTGGGCCAAACTTCCCACACATAACCCCCATGCCTTGAAGGGACTTGCTGACACCACACTTGCCCACACAGAAGCGACCTGCCCCAGGGGTCCCGACCTCCAGGCTGAGAAACACTGCACTAGATATTTTCCCTCTCCTTCGTCCAAAGGCACAATGGACCAATTCTCAGACTTTTATCCTTGCAAAAGTTCTATAGAATAGGATAGGTTTGGGGTTATGAACAACATGGGGTTATTCACAGTGTATCATAACAAAATGGACAAAGGCCAGGTCTTCCTGGGAGACCTCCTGATGGGAGATGGATGAGAGTTGTATTCTAAAATATATGGAGGGCACTGTAATGAGTAAGGCAATCCAAGACAGTTCACAACATTAGTAAATTGCTGCATATTACCATGAAGGGCAATACGGTCAATGACATGAATCAGAACTTTAAAAACCACCAAGGCATCACAGTCTTTGAACTGCCAAAAAGTTACATCTTAAAAGGAATATTTACAAAGGCACACTGTTCCTTTCTGTGAATGTTGAATTAATAATTAAGCACATTAATCTATATATCTAGCATTGCTAATGATGCTACAGTACTGCGTCTGCAGCTATTTTAAAATCTCATGTAATGAGTTGTTCTTTTTCAGCTGCAATCCTTCACGCATTTGCTTTGAAGTAAATTTCAGTGAATGAGGTGGGAATGTCACATGACTAAATAGAATTCATATAACACATTCCTATCTACCTACTTACCTACTAGGTGTGTGCAATTCAGAAAGAAACCTGTACTATTTTCCGTGGTGGTTTTTGCTCATTTTTTGGGAAATTCCCAGAATATTCCCAATAATTTTTTTTTGGGGGGGGGGATAAGGTTTCTCATTCTGGGAAGATTCGGCCCATGAGGGGAACGAGGGAAATTCTGAGACTCCTGTTTCCATCATTTTTAGGGCTATCAAGACGAAAATGGCAGCACGTTTACGAACATAAGCCCCTCACGTTTCAGAATGTTAGGGTCATCCACTGATTTTTATGAAATTCTTAAAGGTTTTTGGGGTGGAAGGAAGGTGTAGGAGAGAGTATAGAAGACAGAAGATAGATATTGCTGGGGAGGGATTGAAATTGAAATACTAGCATTCTCACCAAAGGAACTCAAGGGAGTCAGGCTATCCCCTTCCTTCCCTAAACCACCCCCCCACAAAGGTAAAAAAATTAAAACAAACACCCACAATGCCCTTTCACAGCCCCTCCCCAATGCACACCCATCCTCCCCTTCCTAGCAAAATAGTAAAAAAAAAAAAAAAGGAGACGGACTGAAAGATATTAAACTAAGAAAATGTAACATTTGCCAAAGAAAAAGATTGGAATTGAGTCAAAAAGTGATCCTAAGCATCAATGCCACAGGAAAATGGAGGAGCTCACCCTGGTATATATAGACCAGCTTGGTAAAAAGACATGTGATCTGCTTTCTTGCTTTGATTGGCTCAGGCAAGGATAAGGGGGAACTGCCCCCCCCCCCAAGCATGTGGCTGTTGGCATGGTGCAGTAAGAAGCAGCCCATGTTGGCTGCCATGTGGTTTGTCTTGGTCAAGCCAATTCAAGCCCCATCACCTGTTCCATTTCCAGAACTGCCGGAATTTCCGGATCCTGTTTTGAAAAACCGTACCATGCACACCCCTACTAACTACCTACCTAGAAGTAACTGACATGTAGTACTTTCAAGGACAGCGTATTTCCATAAATTTGCTGGTAAAGTGGACCAGAGGATTCTGTGAACTAGAGTCCAAAATCATTTCTCCATGCTCTGATCCTGAGAACCGTAACCACAGCACATTACCAAATAGAATCCTATACATATTTGGTAATTTATATTAAAATAAGTCTCACTGGGAACTGTGGCGCCAAAGTCTAACATTTCCAGTCTCTGAGAATAGTTACATCATTATTTTTGATGGATAACAATGGGACCTGTCATTCTGGAAGCGAGAAGTCCCAATCACAGTTTCTTTTCATTCCTCTGTTCCTGAGGAGTGATCAGAAAACAATACTTGAGCATGGAAAAGGAAGGTGTGCTTGATCTCTTGTATTTTGGCCACAGTAATTGCTTGTTTGTTTGTTTCTTGTTCATATTTGTTCCATGTTACATGATGTGCCTGGCAAGCCACAGCTTGATCAATGACTGCATTAGTGAATACATAAGATGTTCAAGCTGTCATAGTGTCAAATCCCTCTCCTGGACTATAAAACCTACATTTGGCACTTCCAAATCCTATGGAAGGATGAGGGGTTGGGGAAGCAGGAATGATACTTTTACTTGTTTCACAAGAAAATGTGTAAATATTTGATGCTCTTGAATGAATTCTGCAAACATGCAAGCAGCAGCTACCTTATTTGATTCAATGTGACATTTCAGCTCCCAGGAGCCCATGAGTCACTTTGTTACAACTACATACACTAAAATTGCATATGGCATTAGTTTCAAGTGTGCACCCAACTTTTCCTGTTTGGTTTCTTCTCATGTGCGTAGCAAATTCAAAAGGAGTAGCTGTGTTAGCCTGTTGCAGCTAAAACAATGCACGTGTTGCACTCCAGGCCTGGAAACCCTGTGACTTCAAACACCACACAGCTGAGTAAAATGCAAGCAGTTTATTGAAGATAATTAACAGCAGTAGCAGTAAAAAGCAATCCGCAGTAAAAGGTAAATCCAAATAGGTAGAAAAGGTAGATAAGAACAGATAATCCAGGAAAATAGTCCATGAAAACAAATACTGGAACTTCCAAGCCAAAAACCCCAAAGTACTTGAGCATTAATCAAACAAAGCGCTTCACCATGAAATAACAAGGCACTTAATTCAGAAATCTATCCAAGGCAAGACATCCAGGAACTTGAGACAAGATCTTGACCTAACTCCAATGTTGCTTCATCTGGCTACAGATTCTGTACTTAATTAACACTTTTCTTCCTCTCATCTACTGTATATACCAGTGCTGTCCAACTTCTGCCGACCCAAGGGCCGGACTTCTGGTGAGTGATCACCTGGGGGCCCGAGTGGCCACGCCCCCTGGCCACGCCCCCTGGCCACACCCCCAGTCACGTGGCTCCACCCCCTCTCCCAAAGCATCACAATACCCTTGGAAACGGGCGATTTCGCCCGCTTCCGAGGCTGTTGTGACGCTTTGAGAGGAAGGAGGAGCCACGAGGAGCTCATGGCTCCGCCCCTCACCCAAAGCATCACAACAGCTGTTGTGACACTTTGGGGAGAGGCAGCTGCTGCAGTGCCAGGGGAAAGGAGGGAGGCAGGACGGGGTCCTGGCAGGGAGGAGGCAGCGGATCGCTGCCCCTTCCCTTCCAGGACCCTTCAGTCCCTCCTTTCCTCCTGGCAGCAGCGTCCCAAACAGAACGCGCTGCCAGGGAGAAAGAAGGGAGGGAGGACGGGGTCCTGGCAGGGAGGAGGCAGCGGATCGCTGCCCCTTCCTTTCCAGGACCCTTCAGTCCCTCCTTTCCTCCTGGCAGCGGCGTCCCAAATGGAACGCCGCTGCCAGGGGGAAAGGAGGGAGGGAGGACGGGGAAGAGGAGGAGGAGGGAGAACTCCGCGGCGCCAGGAAAGAGGAGGAGGAGGGAGAGTTCTCCCCTCCTCCTCTCCCCCCGCCCGCGCCTGCCCCGATCCGGCGCCGGCGCGCGTGGGGGAAAGAGGGGCGAAGGAGGAGGCAGCCAGCTGACTGCCTCCTCCTTCGTCCCTCCTCCTCCAGCGGACGCGCCGCGGCTCCAATCGCGAGCCGCGGTGAGGGAGGGGGAGGAGGAGCTGGCTCCCTCCTCCCGGCCCCTCCCCCCTCCCCCCGGCCACCATTTTTTTTTAAAAAATTCAATTTTTTTAAAAAAAATTAAAAATGGCGGCCGGGGGCATAGCAGGGGCCGTGTCCAACAGGCTGGGGGCCGTGTACGGCCCCCGGGGCACCAGTTGGACAGCCCTGGTATATACCATGTGGCCAAGAACGGATTTCTTCTAAGTTTTGAATCTCGTATCAGTCTCTGCTACAATCTGGCAGAGCACCTGAGAGCCTGGTTTGCTTTTCTTTGCTGACTGAAAACACTTCTCCTGTTCACTGGCTCATTAATTTCTGTAGCTGGACAAGGCACTGAGCCTTTCTCAGGCTCAAGACTTTGGGAATCCTCTGGTAGCAACCCAGGCCCAGGGAACAGACTGTCATGCCCAAACCCTTCAGGAACAATTCCCAACAGAAGAGTAACTTTGAACATGAACCACATTGTCCTTCTCAGCATCTGCAACCTCATCATTAGACACCACGAACCTCATTGCCACTCCCATCATCCAGAGTACCCTGATCATTAGACGCAATCTCAGGCTGAAGTCCTACAGCATGTACCAGTATTTTCCCTCAATTGAAAGGGGAATAATAAAATGGTTTTGGTTTCAATGTACAGTACCATCTGGAATGTCCTTTCTCTAGTTCACAGAAGCACAAGTGCAATATATATAAACCTGATATACTCAAGGATAAGTCTAGAAATTGTATCAAAAACATCACCCAAAAAACCCAGGTCCAATTATCCACGAGTCAAAATAGGTACTGTACCTCAACTCGTAAAAAAAGGAACCATTCCCTTATTTGAATAGAGTGGTGAAAGTTAAGAGCTTAGTCCATCCTGGGAGAATCTAAAGAAGCACCAACTCACTTTACACTCTCAACGCCATGGCAGCAATCATAGGAAGTGGCCCCTTAAGGTAGCATTGGTGCTTTCCATTCTCCATGAGGAGTCATATCAAAATCTATAAATTTTGTCCCCAAGTCGAATCTCCTCAATATATACATGAGGCTGACCTATCATTGAGTATATATGGTACTTTATTTCTCTTACAACTGAGTTATGTTGGCTTTAAAATGCCATAGATGGACCCTTAGAAACTCTTCAACAAAGTGAGCAGCTATGCATAAATGGGGGCCATTCTACCACCACCCTGGGTGCAGGGAGTAGTCATCCCTACACAGAAGTAAAAAATGTCATGACATTACTTATGATTTCCGGTACAGTTCCATTATCTGGGCAGAGGACAAAAGTGGACCCAAACAGAGAAGAATAATCAATTTTACAGGGGGAATGAGGAGGCTGAAGGAATTAAATAGTTTTCCCATTTTCCTGTTACTTCCCCCAACCATGTTTCTCTGTCTAGGCCTCCTTTTGGCATCCGTCCAGATAATGGAACAGCGCCTGATTTTCTTTTGTTTCTCAGGCTGTTAAGGGAGGTGTAGAGAGTAGAAACCCTTTAACATTTCAGAGATAAAAACTGATACATGTGTGGCCAAGCAACATCAGACTATGATTAAGATAGCAAAAGTTATTCATGAGGAACAACTCACAAACTAGGAGAGGCTGCATACATTTGCTTTCTGCCTATGCGGACCCCATCTTTCACCTCATTTTTCCTCTTCCCTCTTGAGTTAATTGAGTGCAATTGCCTTTGCACTTTGAACTCAGTTTGTAGTGACTCGGGTAATATGAGGGCAAAGGGGGAAAGAGGAAAAGGAGGAGGAGAGAGAAACCAGGACATTTTTAAAGTGGCAGGAAAAGTGGGATGAGAGAGGATTAATTGGTTCTTTCCCTGCCACAGTGAGACGGAGGGTATGACAATGAGGGAAGAGAATGGCAGCCTTTTGTTCCTTTAGGGCTATGGTTCCCAACCTTTGGGACTCCAGGTGTTTTGGACTTCAACTCCCAGAAATCCCAGCCAGTTTACCAGCTGTTAGGAACTGTGGGAGCTGAAATCCAAAACACCTGGAGGCCCAAAGGTTTGTAACCAGTGCTTTAGGGAAATTAAAAATTAAAGACTGGAGGTGTCTCCTGAAGGGCTACAAAAAGGGCCAAATGCAAACCAGACAGCTGTATCCTTCAAACAAACAAGTAAACACACACCAACCCCTATGGCACTTTGGTTACATATTCTATCTTTGCTTTGGACCAAACAATTGAATGCATTTCTTTGCCATGAGGGTTGCTCATGGCAGCTCATGGCAGTTGGAGCCAACCTCTAATTCTGTTTGAGAACTCCTGCTGAACAAATCACCATCCATGTGCAAATTAAATTGGCTCAATGTTCATCACATGTCCCTCATTCTTCATATGCAGACTTGTCTCTGCTTATTAGGCATGAGAAAAAAGTTATGAAAATGATTCGTTTCGTAAGAAATTTGTAAGAAATGCTACTTTCGAGTATTTCCGCACCTGGAACGCCAACCAGGAAGTGGACTTTCTTTTTCGAACTTCAGGGGCCAGGATTTTCTTAAGTGTCGTTATTAGGTCGCAAGGGGGGGGGGGCACCCTCCTTCTCTCTCACCACCCTCCTGCCTCCCTTGCCAATAAGTATTATGGCAAGGCAAGCCCTAAACTCGCTCCTTCTTTCGGCTGAAAGCCGGAAAAAATGTAAACAGAGAGGATTACTCAGTAAATCTGCTGCAAAGGAGGGCACTTTGGATGAAGGGCCCTCCTTTGTGGATTTACTTCTGAGTAAACCTCTCTGTTTATTTTTTCCAGGCTTCCCTGCCTCTCCTGCCTGCCAGGATCTAAAGCATCAAAGAGTATTGGGGTGAGAAACCAACCTAATGTATAATAGAATGAATGCTACTGTAAGTGCCTAATATTATAAGTAATCCAACTGGTCATACCTACATTGATCCATGCACATGCAATAATACAGCAGTAATAACAATAACAAGAAGTAAAATTCAAACCGAAGTATTCTGACTGGTCTCTCCTCATGCGGTGCAAACGGGCTCTTCTCTTATTAGCCCGGGAAATTAGCCCGGGAAAAGCCAGCGTTTGCTGCTTGGGAGCACACACATACATATTCTTGGGGGGGTATTTGCTGCAGAATCCCGGGTTCATAGAGAAGATTCTGCAGCAAATCCCCCAAAGAATATGTATGTGGGTGCACCCAAGCAGAAAACGCTGGCTTTTCCCCCGGGCTCACAGAGAAGAGCCCGTTTGCACCGCATAAGGCAGGGACCAGTCAGAATACTTCGGTTTGAATTTTACCTCTTCTTATACCCATTGTTATTACTGCTGTATTTGTCAGATTATTGCATTTTGAATAGCAATTCATGAGTCAGCACAAGATATATTTTCGCAGTTTGGGATGACCTGCAGTGTGACATGTTTGACACCAGATGGCGCTGTCTCAAGACTGCTAAATGGAACCTTGAGGAATGTCAGTTACAAAGTGACAGTTGGGATTTGTCAGTTGGGATTTAATATCTGTGAGGAAAGGATGTTTAGAAAGGTAGCTGTGATGGCTGTTGTTTTTCGATGTTTTGCCAGTTATTGTTAAATACAATTCAATACAAAGTTATATATTTACCTTGTGAATTGAATGAGAGTTTCATTATTCACACGAACAGAGACGGGAGTTTTTGGGCCGATGGGGAATTAAACTTCTATATTTCTGTTGCCTATCCACTGTGACATAAATACTAACGCCGAAGAGGTTATGGGCCCAGATCCCAGAACCCAGAACACAGAATCCAGAATTGCAGAGGCACAGAGATACTACATAACCCATAATTCATAGAAAAAGTTTTTGAATAACACTGCAAATTGCAGCAGAAGTCGCTGTTTACCTCAGTGTTAGAGAAAAAAAGCTGAATTGAATTTTTGCCAGGAGCATCTGTAGTGTGAAGAAAGATTGCATTATTTGGAGCACAGCATCATTTAGAAAAACTCAGAGGCAGCTCAAATTATTTAATATGGGCTACCAAAGTGCGAGCAGTTTTGGCAAAGGAGGAGCTGTTATCTTGCTTAACACATCGACCTATTTCTGATGCAGAAAGGTTGAAAGATGGCAAGGCAAGGGCTACCATCATCCTGTCAGTTGACGATAGGCACCTCACATATTTAGCTCTGGAAGAAACAGCCGCTGACTGTTGGAAAAGGCTTGAAAAGCTGTATCAGCAGGCTACTGGAGGCTCAAAAGTTTTATTGAGCAGAGAACTGTTTTCACTGAAGCTTCTGTCAATGGAAGATTGTGCCAGAGAGACTCATTTGAGTAAAATGCTGAGCCTATTTAATGATTTAGCAGCAAGGGGAACCAATTTTACAGAAGATCAGAGAGGCTTAATTCTACTAAGCAGTTTGGGGCAGAGCTACAACTCATTCATTGACTCCATGCAATCTGTGAAAGAAGAGTTCATCAACTTCGACTTAGTTTCGACTAGATTGGAGAACTGGGCTTGTTACAGAAGAAATGCCCAGCAACTTTCAACGGAGAAGACGGTCAACAAAGGCTTCAATATGAAGAGGAAAGAGACAATGCAGTGTGACATCATCTGTTACATTTGTAATAAAAGAGGACACAAAGCTAGACAATGTCTTCAGAACAAGTTTAAGAAGAGTGAATCAGCACAGAGCAAGAAAGAACAGATCAACAATTCAAGAAAAGACTCTGATTCAGGCTGTCTGTTGATGAGTTTACAATGTAACAATGATATTATTCCTCAGGTACCCTGGATTATTGACTCTGGGAGTGCAAAGAGTTTTGTTAAGGATAGTAAATTGTTAGCAGAGAAGGAACCTTTATCTGGTTCTATGCAAAGTTGTGTGAGTCTAGCCAATGGTCAAAGGTGCAAGGTTTTAACAAAGGGAGAAGTTGAAATTGGTCAACTTAGTCTAAAGTTAGACAATGTTTATTTAGTTCCTGAGCTAGAACACAATGTTCTAGGGGTAAAACAACTTGCAGACCATGGTTTATCCATTGTGTCTGAAGGGGAGTTATGTAAAATGAGTAATAAAAATACAGGTATGTATAAGGAAGTAAAATTTCAAAATGGTTTCTATAGAATGAATGCTAGTAATAAAATGTCTACAAATAGTATTCAGAGTTTGGAAGGGAACCTCTGCATGGTGACAGATGTCTGCACATGTTACACAGGAAGTTTGGCCACATGAACTATAATATGATTAGAAAGACTGCACAGCTAGTAGGCATTCAAATACCAGAATGCAGAAATTATTTAGAGTGTGCTGTCTGTAACAAAACAAAGTTAAAGGCTTATCCTGTTGCCAAAAGGAGTGATAGAGTAACAACTAAGTTACAGTTAGTGCACATGGATCTAGCTGGACCTTTTCCAAAGAGTATTGGAGGGAATGTATTTCTACTAGTAATAGTAGATGATAGGTCTCGATTTGGCTTCGTTTACCCTCTGAAAGGTAAATTTCAGGTGTATGAAAAATTTATTGAATGGTACAATTTTGTGGCGCAACGGCTGGTGAGGGGCAGACGGTCAGCCAAAGGAGCCGAGGCCGACAGGCCTCAGATTATCCCCTAGCCACTGATTCGCCAAACCGAATTGAATCCGAATCAGAATCACAGCTCCAAAGCGAGTGGTAAGCAAGACCGGAACAACGCGATCAACAGCCTCGGCGGAGGCTCCGCGAGAGAGTAGCAACAGTAAACCCCCTGAAGCCGTAAAGTAAGTTGAGCGAGCTACAAGAGCTACAAGGGGAAAGGGGAGCGGAAGGTCGTGGAGAAAGGAGTACTTCTCCCCAGAAGTCAAGAATGGATAGGCACTGACCTTGGAAACGCTGAAGCCATTCCGCTCAGCGCCATCTTTGGTAAACAATCTTCCTATCCGAAGGAGGAAGTGACGACACGAAAGGAGCCCAGCGCACCTGGGAGATCTCGGGCCCCCGGCGGACTCCGTCTTCCCGCGAGACTCGGAGCTATCTCCACCGCAGCGAGATTTCGAGCCGGGAAAAGTACGGAAGTCAATAGACCCTCACTGGGGACCCAGTGAGGGCAGAGAACAGAGAGCAAAAGCAACGCGGCAAATAGACAGAGTCAAAGGAAAAGCGAAGGGAGAACCCAGAGTGAGCCCAGAGTGATGACTACAAAACGCAGGTGCCTGAGAACTGGGAGAAACAGACAGAGAGGACGGAGGAAGGCGGAGGAAGGAAGTCCTTTCGGAAGGGCACAGAGCTCACAAGGTAACATACAAGGTAAGAACCTCCCTTCCCTCCCTCGGGGCTCAATTCAACTAAAAAAAAAAAAGAATAAAGACACCGCCAGGATGCATCTATCAAAGGGCAGAGGCAACTCCCAGACAAGAATACAAAATAAAAGAGACTCCCTCTCAGAAGAAGGGGGATACAGGGAGTTGCTTCAGGAAATCCGCAATCTGTCACAACAACAAACCAAACAACATCAGGAGATGCAGAGCGAGATTCTTAGTCTTAAAAAAGAGCTCAAGGAGGATTTAAAGGTAATGAAGCAGGACATGGACAAGGTGAAGGAAGATAATGCGAGGATCATGAAAGCACAAGTTAAATTGGGCTCTAAAACGGAAAATTTAGAAGTTGCGAATCAAAAGCTCCAGCAGAAAGTAGAGATGTTAGAAAATAAAGAACTGGAGTATCAATTGAGGATAAGGAACCTGGAGGAAACCAAAGACGGAAATTTAAGGCATACAATAATTGAGATTATAGCAGAACTCACGCAAATAGACTCGGGAATTATAGGCCACGATGTAGATCGCGTATATAGAGTTAACACAGAGTTCGCCAGGAAGAACAAAACCCCTAAGGACGCCATAGTCTCTTTTACGCGAAAAAGCCTGAGGGACATCATCCTGCAAAGATGCGCCAAGAAATCGGTCTTCTACAGGGAAAAGAAAGTGATTTTTATTAAAGAAGTCTCACAAGAGACTTTAGCGAAACGGAGAAACTACCATTTTCTAACTGAGGAGCTCAAAAAAAGAAGAGTCAAATATAGATGGGAGAGAGTGGACGGCCTGACGGTTACCTGGAAGGAAACGAGGTATTGGCTCAACAATATCGAGAAAGCTAAGGCTTTCTTCCAAAACCATTTACAACACGACTCGCCGGGCCCAGAACGAAAGCAAGAGAGAAGGGCTAACAAAAGATATCCCAAATCTCAGCGTCTTCCCAATGAGGAGGCGGAAAGTGAAGACAGAGAGAGAATGGAAGAGGAGGACCCAGATTATGAAGAAATAGATGTGCCTGGGGTGACGATGGCAAGCCATATGAAATGGCTGAGGAACATAAGAACATAAGAACATAAGAAGAGCCATGCTGAATCGGGCCTCAGCCCATCCAGTCCAGCATTCTGTGTCACACAGTGGCCCACCAGTTGTACACGGGGATCTCTAGCAGAAGGGAGGGCAAAACCCTCACCTGCTCCCGACCCCCCACAACCAGCACCCGGGGAAAATCCTGCCTGCCTCCATCAACACAGAGGTGGCACTTGGATGTCCATTTCAGTAGCTACTGATTCCCTTGGTATCCATGAATCTGTCTAATCCTTCCTTGAAGCTGTCCAGGCTGACAGCTGTCACAACCTCCTCTGGAAGTGAGTTCCATAACCCAATGACCCTCTGGGTGAAGAAATATTTCCCTTTGTTTGTCCTAACTTTCCTACCTTGGAGCTTTAGGGAGTGCCCCTAGTCCTAGTGTTGTGTGACAGAAAATATTTTTCTTTATTCACCTTTTCTATCCCATGCATGATTTTATACACTTCGATCAAGTCACCTCTTAAACGCCGTCTTTCAAGGCTGAAAAGACCAAGGCGTTGCAACCTGATTTCGTAAGGAGCTGCTCCATCCCTTGGATCATTCTTGTTGCCCTTTTCTGTACCTTTTCCAGTTCCATTATATCCTTCTTGAGGTGCGGTGACCAGAATTGTACACAGTACTCCAGATGTGGCCTCACCATAGATTTGTAGAGAGGCAATACAACATTTGACGACCTATTTTTGATTCCCTTCCTGATCATGCCAATCATAGAATTTGCTTTTTTACTGCTGCTGCGCACTGGGTTGACATCTTCATTGAGCTGTCCACCAAAACCCCAAGATCCCTTTCCTGGTTTGTCTCGGAAAGCTTTGACCCCATCAATTGGTAGGTGTAGTTGGGGTTCTTTGCCCCGATGTGCATGAAGTTCTCACCTGAGAATTATCAGATCGCCGCTGTACAAGACCCACCCGAGAATCTGCACCCCAACACTGCCCAACACGATGACAACGTTGAGGATCTTTTCGAATAATTTGAACGGGCTAAACTCCCCGCAGAAACGCAAAAGGGTAACAGAATATTTACGAAAAGAAAATTACGAAGCGATTGCCATCCAAGAAACTCACATCGTGAATCGACACGCGAAATACCTAGAGCAGCCAAAACTGGGGAACCTATACTTCGCGTCATGTGATAAAAAAAGAGGAGTGGCAATTTATATAAACCAGAAATTACAATCCGAATTGGCCTTTAAAGATCCAGACGGAAGATTCCTGGGAGTGATAATAAATACTCCTTCCCAGAAGATCCTACTATGCAACATCTACTGTCCGAATGGGCCTAAAATAAAATTTATCAAAACAGTGAAAAAACAAATAGAAAAGCACCAGTTCGAAGATCTGATAATGGTCGGAGATTTTAACGGAATTGTGGACTCTGCTATAGACAGAACAAGAAAAGAGGATGGGAGGACGAGAAGTACGAAATCGGCGAACCAACTCCCAAGGCAATTTTTAGCTACGCTGGAAGAACTAAGACTAGTAGACCTTTGGAGACATAGACATCCGCTGGAAAGGGATTTCACTTATTTCTCAGGCAGACACAAAGTGTGGACCAGAATCGACATGGCCTGGGCTTCTAGAACTTTATCAATAAAAGTGATTCAAATCAACATCCAGCCTCGCCTCTTCTCTGACCACAACGCCATCACAATACAAATAAAAGGGGGGAAGAAACAATTCAGCTGGAAGTTAAGGGATAGGTTACTCAGAAAAGAAAGGGATATTGAAACACTAAAAAAGCAGATCACAGAATATCTGGAACTAAACAGTGGAGGCGAAACCAGTAGAATAACGCAATGGGAGGCCCTTAAGGCGGTGATGCGGGGGAACCTCATCCAATTAAACAGTAGAATAAACAAACAACTTAATAGAACTCTCCAAGAAGTCATAAATAATATAAAAAACGCAGAAGCAGAACTGAAAAAAGACCACAAAAATAAGAAAGCACAAAAGGAGCTGGAGCAAGGCAAAAAGCAGTTCCTATTATTGCATACTGAAAACATTGAGAATCAAATGAAATATACCAGGGTCAACTATCACCAAAATGCAAATAAAATAGGCAGGTGGTTAGCCAAAAGGTTAAAGGACAAAAAGAACAAAAGCGCAATTACGAAAATTATAAGCGACGGAAAGATACATACCGAAGAAGATAAAATTATAAAAGAGTTCCAAAAATTCTATCAAGGCCTATATCGAAAAGAGCAGATATCCAAAGACTCAGTTGCAGAATATATAAGTAAGCTAGATATCCCAAAATTATCAGAGAGACAGAGAGAGACCCTAAATAAGGAAGTCAGCCTGGCGGAGACAATGAAGGGCATAAAAGCTTTAAAAAGTAATAAAGCACCGGGGCCGGATGGCTACACAGCCCTGTTCTATAAGACATTTAAGGAGGAAATAGCCCCTATACTGACTGACATTTTCAATGGCATAAGGGAAACTAAGCAAATTCCTAAAACCTGGGAGAAGGCAAACATCATATTAATACATAAAGAAAACACAGAAACAACAGATACTAGAAGCTACAGACCAATCAGCCTTCTAAACACGGATTACAAGATCTTTGCCATAATTATGGCTGAGAGATTAAAATCTTTCCTCAGTGAATGGGCATCCCCGGAGCAAAATGGATTCCTACCGGACAGGCACATCAAGACCAATACCCGGTCCATTATAGATATCCTGGAGTACTACGAGAGGCACAATGAAAAGAAATTGGCATTACTTTTCATTGATGCCGAAAAGGCATTTGACACAATTAATTGGGACTTTATAAAAAGAATAACGAGGGAGCTGGATATGGGACATTATTTCTGCAACACCATCGAGGCCCTATACAAAAATCAAGAAGCAACCCTGCTGGTAAATGGTCAAGTCAACAATAAAAACATCCAAATTCAAAGAGGAGTCAGGCAGGGATGCCCCCTCTCGCCTCTACTCTTTGTGATGGTAATGGAGATGCTGGTCAGAGACATTAATCAGGATAAACGGTTAAGAGGCACGCAGGTACTCAGACACAATTATAAATGCAGGGTCTATGCAGACGATATGGTCTGTATAATCGAAGACCCACTCCCCAATATCAACAACTGGCTAAAAAAAATAGAAATATTTGGATCGGTGGCGGGCTTTAAGTTAAATAAAACCAAATCCAAACTACTAACAAAACATATAAATGCTAAAGAAAAAGACAAACTGCAATCCAAATCGGGCCTACAAATCGAGAAGAAAATTAAATATCTAGGAATCTTTATTTCGGCAAACAACACACAGTTATTGAAAAATAACTACGAATATTCATGGAAAAAGATACAGGCGGATCTGGAAAAATGGAAATTTCAGAATCTATCGCTACTCGGAAGAGTCGCAGTAATTAAAATGACAATACTACCAAAGTTTTTATTTTTATTCCAGAACATACCAATCTTAAGAAATAATTTTATGTTCGTCAAGTGGAATAGGGAAATAAGAAAATTCATCTGGAAGAACAAACAACCCAGGATCAATCAAAAATCAATGACGGACGAGACAAAGCGGGGAGGCTTCGGCCTGCCAAACCTCAAATTGTATTATGAGGCCTGTAATTTAGTTGCCGTCAAAGACTGGGTATCTCTGAGAAATAGTAATCTGTTAGCGCTAGAAGGCCATGATCTTTGGGCGGGATGGCACGCGTACCTGTGGTACGATAGAAGACAGGTAGAGAAAAACTTTAGCCACCACTATATACGTGCCGCTCTAATTAAAACTTGGGAAAGATACAGATCTGGCTTCTTTAACGCAACCCCCCTTTGGATATCTCCACTCGAGGCTTTCTACAAAAAAGAGCTAGCTGGGGTCAACTGGCTCACATACAAACAATGCTTAAGGAAAGTCCAAGGACATTGGGAACTGAAGGCAATGGAAGAGCTGAAGGCTGAGGGGCACAACATATCCTGGTTCCAATACCATCAGGTATTCCAAAGCTATAAAACAGATAGAAAAGCCGGCTTCATGCCTGAGGGCTTCTGGGAGCAGATTATTAATAATAGTAAGAAGAACATTAGCACCCTCTACAAACAACTCCTAAGATGGGATACGGCAGATGAACAGATCAAAAATTGTCATGTCAAATGGGCCCAAGATCTGGGACACTCGATACTACTCAGACAATGGGAGGAAGTATGGAGGGAGAAATTGAAATACAATGCGACAACGGACATCACAGAAAATTGGCTGAAGATGCAGCATCGGTGGCATCTATACCCAGCGAGGCTCGCAAAATTTAATAAAAACAACTCCAACGTCTGCTGGAAATGTAGAAGAGAAACCGGAACCTACATACACCAATGGTGGTGATGTAAAAGGGTGCGCAAATACTGGACGGCCATCCATAAAGAAATAGAAAAGATATTAATGATCAAATTTTCGATGGACCCGCAACACTACCTTCTAGGTCTCTCCAACCCAACCTTCAGTAAAAACCAGGAAAGAATATTCTTTCTACTCAGTGCCTGCAGCCGGATTGTCCTAGCTCGCCACTGGAAGACGGACACCATCCCGGAAATAGACGAATGGATCCTAAAGACACTGGACCTGATCCAGATGGAAACCATCACTCAGCACCAAAATAACAAAAAATTTAAAACGGACTGGTCGTGCTTCAAAAGCTATATGCAAAAGGGGAAATATAACTGGATTATCGATCTAAATGACCTTTAGTGGACAACTCAATTGGAATGTAAACTTTACATTTAGCATGCTATATATGTTACTATATAACTTTTGTATGTTGAGAAACATATTCGCGCTTGTGTAACACTCGGGAAGTCAACATGTACCCCTCTCACATCCCATCCACTCTGCACTACCCCCCCCCACCCCCCTCCCGCCCCATATAAATGGTCATGCACCATTGAAAATCCAATAAAAAACTATTTAAAAAAAAAGAATGGTACAATTTTGTGAAGAACCAATTTCCTGATTTAACTGTTAAACAAGTTCAATCTGATAGAAGAGGTGAATTTGTGAATGAAAGACTTAAGAATTTTTTTAGGATAAAGGAATTTGGCATAGGAAAACAAATCCGTGTGTATCAAAAGAAAATGGAATTGCGGAGCGTCGCTTAGGTGTAATTCAAACCATGGTAAAATCAATGCTTGAGGATGCACAAATGTCCAAAGGTTTTTGGGCAGAAGCAGCTAACACTGCCAATTACGTGCTGAATAGGTTATGGACCTCAAGTGTAAATGAAATCCCATTCTATTTGTTTTATGGAAGGCATCCAAAGGTGGATCATTTTCAAGTATTTGATGCGCATGCAAATGTCTTAATTCCTATACAGCAAAGAGACAAAAGAGATCAGCATTGGGTAAAGATGCAATTTATTGGATATGAAGGTGGAACAGGCTATAGATTCTGGAATGGCTCTTCTCCAGGGAAGAAGATCACAGTCTCCAGATCTGTAAAGTTCGAAAATAATACTCATTGGGATAGAATTCATGCAAACACTGAAGTGTTTATAACCCCAAGTGTTTCTAGAGTAAAGAATGAATCTGAAGTTGTAGAGGTATTAGATGAGGCAAATGTGGAAGAAAGCAAGGAACAATCTGAAGAAAGTAATTTTCATGATTTTTGCGCCACAAACTCTGACTTAGTGTCCAAATCTGTAACAGAGGTTGATGGACATTGTCAAGAGGAGATTAGGGATGTGGAGGAGACTAAGGATGAGATCCTAGGAGATCCACACGTATCACTAAAGGAATTCCACCAGCCAAGTACCAAGTCACGCAAATAGGAAGTATAGAGTGGAAAGATCCTAATTCTTATGCTGAAGCATTGCATAGACCGAAAAATGAACGTGATTGTTGGGTAAAAGCAATGAAGAAGGAATTTGATTCACTTCATTCTTTAAATGTTTTAGAACAAGCAGATGTAACCAAAGATGTAAAGGTAATTGGTTGCAAGTGTGTATTTAAAAGGAAAACACAAGAATATGGCTGATATGTTTACAAAAGCATTGACTAATTGTAAATTAAATGTATTTTTGTAAGAAGATATTGTTATTATAAGTAATGTGTGTACTTGTGTTGCTCATGAAGGAGGAGTGTCAGATTATTGCATTTTGAATAGCAATTCATGAGTCAGCACAAGATATATTTTCGCAGTTTGGGATGACCTGCAGTGTGACATGTTTGACACCAGATGGCGCTGTCTCAAGACTGCTAAATGGAACCTTGAGGAATGTCAGTTACAAAGTGACAGTTGGGATTTGTCAGTTGGGATTTAATATCTGTGAGGAAAGGATGTTTAGAAAGGTAGCTGTGATGGCTGTTGTTTTTCGATGTTTTGCCAGTTATTGTTAAATACAATTCAATACAAAGTTATATATTTACCTTGTGAATTGAATGAGAGTTTCATTATTCACACGAACAGAGACAGGAGTTTTTTGGGCCGATGGGAAATTAAACTTCTATATTGCTGTTGCCTATCCGCTGTGACAGAATTACTCAACGCGAAGAGTATTGTGCATGTGCATGGAAAGTAGGTATATGACCAGCCTGGGCAAACTTGGGCCCTCGCTCCCTCGGGATCGGGGTGAGAGAGGCAGCGAGGAGCGAGGGGGCTCCTCCTCCTTTCTTTTGCTGCTTCCAAGAATAGAATACCCCTCCTCCTTTGCTCCCTCCTTCCTATTTGGAGAGTCCCATCTAGAATTCAGTGTGATTTATTCAAGTTTTGGCCTACAACTCCCAGAAATCCCAGCCAATTTACCAGCTGTTAGGATTTCTGGGAGTTGTAGGCCAAAACCATCTGGAATCTTTGCATGCGCTGGCATAGGAACTACTAACGAATTTAGTTAGTAATTAAGTTACATTTTAGAAATTTTGGAAATTTTTGTAAGTCTTCTATTACTAATCAAAAAAATCCCCCCCATTAGATTTTCGATTCCCTATTTTTGGGTTCTAAAACATGCCTACTGCTTATCATTCAATAGTACAGGACAGGAATACAGCCTGCAACTGAGCTCTTGTGAGTCATGAGGCCCACATTAAATGAGACAACATCCATCATGGGCTATAATCCAGCAGTAGTTGTGAATGGTAAATTAGGCATTGCTAAAGCCAAGAGGGTGGCATTAGGTATCGAACATTGATTGAGGACTGCCTGAAATCAGGCCAAGGTGTAGCCTGTGAGCTGTAAATGTGACCAAAATTAATTAAAAGGAATAAGTAAAGGTTAAGGTTTGTCCTGATACTAAATCTAGTTGTGTCCAACCCTTGGGGGTGTGTGTGTGTGTGTGTGCTCATCTCCATTTCTAAGCCGAAGAGTCAGTGTTGTCCATAGACACATCCAAGGTCATGTGGCTGAGGATGAACTCACAGGCCCCCATCTTCAAGTTGATCTGGAATGCATAGGGATCGCGGCCCCAGCAGCAGCTCCAACACAGAGATCTTTCTCTTTCTCCCTGCTAAACTTACCCTGTCTCATTGTAACAACTCCCCAATAAAAAGTATGCTTTCTTTCAACTTTTCTCTCTGGAATGATACTTTGTGTCTTTCGCTGACTCTAACTCCACTATCTTTATTTACTCTCCATTTTCGGAGCAGCGGAACTCTGCCAGCTCACCTGGGATGCTCCCGCAGTGTCCCGGGGAGGCCGAAACTGTGTTCTTTTGACCCACAGATACGGAAACCAACCAGGTCCCCGTATCTGTGCCAGTCTGATCGACTCAAACTGATGTCATCTTTTTCGTGGGCCAGTTCTAAGACTAACTGCTATCTTAACAGGGAAAACTCTTTCTTGGTGCTTGCTGTCTCACCAGGTGTTCCGGATCCTCTTTGTGGGTCTGGCCAGCCTCTGCCTAAGCAGGGCCTCCCAAATTCATGTTTGATATTATGACCAGCATGACTACATGGAGCACTGTTACCTTCCCACATAAGAGGTACCTATTGTTCTACTCACATTTGCATGCTTTTGAACTGCTAGGTTGGCAGAAACTGGGGCTAACAGTGGGAGCTCAGCGTAACTCCTGGATTCGAACAGCTAACCTTTTGCTCAGCAAGTTCAACAGCTCAGCGGTTTAACCCACTGCACCATCTCCATCTCCTCTAAATGAGAGGGTTGTGTAGGAAAGCCCAGATCCTCTTGTATTGTAATATATAGTGGGAATGGGTGCTTTGTCTCTGTTTTAATCCCCCACCCTTGATTTACAGCATTAATCAAAATTTCTTATTATAATAACAGACCCTCTGAATGAAAACAACACAATGGTTCCTGT
The DNA here is from genome assembly GCA_030556195.1 of Anolis apletophallus. Classification (NCBI taxonomy): domain Eukaryota; kingdom Metazoa; phylum Chordata; class Lepidosauria; order Squamata; family Anolidae; genus Anolis; species Anolis apletophallus. The sequence continues at coordinate 41,049,034 of JARBWK010000008.1, read as the reverse complement.
AGACTGGATATCACAGACACTGTGATCATGCCATCCATTGGGATGATTTGAACTAAGAGGAAATGCTTTGATCTGAACTGTTACATTCTTATGCATACTTATGTGAGAAAAATTAAATGTAAAAGGATATATATAGAGAGGGGGGGGAGAGAAAGAGAGAGAAACTTTGAAAATCATGTCGGTGTCTCACTTTGGACCTCTAGAATGGGCATCAAGTATATTCTGCAGAAATAAACCTTTTTCCTCTCCTTGTTTTGGACTGTCTGTTAAGCAATAAGCCTCACTCTTATGATAATAACTGCCCTTTCTACTTTATAGCCTTTTGTCTCTAGAGTTGTCTAGTTTCCTCAATTTCTTCTGCTTTCTTGGGTTTATAAATTCTTTGTAATTACTATTGTAGGTATAATTCTATAAAGTGTCAGTGACAGTAATATGGATCTAGTTAGTTAGAGTAGTAGACCTATTAAAGCCCATTATTGAATGGTGAGCTCACACTTATGCAAATCTCATTGATTCAGTTGGGATTACTAATAGGATTCTGGCCAATACTACTTAAGACAGGGCTGTCCAGGGGTCTGAATTCCGGTCACTGATGACCTGGGGGGCCGTAGGGTCTGCCCCTGCCCCCGGCTCTGCCCTCTCCCCTGGCGCCCTCTCCCCTTATTTTTATTTAATATTAAATATATTTAATTCCATCCTCCCTCCCCCCTTATTTTAATGTATCCCATCTCCCCTTGTTTCATCTTTAAATATATTTAATTTCATATTTAATACATGAGGGGAGATGGGGGGAGGGAATGAGGAGCCCCCTGCTTCGGCCTACCTTTTCCAAATGCGCAGCATCCAGGAGTACCCGGACAACGAGAGAGGCGACAACTGACTGAGTCGAAGAAGGTCCTAATTGCGTCTGTGGGCCTCAGCGATCCAGTAGTAGAGTAGCCGAAGAGTATTGCAAGAATACGCAATCCACACGGGATTTCGCTGTCAACGCCGGCGTGATCTCGCGTTGACAGAGAAATCCCGTGTGGATTGCGTATTCTCGCGATACTTGCTCCAAACCCGGAATGAGGGTTTTTATTATTATTATTTATTTTATTTTTCAATTTTTTATTAAAAAGCTTAGGGGGCCGTAGGGAAGGGGCTGGGGGCCGTATACGGCCCCCGGGCCGCCAGTTGGACAGCCCTGACTTAAGACATGTCAGCAAACGGAAAAGATCAGAAAATAATTAGGCCTCAAACAATAATGACTCCGTTTCACCATCATTGCCATCAATAAATTCATAATGACACTCTTGAAAAGCTAGTAAGAACAGCAGGGCCTCTGACAAACATTTGCATTCAGTTATCATTTGTGTGAGGGGAAAATATTGACAAAACTAATGAAATCAATTAAGAAAGTAAACGCATTGGAAGCATTTATTTATTCCTAGCTGGCAGGCTGTCTGCTTTTGTATTTGCCCTCTATTGGATGTGTTCCCTGTGCAAATAGGATGAGGATAAATAGCATGTTCTACCATATTCATTTGCTAATACGTGCGTGGCATTGCATTATGAT